>JAEQBH010002183.1:0-586562 GCA_016808115.1 Tetrastigma voinierianum
TCGAATAAATATGTCATTTTGGCAGAGTAGTGAGCCCGACCCGATATGATAAAAACCAACTCAGAAGATGTCGTTGGGTTTATTTACCAGCGATAGTTATTTCTATTTCAGCACATGAAAATTTTAAATTTAAGGGTGTCGTATATTTATCTGAAAGTAAATATTGGAGCGTGTGGAAGAGCAATATCTTGAGAGATGTTGAAGATCTGACAAACCAAGGTAATGAAAAATGTCAAGGACACGTGTAAAGGTGAGATCAAACGACTATGAGACGTGAGTTAATTGAAGTAGTTGATCCTAGTGAAGAGAGTTGGACAGTAGTTAAGAAAGAATGTGAAGAAGGAAACGTGGGTAGTCACCTAAACCTCTGTAAGAGGAAAGCAAAGCATCAAAGCAAATGATTGATAATTGAACACTCAAAATAGAGTAAGAGTATTTAAGCATTTCAACAATCTCAGTCTTATTTTTCAGATTTTTAGCTTAGTTTTTATGTTTTTTATTCAAACGTTTATTCTTGAAAACATTATTAATCATTCTTTTAGTCAGTCTATAATGAAATCTGTATTTAAAAATTTAATCAAGTCAGTTTCTTATATTTGATTCGATATGTAATCCCCAATTTTAGTATTTTTTTAAATCATAATCTGAGGAATTATCAAAGCCAAGATCTTCTTTAACTTTTCAAACCTAAGTCATAAGTTCATTCTATATATAATTTCATGGCATGCAATACACATTCATTCAATTTAGTCTTTGTATGTTTGATGAATTACTGAAAAATCATCAAACAAATTATAGCATATTTTAAAATTTTTTGGAATGACTATCTTGACTTATAATTCTTTTTTTTTTTTCCTGTTTAATATATTTTTTTTCTTTATTCATTTGATAAAGCTAGTCAGAAAGTGCTAATAAGAACTAGTTCAAGTAAACAATTTGGAGTTTTGTACGGATATAAGATATTTAAAAAAAAATAAAATAAAATTATTGTGGCGTCTAAAATAATTCCCAAAGTAGAACAATCACGGCGTGATGTCGCAAACATTTGAATTCATCTGGCTTAATGATGAGCAGCGGCATTTAGTTTGATCCGCCATGACGACATTTGGATGCCCAAGCATTTGGGTTGGATTCGAATGCGTCGTTCTCTAACGGCGGCATTTAGATGCGTATCGTATTTGTCTCCCATAACCTATTTCGATTCTTCCACCTGCGGCGGTGTTTGACAAGAAGTGTTATCCTGGTTGAGCTGCGTACAGTCCTTCTGTCTGCGTCGATGGAATCAAATGGGAAGTGTATCCACGGTTAAAGAAAGAACCCGCGTTATGCTTTTCTGACATAATCAATGTGTTCAACCTTTCTTTTTCGTTTTTATTCGCTGGAGTTTCAAACTCTTTTCCATGAAAGAATCTTGTGGTCTTGGCTGGCCATATATCGCTGCTGTCGCGATGACACTATATTTTCTTACCATATCCGATAGAGAGGCGTCGTCATTAGCGAAATAACACCCATTAGTTTTTGCGAAGAAGAGCAGCAGCGGGGGAGAAGAAAACAGAAGGGAGAAAAATAAAGCCCGGGCACTTAAGTCAAGTCAATTATTATAGTTGACGACGACATTTGAGGTCCGAATCGTAGTTGTGGAGCGGCGGCGGTCGTAGTGAATCTTGCGGATTGTAACCGGCAACGATGCTTCGAATCGAAATCTGGTATAGATTGCGAACCTGCGTAATTGATGAGGCGTTGCAGTTTAATGGCGTTAAATTTCTTTGAGGTATTTTGAGCGCGATAATTTTATTTTTACTGTTATTTTTAAATAGCTTATATCCGTCTAACTCAACAATGAATACATGTTTTCAAAAACTGTTTTTTTAAGAACAAGTTTTCAAGAATGACCAACCAAATATGTCCTTGTTCTGTTAAACAATTGGGTAATAATTTAAACATAACGTCATTATAAAAAATAATTACAGATGGAGCCATATAATTATTCTACATATGGGAATGGCCATGTTTCGAATTTTAAAAAGAACAGGGGCAGTTTAGCAATTACAGGTGTACAAAGTAGTGATCTTTTTCTTCCTCTTCTTCGTTGGATTTAGGTTTCCGAAAGAAGAAAACCAATCTATTCTCTGTACGCGACAATGAGCGATGGAGAAGACGCAACGAGACGTCGTACCGTCTTGGCGGAGTACCGTAAAAAGCTCCTGCAGCACAAAGAACTCGATTCTAGAGTTCGATCAGGTCCCTTTTTTATTCTTATTGTTTTTCTAGAAATTTGCAATGGGGTTTCTTAACTTTCTATTTTCCTTCCTTTCCTGTTTCTTTGATTTTTTTCATGCTTAATTTGTTGGTTTTTTGGGTTATATTTGTGGATTTTTATGGAACACCAAAGCGGCAGTTTGCTTTCCAAGCAATTTAAGGATTTTTTTTTTTGAAGAATGTGAATTGCTTCTGAGTTCAATTCTCTGAAAAAATCGAAGTACGATTTAGAAGAGATATTGCTCACCGATTAATTATGATGGTATTGACTATAACTGGAATGAATAATATGCAGTGAGGGAGAATCTGCGTGGTGCTAAGAAGGAGTTCAACAAGACGGAGGATGATTTGAAGTCTCTTCAGAGCGTTGGGCAGATCATTGGAGAAGTTCTCAGGCCTCTTGACAATGAACGCTGTATTTACTCGCTTTTTATATTTCTATATCTTTCTTTTTCGGCTGAAACTAATCATGGTCTCTAGTGTGAGAGCCTCCTTTACATATTACATTCTCGTTCTCCTCCAATGCAAATTATTTAGTCTAGAGGGTTTGGTATGAAAGTTTATTATATTATGAACGTTAGGGATTAAACTTTGTCTCCACTTATTAGGAAATAGGCCACCATCAATTATCAGGTCCTCTTAACATCCTACTACACATGGATCTTGAAATTAAGATGTTTGGACCTAGGTCCTTCTGGAACCAAACTCAAAAACCATATTAAACTGCCATTGGCCTTAAAAAGTTTAAGTTGTTAGATAATGGGCTGAAATTGTATATCGATCGGGCAAAACACTTAGTACCTTCACATGTCGCATGTGTTGTGTGTGAATAGGTTGAAGCCTCTACATAAAACATGTACTTAATGAATACATTCTTTTTAACCATTTCTTTTTTTTTTCCCACTTGGATAGAAAGTAATCTATTTGATACAACCATATAAGGCACATGGTATACTTGATTGTTTTTCCATCTCTTCATGTCACCCGTCCTTTTTTTTTTTTTTCACTCTTTTGGTTGAAAGGTTCCTAAGTGCAGCATCAAGCTGGTTTAATGCCATTGAAACTAATTGATTGTGTGAAATATTTCAGTGATTGTAAAAGCAAGTAGTGGACCCAGGTATGTAGTTGGCTGTCGCAGTAAAGTGGACAAGGAAAAACTGACTGCTGGAACAAGAGTGGTACTTGATATGACAACCCTCACAATCATGCGAGCTCTGCCACGTGAAGTAAGTTACCATGGTTCTCTATGTGGACTTTTCTTTGTAATACTAACTGGATAAATGGGTGGCTATAGGATCAATGATTACTCCATTTGATCATTATTCTTTCAACAATTTTAGTTGGTAACAATCATGAAAGAACAAAGAGATTTTGTGTGGTTCTTCTGATAGATTGGGCTATGATGATGTTTAGGTTGATCCAGTTGTTTATAACATGCTGCATGAAGATCCTGGTAATGTCAGCTACTCAGCTGTGGGTGGGTTATCTGATCAAATTCGAGAACTGAGGGAATCAATCGAGCTACCTCTAATGAATCCTGAACTCTTTCTTAGAGTTGGAATTAAACCTCCCAAGGTGATTCATACTTTACTTAGTTATTCTGTAAGGTCAACAGCTGCATTTTCAATTGAGTTAGCCCATCCTAGTGGTGGGAACATGCAAAGATTGTTTTGTTCTTAATAAATAAGTCTCTTAAATTTTATTTTTTTGCAGGGCGTCCTTCTTTATGGGCCTCCTGGTACTGGGAAGACATTATTAGCTAGAGCAATTGCCAGCAATATAGATGCCAACTTCTTGAAGGTCAGACTTACGCTTGGTGTATTACACTTTAACTTGTAGTTTTTATCTGAGGAACTTTCCCTAAATTTAATATGCAATGCCTTCTTTTTTCCTCTGGTTTTTAGGTTGTTTCAAGTGCAATAATTGATAAATACATTGGGGAAAGTGCGAGGTTAATACGAGAAATGTTTGGATATGCACGTGATCACCAAGTAAGAGCTTAGATTTTGTGAAATATGTGTTCCTTTTCTATAGTATATATGTTTATCCAAAAGTAATTTGATAATGTGCCTTTTCTTTCAAGCCCTGCATCATTTTTATGGATGAGATTGATGCCATTGGTGGACGCCGTTTCAGTGAGGGAACAAGTGCTGACCGTGAAATACAAAGAACACTGATGGAGTTACTTAATCAGCTTGATGGATTTGACCAGCTTGGAAAGGTATTTTTTGGTTCATAACTGAGTCCAAGATGATGGTGGAACCAACTTGCTTAAAATACTCTTTTCTGGTTTAAAGAGGATCTTTCTAAAGTCTTTTCTTTTTTTCTGATAGATGAGGATCTTTCTGAACTTGTCTTTACTTCTCATCTTAATTGATCATAACCTATTTATATACAAGTTTGATTGGCAAGGATAGCCTCCATCATAGTGCATGATGGGTAACTTTAACCCTGGTGGATGGATATGCTTGCTTTTCTGGTGTGCAGTTTCACTTAGCCATGGAATCTGTTGACTTTGATATTAACAAATGAAATACAAGAGCTTCTTTATCTCCCTTTCCGTACTTTGTATCTGGAATACTGTACCATATACATCATATACTTTCCTATGTAAGAAAGAAATCCTTCTTCTAATTAGTAGATACAATCTTGCAATTCTAATATGAATATACATTAGAATTCTATAATATAATTTTTTGAAAAGTTTGATTGGCAGGGATGGCCTCAAATAATGCATGATGGGTAATTGAGTGTGATAGGAATTGGGTAACTTAAACCATGGAGGATAGCCTCATATGGATGCTTTTTTGGTGATCAAGTTCAATTAGCCATGGAATCTGTTGACAGTGCCATTAACAAATGAAATATAAAAGCTCCTCTATCTCCTTTTACATATATTGTATCTAGGGTACCATATCATATGTCATATACTTTCCTACATAAGATAGAATCTCTATTTCTAATTATGAGATTACAATCTTTTTATTCTAATACACATATACATTGCAATTCTGTAATATAATGTTTTTAAATATATTTGTACTTAGTGATCATTAAATAATCATTAATGAGATTCCATTTTAGTTATAGAGAGCCTGCTCTAATAGCCAATGAAAGGCTAAGAAAATTTAAAAATGAAATAGAAAGATGCAATCCAGATACATGAAAATTATTCAATTCAGATCATAATGAGACACTCCTCCACTTTCATTCAGAAAGGTGGAAACTAAGATCCCAGGAAAAAAGAAAAAAACTCCATTATTTCAGACAGTTTAAAGTCAGAGGATGGGAGAAGGGCTGTATCTTGCATGTGTAGTTGGGTCACTGATGTAAAGTGGTCGAATCATTCTCTCTCTCTCTCTCTCTCTCTCTCTCTCTCTCTCTCACGCACACACACACTCTCTCTCTCTCTCACGCACACACACACACACACACACACTCATTCTATTTGTGTGCAGGTGTATGTGTTATGTTGTAGGGACGTATTATTTCTTTATTCTATATGCATGGACAACCGGATGTATACATTTGGGGGTTGAGGATTGAATTTTGTAACACAGTTTACTTTAGATGCATTCATAACTGGATGAATATATTGTGCTTATCAAAAAAATAACTGGATGAATATATTGTGCTTATCAAAAAAATAACTGGATGAATATATTGTCTGTTGAAACATTAAAGGACTGAATTCCACAACCTGGTGGAATTCCTTCATGTCAGTACCATATATTCCATTGTTTATGTATTAACTTTGCATTGTTTTACTCCTGACCTTTTATACCAGCAAGCATAGGAAAAACTGCATAAAGTACTTTTAGTGACATGCTAGCTCATAGTTCAGGAGTTAACTGCATTTTTTTGCATCTGACATTTTCAGTCATAAGCTTTTCTTGGTAAACTATAAACATATTATTTTGAAATTTGTTTGATATAGGTCAAAATGATTATGGCAACAAACCGGCCCGACGTTCTTGACCCTGCACTTCTTCGCCCTGGGCGATTAGACAGAAAGATAGAGATTCCATTGCCAAATGAGCAATCAAGGATGGAAATCCTTAAGATTCATGCAGCTGGAATTGCCAAGCATGGTGAGATTGAATATGAGGCTGTTGTAAAGCTTGCAGAGGTGAGTGAGAGAGGCTTGGGTTTGTTTCAATTATTTGTTGCCACTTCTTTAATAGAAAGTGAAAGTGTTTTGTGTTGCAATCTTTTCAGGGATTTAATGGAGCTGATCTTCGTAATGTTTGCACGGAGGCTGGAATGTCTGCAATTCGTGCAGAACGTGATTATGTCATACATGAAGATTTCATGAAGGTGAGCTTTTCTGAACAATAAATTTTATATCATTCGTCCAGTCAAAAGGGGAGAAATGAACAATTTTCTTGGTCTTGACCAGTTAAACTGGCTGATATGTTTTGTCTGTTCACTTTTGTCTTCTTGCATCTTTCTAGGCTGTTCGGAAACTGAACGAGGCAAAGAAGCTTGAATCTAGTGCTCACTACAATACTGATTTTGGGAAAGACTAGAGCACATATTATTCCATTTCCAGAGCCAGGGAAGATGAGGCAGTGCGTTTTCTTTATCTATTTAGCAGGGATCCAACAATAGCATGCATAATTTGGATATGATAAAAGTTTTATGATCCAATACAGTCAGTCAGGCAAATGTTAGCTGAACTTGAAATTTTCAATTGCCACTACTAAAGAAAGGAAACCTAGGCAGAAAGAGCAAAAAAAAAAAAACTATTTCCTTTTGTCTTTTTATATTTGGTGTAATTTCTCATACATTTTATTACCCATTTCTTGTTTTTATTTTTACTGTAGACACCATTGGTGATAAATTTTATGTAGAACAAATTTTATTTCCTAAACAAAGGCAGTTCACAAATGAAACTGGCACATTTGACCTTAGAAAATCCACTTAACAATAAGGAATGGATTTCCTTTTAACACATTGGGTTATAGCACCCTGAGATTGGGTACTAAAAGTCATATAATATCCCTTTGATCACTAGATTTACAACATTTATGGCAATGTTAAAGGGTTGAAGCAAGTGCTTTTGGTTTAGTACTTTCAATCATTTTGTATTCCAGCATCCTAGCAATCTTGAAGAACCAGAAAGCACTGATCAGCTGCGATTCCAAAGCCATTGCCTGGAGATGGTATAGAGAGAGGCAACATTAATCTAGCTGAGTGATACTACAAATTGTCCTTTATTTTCCTTATTTCTGTCATTTTCGTTTTTTCTTCTCTCACGGATTGCTAACAGTAACCCCCAAAACAGCCAATTGGCAGGCAGGCAGGTGAGTGGAATTATTTGTATTCAATTGTTGCTGTGAAATACTAACTCAAAGCTGTTGGTAGCTAATGGACATGGGTTTCGTGTGGTTCCTATCACATGCATTTAATGACCAAACATGTACTCCCTTCTATTGAAAATATCTGTGTTTAAGGCCCTGTTTAGTAGGTAGAAAATTTTCTGTTTTCTACATTGGCTTTTCGAAAGCTTGAAACGCGTTTAGTTACGAGAATAAAGTAGCAAATTTTGAAAGCAAAAGAAAATGGTGCTATTTTATTGTTTTATATATGAATAAGAAAAGCGGGTAAAAACATTTTCTTTGTTTTTCAATTAAATTGATCAATTAATCCGATAAGTTGAAAATGAAAGCGTATTTAAATACAAAATTAGTCACGAAGCGTATTTTACGAAAATGAAAATTCAAAGATTAAGATACAATTGAAAATTTTAAATAATTAATTTCGTATTAGTATGGCCCTTGTTTTGCTCATGTCTAAAATTATTAAAACACCATCTCTCCACAAAAAAGATTAAATTATATATTTTTCTCACATTAATTTTTTATCTTCTCTCAAAAATTATCTTGTTTTTTCTTATTTACTCTTTATCTTTTTCCAAAAAAATTTATAAAGTATATGTGATCAGAATGTTACAATTATTAGTAATCCATATTGGGAAGGTGTAAAAAATGTTTTGAATTTTTTAATTAATTTAGAAAATTGAAAAATTAATTAATGAGATAATTTAGTAGGATAAGGATAAAATTGAAAAAAAATAATAAATTTTTTCTTGATTTTTTTAAACGATAGATAAATAAAAACAAAAGGAGGGAGCATAAAAAGCTCATCAGCCTGCTGAGCGCATGAAAAATTCATATTTTTCTTTAGATAGAAATTTCAATCATTATATTTTTTTTTACAGCTAAATTATAAGTTACGATGTGCTAAATTGTTCCTGTTAGGATTCGAACCCGAAACTCTTTTTATCCTTATGTCTTGTCTTTTCAAAATGTTGTCACATGAACTAGGTATGATGGACTTTATTATACTTGAATACATAAAGAGATGCAAACATGAAATGATATTTATTTTCATTTCATTGTTTCTAACTAATAGGTCTTAGAACAAAAATAAATAGATAAATTGATAACAATTTTTTATTTCAAAAAACTCTCACATTATACATAATTTAAATTAGTTTTTATTTTTATTAAAAAAACCATGGTTGAGGGTTATTTTGAAAAAGAATAAACTTGTAAATATAAAACAAATATATAAGATTTTCGTACCTGTATAAACCAATATATTCACTTTTTCCTACTTCTACGATCCTGTTCTCATTTTAACCACAAATCTGGATTTTTATTTTTTTTGAAGGAAAATTACATAACTGGAATCCTACAAAAGACAAGAACCACAATAGTTAGTTTTCGTTAGGAATGGGCAAAAAAAATCTAAGAAATAGAATCGATCTAAAAATCGAACCGAAAAATAAGTTAACTGAACCTAAAAGTTCGGTTTTGGTTTTTGTTTTACATAAATCTCGGTTTCAGTTTACAAAATACAAAAACCGTGGTTTCGATTGACCAATCGAAAAATAAAAAATATATATATAAAATAAGTTTCCCTAGTTATGTGACTTGTGACTTTTCCACTTTTATCCACCCTTTTTATTTTTTATATGCTGTGATTTCTTTGGATTGGTTATTTTTTCTATTGAAGTTGTTAAAAATGTCGTTGATTAAAAAAATTATGATTAAATATCTAAACTCATGTGTTTCATATAGTATTTATGAATGTATCATAAATGCACAAGTGTCATAAGTTGCCAATAGATAAATTATGTTGTTTTCTGCTACATTTTTTATTGTATTTATAATAATTATTATAATTTAAACTTTATCATGTGATTGCTAGTTAGCAAATTTATTTTTTTAATTATAGTTAGCAGAAAAGCGTGTATGAGTTATACAGAACAAATGATTAAGCATACTAATGGTTAGAGTTTTTGTTTATATAAATATAATGGCAAACCAGGTTGGTTTTTATTTTGTGTGATTCGGTTAAGCCCAGGCAATGTCCTCACTAGTTTTCATGCGTTAATATTTGTAACGCGTTTTTAGAAGCTTGACTGTCAAATACTAGACTTTAAAATACCAATTCATTTTTTTATTGAACAATCTCGAGTTCTGTTTGTTTTTCTATAAACATGATGACTCTCATAAATATTTAGACCCTTAGAGATAACTTTCAAATATTCTCCATTAATAGTATAATAGAACTGTAAATATTGAATTCCAAATATTTTCCATTAATAACATAATAGAACTAGAAATATTGATCATCTTATTTTAGCAATTTATGATTATTTTTTAGTCTTCTTCAATCTCTAAATTTGAAAATCCCTTATTCTTAGCAGTTAGAATATCATCCCTTAAGGTCTTACATTCAGTCCGGGATGAAAATATTACATATCAAAATATATGGATATCGGGTGATGTTAAATGTGATATCGATTGATGTCGTTTGAGGAAAAAATATCTGATATCGGATCTGTATCTAGGCGATATATATTCACCAGATATATCGGTTTGGATCGATATATCGTGCGATATGGTCTATGGCGCGCATCGTTAATTTAATTTTTAATAAAATATCGAATGCTCGGGAAATATCGGGATATATCGAGGATATATTGGGATATATCGGGATATATCAGAGATATATTTAAATGGTCAGATTTGAAATGCAGTTGTTAAAGCGATTATAGTTTAATCCCGTGATTTTGAAGATCTAACGTCGGAAATTTAACGCGAAATTCAATCAACGACTATAATTAAATTCACAAGATTTTTAGTAGTCATTGGTATTTACATCACGAAAAATAATCACATAATCATAAAATCATTCAATTTGTTTGCGTTCTCTCTCTTAATATCGATCACTTCATTTAATAATTTTTCTTTGTAATATAGTTAATATGATCTTCCATATTTTAAATTAGTTAATTTAGTAATAACCATTAATAATTAACGACATTAATAATATATTAATAAATGTTGGTTAATATTTGAAGCGGCGTATTGATGAGCCCAAATTTCATCCATCGAAATTGTGATTCTTTGAAGTGAGAAACGATTTATCAAGTGGTAAATCAATTCGATCTTACTAATCGATGGAATAAAGTATCTTGATATAGTATTGTACTTATCGAGAGATGGGATATACATTAAATTTTACTGATGGAGCCAGCGTCGATCTTGTTTAGTTTAAAGAAACATTGTAATGTAATTTGATGTATATATTTGATTATTAATGTCGTTTCACCAGCGATTTAAGTAGGTAATAAATTTGAATTATTTTGTTAATTCGGAGTATATCGAAATGTTTATATTCGAAATATAGTGATATATTATGATCAAAAATCTAAATATATTCGCTAATGGAAATATTTTATTATTCAATTCAAATAATAATTATTAATGACTTGCTTAGGTGTTTACAGACGACCATTATTATGATACCATCAAAGTTTAATTCAAATCTACCGTTAATAGAGGATTCAATGTATCAGTTTTTCAACGGCAGATCTGGATTTGATGCTCATTGAAAGCTCCTTGATTTTTTTCCTTTACTCAACAGATGTTGCATTTAAGGAGCCCCAGTGGAGAAAAAGTAAACAGTGCCCACCAATTTAAACAATCACAGCCCAGAACCACCAATTCTCAAGCCCAGGTCTCAATCACTCACTAGTGTAACTGTAACATCATTTATGAACTGCCGCTGTCCAAGAAAGCCTCCTATTTCCGGAGCTAGGAGTTGGAAACTTAGAACAATGGACTCAATAGTTGTAGACTTAAAGGTGAAGTTTGTTTTTTTAATTAATGTTAAATATAACTTTTTTTTTCAACTTAATGCTAAAAAAAGTCAAATATTTTTGTTTTTTCTCTTCATATTTTTTTTTTAAAATTTAAGCAACAAATCATGAAAAAAATTAAAAAAACAAAAAACTGAATATTGAAAGTTACCAAAAAATAAAAGTCACCTGTCTATTGTAATTTGTAGCAAATTAAACATGTAACAAGTAGAAAATAGAAGGAACACAGACAAACAAGAAACTTACGTACATTTTGGCATCCCAGACTGTTAGGAGACAAAGAACAGGTTTTTAGGCAGTCGCCCCATGTTCTCCTCTCCTCCCTCCCCTCCCTCCTTTCCTCTTCAATTTTTGGTGTTCAGTAGTAGTGCAGTTTCGTGAGAAAAGTCGATCGGAGACGCAATTCGAAGGCAGCCTAGTGAGGAAGCCTGTTGGATTTTTATAGGCTTCAAGCAGCTGCTTTAGATTTAGTCCTCTTAGTCATTTTGTATTTCACCATCCTAGCAATCTTGAAGAACCAGAAAGCACTCACCAGCTGCAATCCCAAAGCCATTGCCTGGAAACAGTATAGAGAGGTACAGGTACATTAATCTAGCTGAGTGATACAACAATTTGGTAGCTCAAAGGAGATTAGCCAACAGATATTAACACTGCCTGCAACTTCAAACCAGTGAATACCGAATCATACCTTTATGAGGAGGGGATTGGAGGCAGATAGAGTGACATAAGTGAGGAATGGGCCACATATCATCCTTGCTACTGTGAATATGATTGCAAATAGCATCTGGGGTAAGACCAAAATTAGATCTGTTGATGACTTGACATCAAAGAGAAGCAAGTTTTTGTGTAAAAAATGTATGATATTTTTGTACTGACATCAGCTATCAAATTAAGGTCGGTGTCTCTGTAACCAAGCTCTTTGAGAAGCTCCCTCAAGTGTAAGAAAGGGCTGGACATCTCTGTTATCCACAATGATGCAACCATCTCTGATCCACACTGCATATACCCCTCATACCTACATTAGCTCATCACCAAAATATTTGAGTAAAAGCAGAGAATTTTTTGGTTACCTTTTCATAGAAGAGACCTGCTCCAATGCCAACAATGCTGACCAAATGGTGGATTGAATTGTCGAGATTGATCCTTTTGTCACCCAAGAGACAGAAAATCAGATCATAGATGAGATAAGCAAGGGTCACTGCTAGTGTTTTCATCTGCATTTTCAATGTAGTAGTCCTTGATATGAATATGATTCAAAGATAGATTCTAGAGGCAAACAAAATTTTCCATTGGTGAAAGGAAGTACCTGCTTTGGAGATGATCTTGAAGCCAGAGGACAAACAGGGCAACGCCAATCCTCCACTGTGAGCACAGACAAGATGACAGCCAGAGTTGCGTGAACTGTAGAAACAAGGCGGTTGCAGAAGTTGAAAGAGCGATTCGGGAGCATCCTCCTGACTGCCACGAAAGCAATTGTCCATGAAATAACCCCCAAAACAACCAATCTTACAATATAATCCTCCATCTCTGTACAGAGGGAGATAAATATTTCACAGGTATTGCTTGTGAACTACAGGTATTGCTTTTATTGTTGAAACTTGATAGGCATTAAATACTACAGGTGAAGGGTTTGGTTGCCTATCTGCATCCTCTTCATTACATGGCCTGGCTTGACCTCAAATGAAAATCATTACAAAGGAGGACCATTGGCATATCAGAATTTTCAAAAAGTTGGGTTTTTTAATTTCAAGTATATTGGTGCAGCCAGGAAAATGGAATTTTCTGTATTTAATTGTTGACGTAGATACAAACCACAAAACCTATGGTGCCGACTAAAAGTCGTCACGATTAAATCTACGAGATGGGTTTGCATGCCAAGTTCCATTCCATAAACTCAACCTTATATATCAGTTTAACCGTATGAGTATAAACCAACGCGTCATCAAACCATTGAAAATTCATATATTTTCTGAAATAAATAAAATTATCATCTTTTATTTTCATTTCGAAAGAAACTCTCACAGTATACATAATTTAAAATAATTTTTATGTTTGAAAAATATAATTGAGAGTTTTTTATTGGAACACAAAAACTACCCGGAAATACAAAGAACCTGTTGAAACAAACCTCCTACAGAACGTCCATGTATTAAAGGTTGGAAGACAAGTCACTTAGTTGAGTAAACAACTTAATTTAGTAGGCAAATCAAAGACTTTCCACAAGAGAGATCCCAGTTTCCTAGGTCCTCTTTTTTGCATGGGCATGAAAGGAACAAGGTTAGTGGAAAAGGAAGAAGCTCTATAACCCTTTCGAGCAGTTGGAGAAAATGGGTTTTTTTCTTATGGAGTGCAAAGTGTTCAGGTATTACCTCATTGTCTTATGGGATTAGTTAACGATCGAATAAATCTCAAATGGTCATGGAGGCTTATTGATAATGAGTGGGAGCAGGCGAGTCGGACCATTAAGTATCCTTGATTGTTTAAAATAGGCAAAAAATAAGAAGAATTAGAATTATAGTTCAGTGAGAATAAAAGAACAAAGGATATGCTTTAAATGTCAATTGGACCAATCACAAGAGCTAAAGCCAAAAAGCTTCAAGAGACTTTCAATGGGCTTGTGCAGGAGTTTATTTGAACCAACCTAGCTTTTAAAGAAGAGCCCAAGTCAAATCAAGTCATTGAAGAAATTGGAGCCAACAAAGAAGTTCAAAAGTTGATGCAGGAGCTTCTATAACAAACTTTGAGAATTCAACCTTAATTATGGAAAATTCAGATTTGGGAGTTTATGAAACCTTGGAGACACTAAATATATTTCTATTTCCATGTATTTTGAGTCTTGTTGCTATTTTGATTTGAAGTTGTTTTATTTTAGAAAAATTTGTTATTCATGTCAAAGTAGTAGTTGCTTTATTTAATTTATAAAGTTTGTTTTGCTAGTCAAATAGAAGTTGCTATTTCTTTTAAGAAATATTGTTTTTAGGAGTTGCTATTTCTTTTTAGAAAGATTTCTTTTAAGTTCTTTATTTAAATTAAGAAAATGCATTTTAGGATTGGAAGTTGTTTTGGATTTTAAAAGTACATTTATATATATCAAAAATTATTGCATCGATAATTTAATATATATTTTGCCTATTTTCTATCAGTTAGGTTCATTAGGTAGAAATCCTCACTTGAATTAAAATCAAGTGGACAAGGACCCAGGATGGACCCCATCACCTTGTATCCTAAGCACAAGACAACTCCATGGAGAGGCCAAGGCCATGACTTCAAGTAAGGCAGCCAGATTTTCCTTGATCGATGGTAGTATTTAAACGAGTCCTTGGGGCATGCGTATCTGAAGTGTCGACACCGAATAGAGCCGATACGTGCTAATTTGGTGCATGAAGGGATATCGCGGGAAATCCTGCAGTGGCGGAACTACAGTCCATCGAACTCATACTTTAGGGTCTTATTAGGTGTGTGAAAGGCTGATCTTTCATATTATGCGAGAAAGTGTGGTCATTGCCGGCGACTTGCCCCCATCCTAAAATCTTAGGTGCGGGGCAGTCATCTACAGCCCTTGGCCCTTTGCCTGATGGGGATGGATATGGATTGGACCACTACCTACTATACAGCCCGAAAGAGTTACTATTAGTTTGCCTGATTATTTCGATGGTGGATGGAGGCTGGCATTCTTCTCGATTAAAGATCGGGATGTCATTAATTTATTTGAAAGAATATTGTGTGCCAGGTCAGCATCCCGGATCAATCGTCTCAGGCAACGGGCCCCCGATTCAGCGGCGGGTCTATCAAAACATGTCGGGGTGAAGAGAAAAATCCTATACTCCACCTGAATTGCTACCCTCAAAGCGATAGCTGGCGGAGGCCTCGACAAAACCACAGTACTTATTACGAAAAAACAATTGGATTCGGCTAAGGGCAAATGGGTGGATGAACATCTCGGGGTACTGCAGGCTTATAGAACCACGCATAAACCCCTTTGGCATGTCTCAGTTCCGCGATCACGTATGGAATGGAAGAGTATCATCCACACATAAATTGGTATGCCTACCATCCGGACCAATACCCCAGGCGAGGAGTACATGACAATGATCAAGGAGGCTTGACACGGTCGATGAATTGCGAGAGTCGTGACCATCCATAGCATCCTCTGCACCTTAGATTGGAAAGATCTTACGATAAGCGGGTCGAGCCTCGGGCATTCAACGGGGACTGGTGCTAAGAAGGTATTTGAGAATCACGAATGACTAACCGCGGAAAGTTCCAACCTTGACTAGGAAGGACCATATCTTATAACACAGTTGGGAATGCAGGAACTACTCGCCTTAGACAAGCTTGATGGGACCTGACTAGAATGTGGAATCTGACACATCTTAGGTTATTATCGATAAAGAATGATTGATATCAGCGCACGGATGTTCATTTTTTCTCCTCTTATGATCAACCTTAAAAGTCAGGATGGCCTTGATAAAATGACTGTCCAGGCCGATTAAAGATAACTTCTAGCCGTCGACTTAAAAGTCGGATGGCGATGGAAATACAGCTTGTCGGCCGTTAAAAATAACTTCTAGTCGGTCGACTTAAGATTTGGATGGCGTAGTAAAATGACACAGCAGGCTGGTAAAGATAACCCCAGTCGGTCAACTTAAAAGTCGGATGGAAGCGAGTAAAATGACTTGTCAGGCCGTTAAAGATAACTTTTAATGGAATTGACTTAAAAGTCAGAGGCAATGCGATAAAATGACTTGTCAGGCCGGTAAGATAACTTATAGCTGGTCGACTTAAAGTTTGAATGGCGATAAAATGACACATCAGGCTGGTAAAGATAACTTCTAGCGGTCAACTAAAAGTCGAGACTGGCATAGTAAAATGACATGCTCCAGAGCTAGGTATAGATAAGCTTAGCGATAAACTCAAAAGTCGGATGTACACAATTAAAATAAACTATCCAATGATATGGATAAATCCTTAGGTCGACACGAATGCGGGTGGAAGCGAAAAATGACCCATCGTAGAGTCTGGAAATAATATTTGCCCTAGTCGGCCGGACTGACACGTAAAATGCCCCTTTGAAACAAGATTTAGGAATCTATTATCTAATTCACGGTAGCGTCAAGAAAGATATCCATGACTCGACCTCACATCCTAGCTTGGGGCTACTTGAAATAAGATATCTTGTCGACTAGGCAATTCTGACTCTATATAACCCAGTTAATCAAGGAAAGAAGCACTCTATCGAAAACAAGAAATAAGATGTTTAAATACAAAAGCAAAGAAGAAATTGTCATACGAAATACATTTGTTGATTCTTTTGGCCTAACCCTCGATAGCCTCACCAGGCCAATGGGGCTCCAGGTAGTATGTCGACCTCTCCCTCGGCTTTTGGGAGGCCTTTTATGCACTTAAAGCTTCTTGAGTCTCGATAGGCCTTAGCGTGGACAAGGTAAATGAAAAACCCGAGCGTGAGGATTAGCGAAAATTCGGGATCAGAGGTAGATGTATCCTACATCCCAGGAGGGATTTTAGGCTTGCTCCCACGTATATCGTGCGCATAGGCGCAGCAGCCGTAACCATAGTTAAAAATCATGTCACTACTAGCATCGAACTCGGCCTCTAATGTCGACCTCTCAGCATAACTCTTCTCCCGGAAAGCCGCGAAGTCGTCCTTAGTGGCCCCTAGCTCCATGAGTACAGACAGTCGCTCGTCCGTTAAGTGACCATTATCTTCCCCTACCCTCCGGAAGGCCTCCTTGGTAGCCACCATACTTGTTGAACGGAGCAGTTCGAGACTGCGCCTTGATGGCCAGCCTTACGAGGTGGTTAGAGCACTTTGGACCCAGGGGCCGGTTCCAGCTCGACCTCGGCGCTCCTGCGCCTCGATCTCAGTAGCCATCAGCCACCTCGTGCCTGGCTGCATCCTTCTTAGTTTTTGCGGAGGCCACCACATCAGTGGCTTCCTTAGCCCTCGGCTCGGCAGTGGGATGGTGTTTGGGCCTCTTTCAAGGCGTCTAAACCTCTTGGGCGGAAAGCCCGTGCTGACATATAGCGAAGCCCGCTCGTCAAAGATCCTCACCGGGACATGAATTCACTGCGGCCGGGAGGGACATGTTGCGAATAATAGTAATGGCCTCGTGAAACTTGTTTAATCAAACGCCCAATAACGACTTCTTAATTTTTCATACGTATAAGTTTTACTATTTTACCACCATTGTCATCGAAGTCTTGGCCATGATTCGCATCCCGTCTTCGACTATTTGATAAATATCCTCCTTTATAGTATCGACGGGAAATGTAACTTAACGAATACTCCTCACCCCCGTCCCGCTTCCTGTGCTCACGGGCGTACCGCAAATGGCCCCGATACAAATCGCCTGTGACGATCGACTACGTGACTCGCCCCGATTGAGCGTTTCCAACGCGGAGGATGACTTGATATCACAAAGTCCGGCACCGCTACTTCTCCATCATCGGAGCAAGGTCGCGAGGGGGTAGATAAGAGTTGAGCAGTATTCGGCTGGGCGACACACTTTTCATACTGCTAGTGCGAGCTTAGCAAAGACCCGGCGCTTCCTGGCTGCTCGAGGATGGAGCACTCAGAACGCAGAGGAATCGAGCTTCCTCCGCTCTTCACGGCAATATCCTCCGAGCCCGGCTAATCGTTAGACCCTATTTCGGGAGAGGCCGGGATCACAATTGTTTGTATCAACCCCATCCATAGGTGGACTCCTTCTGGGCTGCTCTCGGCCCCGCCTCGCCTTCCTCCCGCTGCTGGGCTTAAAGTGCATAAGGATCTAGGGGTAATTGGCCATCTCTTCCTCCTCCGATAGAGAGGGCCGGCTGGGTTCAGAATGAACCAAAGGTATAAAATCTTCCACCTAGGCCTCGTGAGCACTCTTCCCTGGGTACCCTCTTTGATCACACACAAAAAGAGTGACCAATCCTCTTTCGGGCAAGGAAGCCCCGCTTGGGACAAATACTTCCCGCTCCGATCGGGTAATGGTAGGGCGTAATTGGAACCCCGCTAGTGGATGTCGAGGGAGTCGACCAGCCCGTAACGCTGTTCTGCCAATGCTTCGACCTCGGATCCCCGGGTGACGGCGCACAACCCGTGGAGCAACCCACAGATCGGGTGGTAATGAAGTGTTCTCGCCCACAACTCGACGGAACAGCGAGGAATAATCGGGAGACTATAGGGAGCCGAGTTCCGTCTCACATCAGCAAGGTTCTTCAAAGTCAGAAGAACCTCATAATGGCGCTCCTGTTCGAAAACCTCCAACAGTCTACGAATCTTCTCAAGGCTCGCCTTCTACCCACGCACTCCTCGCTCTCCATTTTTTCCCTGCATCAATAATCCACAATCGGGTCACAGAAAGTCAGCATGTATGAATCTAAATTTGGCCCATTTCCTAGTTCCTACACACACCTGGGAAGCCCCGCGACGGCTAATATAAAATCCAGAATCGAGAGCCTGTGGTCTCGTCCCAGGGCCTTCTTACTAGGATAAACCCTTTTGCCTCTGTTTTAGGAGAATCGGGGAGCCCATTCACGAACTGCAGCCGGGAGTCCAGTATCGAGAAGGACAACCGACCCCCTCTCCTTAATATCAGAGAGTAGGCGAAACAAATCTCAACCAATGAAAGGTCGAGCTGGTATAAGAAGTTCAAAACATTGCACCCGATGAGAATACAGATACGCTGATGAATGGGCACGCCGGGCATACTGTAAATGCAAAATTGTTTAACAAGGGCGGGCACTGGGAAACAAAGCCCCACCGCAAGTTGCTCTCGGGTAAAAAACACGACATTGTGTTCCCCACCCAGAGTGGACTCATTCAGCCATTCCATTAACTTCTGTCAATGTCCTCGGATTTTGCACAGATCTCAATTCCTCCATTGTCAGGGACGAGACGATATGACTTGTAGAACGCGTCCCTCGCACAGGCCCTCGTCTGCGACCTGCCTGACTAGTGGAAATTCCTTCCTCACCTCTCGTCATGCTACAAACAGATCAGAAAGAGGGAAGAGAGCGAGTATTAGCCCCAAGCCATACACCAAACGGGTAGAAAGGCAAAACCACTAAACTTGGGCGAAAACCGCCCGAGTCTAATAAGCCCTAGACCTACCCTCACCCCAAGACTTTCCACGGTCCGGAAGAAGGCCGATGAAGAAGATTCAATGCATTAGCCAGGGAAATAATGATTACCTCAGAACCGAGAACCTGTGCAGACGCCTTGAAAGAGCGGTTCACAACCAAACGCGCAGCTCCAAATGTTGTATAATGCCATGCGTCGAACTGCTAGGGAATGCTAACTCAAGGATGATAGGAAAGGAAAAGGAAAAATCTAATAATGACCCCCTATATACCAATCCGCTAGACCTACGAGCGACAATGACACCCGTCCATCACCCCTCTAGTCATTTCGTTTCCTGACGACGATCCGACTCCTAGGGCATTAAACGGGGAATACTGCCAGTTAGTGGGCCCACCTGGCTGGTCCGGACTCGCAGTCCCTATCCAAAGCCATTTTACACCACTACTGGTTATCCCAACCGATGGCGACCGCCGAAACATAAAATTAAGTGCAAGATTGCCAAGGGAGAACATAGTACATAAATGTCATAAAGTACGATTTTATTGGATGCGCCGAATGATGTTTATCATTACAGTCATGTCATTACAAGTGACAACCAAGCGGTCGTATTAAAATGGCTATATAGTTCGTCCGAATCAGATACAGAGCATAGACCAAAGAAGAAGCAGTAGCAGGAGTCGAAGAAGAAGAAGAAGAAGAAGAAGAAGAAGAAGAAGAAGAAGAAGAAGAAGAACACAAGCAGTAGCAAAATCACTACCAAAAAAAAAAAAAAAAGAGGCTCAAGAAGAGTAAAGCCCCACCGATTGACGGGAGGTGTCCTCGGACGCAGAGGATTCCATTCAAGTTTTAGAACCACCCAAAGGCCACCTAGAACAATTCCGACTCCGCTCAAACCATGCATTCTTTGGTCCGATTCATGCTTGAAAAGCACGCCCAAATAATTAATCACAATCATCCTTCATGCCGCAATTCACCAATTTTGATTCTCGCCAGCCGCTCACCCATCCTTCTCCTCACCGGAGGAACGGATAACTAGTGGGACAAACGAACCTCGCCACCCTAGCCTTTATGCCTGCCCCACCCGATCTTCTCTAACCATTACGTGACATCTAATGCATTTTCAAAAAAGTTAGAAAATTCACATTAAAACCTCGATTTTGCATTGATCGCTTCATCGCTCATGATATGACGGCCAAACATGTTCTTTTTCACGGGGACGACACCTCCCCATCAGAAAAATGGGGGCATCAGGTGCCTCACCGACCCGTGCCCTCTAGCGAAGCCCTTTCGACTAGAGGCCATGGTCAAGCCACCCATCCTTCGGTCCACCAGCAGTTTCAACTTAGAGCCCGGTGACGAGATACCCTCCTATAGCCAGCATGGGCCGGCATTCCTGATGCCATTTTCCGGAGAGGCTTTATATAATAAGGGTTGATGAATAGGCTCCCTCAGAGGGAGA
This sequence comes from Tetrastigma voinierianum, assembly GCA_016808115.1. Lineage (NCBI taxonomy): Eukaryota > Viridiplantae > Streptophyta > Magnoliopsida > Vitales > Vitaceae > Tetrastigma > Tetrastigma voinierianum. The sequence goes on from JAEQBH010002183.1 coordinate 20,989, forward strand.
GTGCACCATCCCATGCCTTGCCATGAATTCAAGATGGACAAACCCTTCTGGTCCCGCAGATTCAGAAATGCGCCCACTTTCTCTCCCCTTCCTCTTCCGCCTAAAAGGAAGAATTAGTCTCGTCCACGAGATATGCGCCTAATGCCTCCTCTTCCGTCTAAAGGAAGAATTAGTTTCCGTCCGTCGAGAGGCGCCACCTTCCTCCTTCCGATTTGGGAGGAAATCATCCACTTACCACGAAAGGTGGATCCCCTTCCTCCCTAATAAAAAGGAAGTCATGACACTTAAATAGTTGCAATAATAAAAGGCTCAAAACTCTCAATCTTATAAAGGAGACGGCAGAGATCTAACTGGAGCGTTGAAGAGGCGACGACGGAGACCCTCCTCGCCGCTTTCTTAGTTATCTGCTTTGGTGTGCTGGCATAGATCGATGCATACCCGACGGTTCAAGGACTTAGAGAATTCCGAGACCACAATTCTCATAACAAATGCGCCGGGTTCGCATCATTTCGTATCGTGAGCTTCGTCTTTCAAACATCGATTTGGTATCTATCCTAATTTTTGTTGTTTGACATTTCATTGAGTTAAAAAAAAAAAGAAGAAAAAAAATAGAAAAAAAGGAAATAAAAGAAAGAAAGAAGAAGATAGTGTACTCTTCATTTTCGGTTTCTTTTTGTTCCCTTTGTAATATTTTGAGCATTGTTTGGATTTCTATTCCAGTTGATCTTTGATCTAGCTTTGTTATTTCAAATAAGAAAAAAAAAAAAGGAAGTCTAAGAATGATTTCTCATTATCAAAAAGCCAAATATCGGGGGAGGAAAAAAGCATGAGTGAAACACTGAGGGAATGTTGTGAGGTTATTTTTTTTTAATTCACCTTTAATTTGATCATGTCTTCAAGTAATGATCTTGAAATTGTGGAGGCAGGTGACCAATCCTTCATCGCTGGGTCATGCGACAACACTTGCCAAGATCGAGGATCATATGAATGACATGCGACATCTGATCAACAAAGTGAAGAGGCGCTGACGAAAGTGCTTCCTCAAACTCAAAGACAAGAGAGGCGTGTTCCAAAGCCTTGAATCGTGAAGAATTTAAGAATGAATTGAAAGATGAAGAAGAATTTCCTATCAAGGAGAAGTGTTGGTGACAAGGCATGTTTCTTGAGTCTGGCGAAGGAGGATGTCATTGAGCAATAACATGGGAACATTTTTCTCACACTCACCGCCATGTTAATAATAAGGTTTGTAGTTTGATTATCGACGTGGAGTTGTGCTGATGTTGCTAGTGCTTTGTTAGTTGAGAAGCTAATACCAACACGTAAAACACCCTAAGTCATATGTCAGAGTGGTCAATGATATGGGGAAGTTGAAGTGCAAAAGAAGCCAGGTCGCTTTTAATTGGGAAGTATCATGATGAGGCTTTTTGTGATGTTGTCCCTATGTATGCTTCTCACATCTTATTGGGCAATCCTTGCCAATAATCTGATAGGAGAGGCACCTACAGATAGCTTCAAGAATCGTTTCAAGCATGAAAGATGCAGTTGTAATCCCAGCCAATTGACACCAAAATAGATGTATGAAGATCAAGGTGTTAAAGCAAGAGCAGACAAAAAAAAGAATGAGAAAGAAAAAGAAAGAAAAGAAAAAGAGAGGAAAAAGAAATTGAGAGAAGGAAAGAGAGTGAAGGAAAAAAAGATCTAAAAGTGAACGACGAAAAATGAGAGGCAACAAAAAAAGATCAGGAAGTGAACAAAGAAAAAGGAGGGGAAACAAAAAGAAAGGAAAGCATCTATACAAAAATAGTTGAGATCAAGGGTGCATTTTATTCTAACAAGCCTATGTTTGTACTTTTGTACAAAGAGACGCTTTTGAACATTAACGATTTTGATTACTCTTTACCTAGTGTTGTTTCTTCTTTGTTACGGGAGTTCGAATATGTAACCCCCGAGAGTGATCCTAATGGTTTGCCACCCCGAGGAGACAAAGGAGCTTCAAAACTGGGCTGAGGAATTGATTATCCATGTAAGTATACATGTATTACTTGAACCCAAAAAGAATGGATCGTGGAGGATGTGTTTATATTCATGTCATCAACAACATTGCTAAGACCAAGAACAAATCTTTTCGAGGAAGTGTAACGAGCAAGAATCAAATAACAAAGGATTCGCTTCAAATGCCAATTGGGCCAATCATAAGAGCAAGGACAAAAAAGCTTCAAGAGGTTTTCAATGGGCTTGTGAAGGAGTTTATTTGGGCCAACCCAACTTTTAAAGATGAGCCTAAGTCAAATCAAGTCATTGAAGGAATTTGAGCCAACAAAGAAGTTCAAAAGTTGATGTAGGAGCTTCTACAACAAACTCTGAGAATTCAATCTTAATTATGAAAACAAATTCGGGAGTTTGTGAAACCTTGGAGACACTAAATATATTTATATTTCCAAGTATTTTGAGTCTTATTACTATTTTCGATTCGAGCTTGTTTTTTGGCTTAGGAAAACATTTGTTCTCTATGTCAAAGTAAGAGTCGTTTATTTAATTTATAAAGCTTTGTTTTGCTAATCAAATAGAGTTGCTATTCTTAAATATTTGTTTTTATGAATTGTTTTATTTAAATTAGAAAGTCTTGTTTTCCAAGTCAAAGTATGAGTTGTTTTATTTGATTTAGAAAGTATGAGACCTATATATACCCCCTTAATGTAATATTTGAAAGACAGTTGATAAATAAAGATTCTTTTGTGAGGTTTTCTTCATTTTATGATTCTTGTGAGAACTTTTGAATTTATCGCGCACTCCTTATAATGCTCAAACTTACGACTCTACGCTTCTTCTATAATCAAGGGACTTTGTTCTTACGTTTTGCCCATATAATCACACGAGATGCAACATCTTTGCTTACGGCTCTTGATTCAATATAGTCAAGGGGACGGAGCCACTATTCTAGATTGTGTTTAAAAATTTTAAGAGTAATCCGCAATAATTGGTGGATCTCAAAGCAACAAGCAGCGGGGTTCGCATCAAGAGAGATAAAATCTCCTTCTATTCTCCAATGAGCCCTGCAAATTTCAAAATCATAAAGACTGAGGACCTTCATGCACTGTTCAATGAAGACTCTTATGTGCACAGTGAGATGTAGGAAGCTCTCACTGTTGATAATTCAGTTTATCTTGCCTGAAGAAAACATAATAGAGAGATAATTCAGAACATTTAAGACACAGAAATTTAAATTTTATTGACCACTTAACATTTTAATTCTTTTGCCCAAATTTAGTTAGAACCATGAATGAACCATAACTTACAAATACGCCTACTCTTACATTGAATGAAAATGATAAAGTGGCTATGCATGAATCAGCGGCTTTTACAATGTATACGTTTCTACACTTAATAATGAGTTGGGTATCTTGGGCGTTGTGTTAAACCTCCAGTTCGCTTCATGTATTCCAAACGTTCAAAGAGGTCCAACATGGAAGATTAGGAGAGATTTAGGTCTTTTCTGATTTAGTTAGAATACTTTTGGTGTTACCAGATTTGGTGCTGTCGAAAACTTTTGGGATATTATGGTGATGTTTGAATGGTATCAAGGGAGGCTTTGGGTCAGTAGTGCAGGGAACAGAATTTTCTTCTTCTGGATTATTTTTGCTGAGAACTGTCATGCTCAGGAGGGCTAGCAGACCCTCGAATGTCTGCATCTATCTTGGTTTTGCAATTTTGCTAATAGAATTGCTATATTTTCTATCTCACTTCTCTATGTGTTGGTTGGTGGTTGTGTGATCCCAACAAGTTGTACCATACATGAAGCAGCGAAAAGATGAAAAAAAGAAAGAAAAAACAAAAGCAAAAACAAAAATCGTCCCACAAACCCATCCAAAGGTCCTTGTGATTTGATTAACAAAATGCTCAACCTAGCACCTCATTTGGATTGACTGATTCATTAAATAAAATCAAACATCGTCTAAAGCATCTTTCTGAATGTTGTATTCCAAAAACAGAAGTACCTCTGCTTGATCCATCAGTACCAATTTTGAGCATTGCACAGCTATATTCCCATTGCCACAAGTCGTATCAACAACTGTATCTCCTTTTTGGATGACATGCTTCCGAACCTTGGTAAAAAATGAAAATGTCAAATTATTCCAACTCAAAAGAATTATCATCAAGTAACAATAAGGCAGTATGAATGAGAGAAGTAAGTCAACCATCAGCTTAGCAATGATGGAGAACCATATGTGGTTCTCTGCTTGGATTAAAGCTATGCTAAGGGAAGCTATTTTTCTTCTTTGCCTTCTGCTTTTTCAAAAAAATTGTAAGGATATCGTCAATAAAAGTAACAAAGAATAAGATTACCAACCAAGAGCCATATGGTCATCTCTCTTGATCAACCACCACAAAACTGATGAGATATAAAAGGGTGTTCTTATGTTTCATTTAATAAAAGCTAAATTCTATTATGATCATTCCCTTGAGCAGGCTCATCAAAGCAACTAGGAAAATTTTGTTCTCCCATATGCAGAAAGCTTCACCTCACCAATTCCACATCTTTACCTTCACATAGTTGTTTCATCATCATATCTAACTCAATCTTCTCAACATGGATTTTCCCAAACTGCAATAACTTGATCTCCGATTAGTCCCTCAAGTTCAGTACTCATGACTTTGGACCAAAATGCCTACACCAGTCTACAACAAGAACAGTAAATGTGTACTTTCCAATATAATTCTGGTATTGATCTCTTCCAAAATCCAAAAGGAACTGAATGAAAACAGAGATCCTGACTCGAGTAAGTGGTAATTTATCCATATAAAAATCATGTTGTCCCTTTTGATTCATTGTGTGATTATGAATTTTTTTTTTCTGGTGAGTCTTCGAGAAATCTACACGACCAGGCATCCAAGACAAGTAAAGGTATAGTTGGTTGCAACAAACAATTTCCAAATGTTCTCACTCATTATACCTGAAACATTCTCAAAGTTATAAAGTTGGTTGGCTCTCCTATTAACAATATCCCTAAATGCTACATATATTATAAAATCTAATATAGATCTAGTAACATATAACCTCAATGATGCATTTTGAGAACTTAGTATTCAAGCAAACAATTGAATTATAGAATATAAATGCACAGTCATGCAAAGCAATCCTGGGATTCAAGAAATGGAAATTTAATACCTACAAGTGACCAACTTTGGTTGCCGTCTCCTTGACAAAACTATAGCAGTATAGCTTACTAAAGCATCCTTCATCCCTGAATTAAGACAATAACATAATAAAATAATGCAGCAAAATTACATGTCATTATTCAACATCGAAACTTAACAATTCATGCAAAGTGATGCCATCCAAGGTACTTCCGGAATAACACGCTTGTTTTGTTTCAAGCTAAAATATTATCCCTTGATTTTCATTCGGGACAGGAAATTGTAAAATCAAGTAATCTGATTATATGAAGATACTAACAACATAATCAGATCATCTACGAAAGCAAAATGCCAGGATGTATATACCTCCAGCTATTGTTGAGAAACAAAAAAACAGGAATACACTTTTGGTTCTTCTAAACTCTTCTCAAAATAACTTTGATTATGAATTTTCTTTATATATCCAGTAAAGCAGTGACCCAAAACGCTCATCAATTCCTTATACGGGAGACCAAGCTATCATTGGTTTCCCGAAGAGGTGTAAGGGTCGAGGAAGGTGTTATGAGGCCATTTAAATTTGAATTAAAATTCAAAATTATATGGACCATTATAACATTCTCCCACTTGGGTCCATAGTTCAACACCTAATGTAAGAGTAAAACTAAATATATAAATCTACATGTGTTCTCTTATAAAATAGTGAATATCTACATGTATTACAATATATCAAGTTCTCAACATAAAAACCCTTAAACTTAACCGAATAAACCATCACTACAGTTAAAAATCGAATTAGAGATCTGATATCTTGGCCTCTAATCCGTCTGGAAACGGAATTCTAAACGGATTAGAGACCGAATTTTTGGCCTTTAAAACACTGGTATCTAATTGTGTCTGTCTCAATTCTGTCTCTAATTAGAGACGTAAATATTCCGTCTCTAATCAAAGACACATCAGAGACGGAATTATTCCGTCTCTGATCAGAGACGGATTTGATTCCGTCTTAAATTAGAGACGGAATGAAATCCGTCTCTGATCAAAGACGAAATTATTCCATCTCTAATTAGAGACAAATTTTTCTCTGTCTCTGATCTAATTAGAGACATATTGAGCTAATTTTTGACGTACAGGTTTTAGCTTTTATTACTAATCGAACCTATTATGACTGAAGATTTCAATTATATGTAATCATAAAGTTCTAGATTTAAGAATTAAATTAATAGATATCATTAAATAAGTTGAACCACTATATTTTTCATTAATTATAAAATCAATAGTACACGTAGATAACAAAATAGTAATATTAATGTCAAATGTACTAAATACAATATACTAACTACTAATCAAACTACAAATTCTTAGTGTCCTTAGGAACATTCTTCCAAGTATACTCATTCTTGTGAAGTCGCTCCTTAAAAATCTTGGTGGCTTTCTATGAGCATTCTTCATGGGATAGCAACCTGTGATGAAAATTACTTTCTTATTAATTACATTATAAGCATAGAAATTACCATCATTACAACTTTATTTTATTTTAATAAAGAAGTAATGACATGCACAACCACAAAACTAAAGTTGTTTATCTATAATTAATCAAAAGCATTTATTATTATTAAAGCAATTATAAGAAATTGTTGACTCATAAATATGATTAATTAGTACACTTATGAAACCAAGACATCCTCTCTTCTGGGTGCAAGCAAATTAATTACAATTGGAGGAGAAATATTTCTACAACAAGAGGTTATTTTCAAAGGCCAGTTCTTAGTCATATCATAAAAGCAAAGAAAAAGAGAGTGTTCCATGTAATCACACATCAAGACGCTTCTCCATAAACACAGAAATATAGATGATTTCATGTATACATCTATAATCACTATGTTCTTTAGAGACAAAAAAACCAAGAAAGGTATAAAATACGTACATTCAATGTCTCCTTCACATTGCCGAGCGAACAATACAAATGCAACCACCATATTGCTTGACTTTGGATAACTTGGAAGTGCACAACTACAAATACCATATCATCAGTAAAAAAAAGACTTAATACAAATAATCGCATAGACCAAAAGATTCGACATCAGAGGCCAATTAATTATTACCATCAGGAAAAAAAAAAAAGAAATACATTTGCAGACGCTCACACTTCCTTTAACCGGATCATCATCCTACAAAAAACAAAAATCATACAAATCATAGCTCAATCAACCAATCAAGTAATTAAAGATGACAACCTCCATAACACAAAACCAACTTGTTCAAACTTGCCAATTTTTTACCATATACCTTCAAGTTGATGATTCCCTAAATCTCTCCACACACACCCCCACCCCCAACACACACACACACAACAATTTAATCCAAATACAATTATAATCAACCTAAAAATGAAAAAAACGTGTTGGGTTCACAGAATCACAGGCGGTGTAAAATTTTTCCAGGCCTACATAATATCCACCAGTTGAATCAAAGTGTCATTCATAATTGCAAGGCACAACTCATTAATGGCTTCCTTGGCATGGTAAGTGGCTTTTTACCTGCTTTCTTGCATTCCTTTTCGTTTTATTTTATTTATAACTTATTTCATTTTTTTAATGGCTGCCATGAAGAGGGACACACGCAATCTGCTCCTCCCTGTATGGGATTATTATATTATTTAGGTATAAAAATAGCACTCTCAATCCCACAGTTGGGTCTTTAAATGCAAGCCATCAACCCCCCATAATGGTTAGGTATATATCAATTATAATCATGGTAGAAAGGGATGGGGAACGGTTGAGGGGTATTAAAGGCAGTATGCATAAGAAAATGGGTACTTCACAGTATACTAAATTAAAAGAAAATGCTAGCTTGTGAAACGCCATATAATATACCCAAAATAAATCCAAATGTATACATATTGACGTGGGCTTTGAAAAATAGGCGCGCGCGCCTACTCACTGCGCCTGTGCGAGAGCAGAAGCCCTCTATAAACACCCAAGCCCCTAGCCGGCCCAAAACGAAGTGCTCTACCCACTCACCCCAGCGCCGATGATATGGATAATCGAAGGCTCACATCCCGCAAATCGTACTAAATCTCACCAATAGCTTAAACAAGATAATTCTCAATAATATATTATCCCGCAAATCCAATCAAATCTCACTCAATAAGCAAACAGATAATTCTCAATAATATATTATCCCGCAAATCCAATCAAATCTCACTAAAAAGGAAGGAGGATAATTTCTAATAAACTATTCCTTTAATATCTCTTTCTAAACTACTAAAGGCAATAAATATCCCATCCAACGGGTTAACCTTACTACCCTCAAATCGTAATAATATACACTATAAATACAGTACTACCCCCAATGCAAGTGAAAGGTACGCACTTCCAGACATACCATATGCAACACATTCGCCCTCTAAGTAGTCTCTTTTCTCTCATATAGAAACTGACTTAGGCATCTGAAATACACGAAGATAACCCTCGCGAATTTCCTTCTTCTTGTTTGCAGAGGAGTAGCGACCAAGGTTTGCAGATCGGTATGGCAGCAGTCATACTTCAGTCCAGACGATCCAGACGCCTGCATCCCCGCCCACAAACAATCCGGCCCAACCCACGACCCCCACGCCCACCCCGCTCCGATCAAAAGATCACATATAAATGCCTAAAATCCTCATTTATGCAACTCATCTGGCGCTACATCAAATACTTCTCTCAAGCAAATATTTTGTCTTAAATTCTGGCCCATAAAAAGGTTTGGATCCAGGAGACAATTACTAGTAAGTGAAATATTCCAATCGGATGGTTTAAGGATTATTAAATTAATTAATAAAATCAGCAGATAATTAACAAGAGAAGCCAATCTAATTGACGGTATAATCTATCTAATTAGCCTTGAGATATATAAACATAAATAGATAGCCAAATCCTAATTTAAGTAAATAAGCAAACTACATTTTGAACCAATATTTCAGCTTTGAACAAAGTGGCTACTGATGATAGCCCGACAAAAATTTGTTTTACTCATAGAAACCCTAAAATGAAACTTTCGGAGAATCTGACAAATAAAGCAAAAAACAGAGAAATCCTTATAATTAACACTAGATTCCAACAACTAAATTTCAAACTACAATGCCACCTAACGATGACAATTCTGAAAAAAAAGACAAATTAGGCAGGAAAAACAAATTAAGTAGGTTATAGAACCATCAAGTTTCTCTATTTATTTGAAATTTCCTTAAACAGAAATTCCAGACTTTCACAATCAATACAAAACCAATCCTCAATAGAATTTTTTTGCCCAAGAATTTCAAATATTAACACGGAAACACAGAGAGATCCATTCCAATCATGAAAACTACAAAAATCGAAAGTGATGGACTTTAGACATAAATTAAACAAAATAGGAGAAAACTCCAACCTCAAACTTGTAAATTCAGTGACTAAACCTTTGATTTCCCAAACTCTTCACGTGAATCCTCGGCAAAATCTCGTGTTTTTATATCCACACGTATTCCCATCGAGTGTATAAACTTTGGGATTCGATCCGACGAAACTAAATCACCCGATCTCCGTGATCGGTAGAGAAGCAAAAGCTTCTCTATCCTCCCTTCACGCCCTGTTTGTTCTCCATCTTTTCTCACATTTTCCTCCTTTTTATCCTTTTCTTTCCTTTTTATTCTTATTATTATTATTATTATTATTATTATTTTTATTTTTATTTTTTATTTGGATATATTATTTATATTACCTCATTTTCCTTTCGTCCAAAACAATTTATTTCTTTCAGCCTGCTATTTTAAATGAACTTAACTTAAACCATTTTCTAACTTTCGAGATTTTCATAAAAATCTCATCCCTGGAGTTACTGGCGGCTTATCACCTAGAAACTCATAAAAAAATTCTTGATTGAAAATTCTGATCTTATTTTAAAAGTTTAGAAATTTATCTTTTGTTTTGATTTTTTTTTTTTTTTTGATTGATTTCTTGTCAAGAAAAGTTATGTGTTTCTTTTGGGTTGCAAGGATAATAAATACTAAGGATATATAAAATTTCTAATTTCTAATTTATCTATTTAAAATACAGGATATATATGACATTAAAACTCATAATTTTAGATAAAGTTATGAATTCTATAACTTTATCTATAAAATCTTATAATTATTGATCGGTTTTGATACATCATTTTGTGAGGTAGTACAACTACATTTGATTTTATTCAAGAGAAGAAATAGTTTTTATTTTTTATTTAACTATTTCAAAATACATTTGTTTTGTCAAAATTTCTAGCGCACCACAATTAATCATTTAACTATCTCAATTGCTATTTCTAATTATGTTTAATATATGTCCCCTTTCTTGAAGGTGTTCTTTTCTCTATTTTATTTTTTCTGAAAAAAATAGATAAAATTCGTATTCGAGTAAATTAATTAGTCATTTCTATTTCAAAAACTAATTATTTCGTTCTTTTTATTCATTTAATTTTTTTCCCAAACATTTTTTTATAAAAAATAATATATATATATATATATATATATATATAAAGATTGATAGGCAAATTTGACATTTGTTAAAAATTTTGGACCCTTTTATAATTTATTGTTATTAGGGTTTTGTTTTTGGATTGAGTTAACTAGTGTATGTTGTCATTCTAGACTTTCTATTTAAAAAACAAATTATTTAGTTCTTTTTATTCAATTCATGTTTTTTTACAAACATTACTTATAAAAAGTAGAAAAAAATACATAGATATTATAGGACCAAAAGATAGATAGACAAATAGAATATTTTCTAAAATAAAACAAATATTAGGGATAAAACCTGCATTGCTTCATGACAAAGCATTTTGAATTTTTTAGTCTCATACTATTTTTTTTTTCAATAGGTCAATAATCACAGACGAAAATTCCGTCTCAATTTCTGTCTCTAATTTGAGATGGAACGATTTCCATCTCATATTCCGTCTCTAAATAGAGACGGAATTATTTCCGTCTCAAATCTGAGACGGAAATCATTCCGTCTTAAATCTGAGACGGAAATTCCGTTTCTAATTAATTTGTATGCAATCCGTCTCTAATCCGTCTCTATTTAAAGACGGATAAGTGTCCGTCTCTAATTCAGATTTTTCTTGTAGTGCATATGTCTATTCAAGGTCCAAGCTTAATGATATTTCTCAAAATAATAATAATAATAATAACCTCGAAATGTGTACAAACCATATGAGAAAATATCATAATCGAATAAGAGTTTCCATTAAAATACCGAATGCACGCATAATGTCTATATCATGGAACTGTTCCATTTGTACTACATGATCCTTAAAATACTTAGGTGGCATGCCTTTAGTTAAATGATCAACAAGCATTGACTCAGTGCTAATGTGTTCAATGACCAATTTCTTTTCTTAAACACCTTCTCTTATGGCTAAATATTTAATATCGAAATGCTTACTTTGACTTCCACTCTTGTTGTTCTTAAATTTATAAATACCGCAGAATTGAAGCTATCACAAGATAACTTCAATGCCCTGCATATGTAATCCACAATTCTAAGCCCCGTATATAAACTCTTAACCATACAATGCGAGCTAGCCTCAAAACAAGATACGAACTCGGCTTCCATAGTGGAAGTGGCAGTCAAGGTCTACTTCACACTTCTCCAAGATACAGCTCCATCAGCTAGCTTGAAAATATAACCAAATGTTGATTTATGAGAATCAACACAGCCAGCAAAGTCTGAATCGGAGTAGCCAATCACCTCCAAACTATCTGTTTGTCTATACATAAACATGTAATCCTTTGTTCCTTCAAGGTATCTCATCACCTTTGCGCCGATCCAACGGTCGAGACCCAGATTACCTCGACATTCCTAATACTCCAACAGCAAATGCAATGTCAAGTCTGGTACAGACTTGAGCATATATTAGGCTTCCAACAAACAAGATATGGAATGTTCTTAATGTGTTCTGCTCGAACTATCTTATGGCACCGATTCAAATCGAATCACAATCTCTTCAAAATGGGTGCTACCTGCGGAACAATTTTTCATGTTAAATCTCTAAAACTTTATTGATATAGGTCTCTTGAGACAACACAAAATGCCTCTTAGATTTTTTCTATGGATCTTAATGTCAATGACATAGGATGCCTCACCCATATCCTTCATATCAAAGTTCTCGAGAGAAATTGCTCACCATATAACAAACTCCCTTATCATCAGTTGCAAAAACGTATCATCCACATATAACACAAGAAAACAAATCTTACTCCAATCGACCTCTCTAAGATATACATCGATCCATGATATTTTCTTCAAACCGAACGGTTAATGACTTCACAATTTCAAATACCATTGGCGGGACGCCGTTTTAATCCATATAGATTTCTTAAGCTTGCAAACTAAATGCTCACCTTCACTAGAGGAGAATCCTTCAGGTTGTTTCATGTAAACCTCTTCCTCTAGATTACCATTAAGGAATGTCGTTTTCACATCCATTTGATGTAAATCAAAGTCAAAATGGGCAACCAATGCCATGATTATTCGAAGAGAATCTTTCTTAGATACAGGAGAAAAGGTCTCCGTGTAGTCGATTCCTCTCTTTGAGTGAATCCTTTAGCAACGAGTCTTGCCTTATGTCTCTCAATGTTGCCCAGTGAGTCCTTTTTTGTTTTAAAGACCCATTTACATCCAATGGATTTTACACCATTAGGCAACTCAATGAGATCCCAAACTCAGTTAGATGTCATAGAATTCATTTCTTCTTTCATGGAATTGTACCATGAGTTAGATTCCTTAGAACTCATGGCTTGTGAAAATGTTTCTGGATCATTTTCGTCCAATGTTATAGTCTAATTCTTGTAAATACACTATATAATCATTAGAATTGTTGATTTCTCTAACTCTTATGTGATCTTAATGTTGCTTCATCATTTCGGAGGAATTCCTGCTGATCAACTGCTGCTCAATCAAGTTATTCAACAATTTCGAATTTCTTATTGGCAAATTTGATCTGGCGTGATCAATATCAAGAATATGTGGAACTTCAAGAAGTGGTCGCCTCACACTCGATCGACTCGAGGGGTGTGAATAACAATCAATCTATCACTCGAACTGCAGGATTGACCTTCATAATGATCCTTCTCATAAACAATGTCCTAAACTCGATCAATTCTATCGGGATTAAGTCATTCTCAAGAAATTTTACTTTTGATTCCACAATCTTAGTGTCGGTGGAGACGTGATAATAAAATCTAAGTGGCCCTCGACCTTTCAGCATATCCAATGAAATACCCTCACGGTCCTCGTCTAGCTTCTTTTCAGGAAGTTATAAATTCTCACTTTGGACGGGCATCCCCAAACGCGTATATGTCGCAAACTCGGTTTCCAACCTTTGAATAACTCAAAAGGCATCTTAGGGACAACTTTGGTTGGAACTCGATTTAATATACACACTATCGTCTTTAGAGCTTCAGACCACAAGTATTGAGGTAGTTTTGTATTACTCCTCATACTCTTTACCATGTCCATTAAAGTTTTGTTTCTTCTTTCTACCACACCATTCTGATCCGGAGAACCAGGCATAGTGTATTGGGCAATAATCCCATTTTCTTGAAGAAACTTCGCAAATGCACCGGAGCCGGCCCATTCTTCGTGTATTTACCATAGTACTTCCACCCCTATCTGATCTCTCACGATCTAATATGTTTTCCACATCGATTCTCTACTGTACCTTTAAAACTTTAAAGGCGCCTAAAGCTTCATCTTTGGAATGAAGTAAATAGAGGTACATGTATCATGAATAATCATCTATGAAGGTGATAAATATTCATTATTTCAGATCCATGTCAGACAAAAATGTCAGTATGTATAATTCTAATAGTTTCATACTCCTCTTTGCACCCCCTTTTAGACTCGTTGGTTTGCTTCCCTTTAACGCATTCACATAAGTCTCAAAATCAAGAAATCCAAAGTACTAAGTACCCCATCATTAACTAATTTTTATTCTTTCAATGGAGATGTGTCCTGGTCTCTAGTGCCATAACAACATAGAGGATTCTCATTCATAACATCTTTTTAATCCAAATGTAACATGCATAGAATTATAAGTAACATCATCAATTGAATATGGAAAAGACCATCGTATTACACCATAACCACAACTTTGATTAATTAGATATACTAAAACCCGACCAGAAGTTAAAGGAAAATCCTAAAGGTACAATTGAAATTAAATTCTAGAGAAACTTGGAATATAAAATGTCTTTTCCAATTCTAAAATGAAACCGCGCTAATACAAGGCCGCAAGTGCCAATAGCTTCCACACGCCAACTCCATCTTCGCGCTCGAATAGATGCATTGTTCACTTCCCACTGGCTTCCTTAGGTTTTGCATAGCCTATAAGGTATTTGAAACATGGATTGTAGAACCAGAATCAATCCACCATGTGTTATGATTAACATTAACCATATGAGATTCAAAATAGACAAAAGAGAATTGAGAACCTTTCTTATCAAGGCAGATCTTAAATTTTGAACAGTCCTTCTTCATGTGTCCCTTCTTCTTACAGAAAAAACACTTTGACTCCTTCTTTATGCCTGGTTGAACAAGAATCTTTCCCTTTCTTTTAGCTTGATCCTTTCTTTTTCTTTCCAAAGCTGGCCAAGCTTAACCTTTCGCCTCTTCCATCATTAACTCCGTGTCTCTTCTTGCACACACATGGTAAACAATTCATTAATCAATTCATTTATCCTATGTGTGTTGTAAGAGATTTTGAAGGATTGTAATGTCAGCGCAGTGTTCAGAATATGAATGAACAAGGAAAGGTCTTACATGGTAACTTCTAATGACTTAAGTTGAGTCAGCGAGAGATCCCTGCGCGCATGATATGATCACGCACTCCTGTTATCTCAGTGAGCTTGGTGAATGAAAATTGCATAATTAAGGTACTAGCAAGAGCTTGTCGGTTACAAACGTCATTGATGGCTTTCTGTATGTTTTGACTTTATCAATTCCGCTGCGAACTAATGAATACCAATAGATATCTCGGGTTCTTATGAACATCACGCGGAGAGACGTAATGGACCTCTCCCACTTATCATAAAGACAAGATAGTTTTAAGAAGGCCTGCTCTCTAAGATGTGGCTCAAGTTCGTCTTTTCTTATAAGCACGCTCAATATCCATTCATCCTAAATGCGTAAAATTCTCTCCTTCCATACCTTATAGTTATCACCCTCAGCTTCCAATATCACACTTAAAATCGAAATGTTCGTGTGTTGAATAACTGCACATTTTAAATATACATGCTTATTAAACAAGGATTGAGGTAAATACAATATCATGTTTTACCAATGTAAATCATGCTTTAAATAATAAATCTAGTGACATAAACACTTGTCTGTACAAAGTCTTATTCATTTACTTAAAGAATCTTATGATAAAACTTATCAAACTGTCTATTTTCCTAATCCATGGGAAAATTAGAAAATATAATTTGATATCTCATCCTAATTAACCATACAAAATATAATAAAAATTCATGTGGGCGAGATTTATCATGATTCCATATGATTAATTACAATTAATGTAATCAAATGTGATCTTAAAACTTAATATATAATTTTAACTAATTAAGGATGTTGTGGCTATTTCCTAATTAATTAAAAATTGTATCGATCACTAAACATTATTACAAAAACTTTAAGCAATTTAAACAATAAGATTATCATTCAATTAATTTTGTATGTAAAACTATACACATACAAATAATCACAATAAATTTAATATATAGAAAATTTAATTCCTATATTTTAAACATAAAATCAGCTGCAGTTGACATCTAATATCAATCAGACATGCAGTTCAATAGTAGAGCGTGTGCCGATTAAGTCCGAATACTTGTGTTTAATTCGAGTCGGCAACACTTTTTCATAAATTTTGCTAATAGCCATCAATCTCTATAAAGAAAACCAATGTAAAACTAATAACAACTTTACACTTAGCTGGGTGGTAGATGACTTACCTTAAGTCTATAAGTAAGGTCTTACGTTCAAATCTTTTTAGAAACAAATTTTTTTATGAATTTGACCTGAATTCTATCCCTCGCAAACTAAACATACTCAGGTATCCTAAAGCCAAATAGGCTATCCCAAACAGTTTTTGGATGTCCTTGCATCCAAATAATGCACTGGCTATCCTTGCAGCCAAACAGGCCACTGGTTGTCCAAATATGGGATTTTCAATCCTTGCAACCAAACACAGGCAGATGTCACACAGTCACTTGGAATGAAACTGACAAATACGTTTGAATATCCATAGATTCATCAACCAAGTATGAAGCCTAGTGGTTGACTACCTTTAATTCTATCTGGTGGTCATAGGTTTGAAACCTATAAAATCCTTTCTGTCACCTTTTTTTTTTTAAATCTTAATAAGGCCTAGCTCAATCCACATTATTTTGCTTAATTTTAATAAGGCCCAAGCCCATACCACATTATTTTACTTAATTTTAACAAGGCCCAAGCCCAATCCACTCACATTAAAAGCCTTCGGCGCCACATAAATACATGGGCCTGCGGCCCAAAACAGCCCATAATTCAAATCATCTTCAACCTTTGAAAATTGTTTTCTACCCAGAAAAAACCATAATTTTTATTTTTTATTTTTTATTTATAGTGTTATTTTCACAAAATCAAACCATTTCAAGAAGTGAAATGGCTGGCCACATTGATCAATGTGGAGCTAGTGCCTCCACCGAATCCTATTATGCTCCTTCAAATTCGCGAAAAATGATTTCCAAAAGCTGAATATGTTTCTACACTGAACATATATAGGAACAACATATACTATATGTCTCTACGCTGAACATGATGCAAGATTGGTCAAGTATAAACCTTTTTGAATCTTTTTTTTTTTTTTTTTTTAAACAAGGCAGAGGTTATACTTGTTGTGATACCAAATGTAAAATCAAGTAATCTGATCATATGAAGATACTAACGACATAATCAGATCATATGTGGAAGCAAAATTCCAGGATGTACATACCTCCAACCATTTGGTTGAGACAAAAGAATATAATACACTTTGCTTCTTTCTAAACCCTTCTCAAAATAACTCTGATTGCGAATTTTCTCTGTGATATTTAAGAGTAAAGCTTAGACTCAAAAAAGCCTCATCAATTCCTTATAGGTGTAAGGGTTGAGGAAGAGGTGTTATGGGAGATTAAAATTTGAATTTAAAATTCAAATTATATGGACCATTCTAAAAAAAATTACTACTAATCTCCAAGGAGTTTCAGGAATTGCTTTCCAGATAAATATTTACTAAATTGAAGGCATAAATGTTGCGTTTCCTTTCTCAAAAGCAATTCATGAAATAAATGACAGTATTCTTCATAAATAACTCTCCGGAACGCAAGTATTCTATGTACGTATATGGCCAGATTGACATGGATTTGGGGAGAAAAACAATGTACACCAAAATAAATAAATAAATAAATAAAGAAAAGTAGATCTATTGGAGAGAGAGACATCCACTTCCCGTTTTTCTACCGAGGAAAAATTGAGATTCCCACGAGCAGAGGCCAACTACAATCTCCTACTGAATTTGTAAGTCTCTTCTCATAAGGAATCGAAAACATATGTGAATAATATCACATCAGCTGCATTTCCAAGTGTCCAACGGAAAAAAAGGGCTTGCTTCCGAGGTTTTGTTTAGTTCCCAAAGAAAAAAAGTGAGAAAAGGAACAAAATTGTTATGAAATTCATTTACTTTTTAAGGCCATATTAATAATGGAGGATGGTATTAAAATTTCAACACTTCAAAATAAATAAAAAATAAAAAATAAAATCTTATGTGCTCAAGATTTTCTCAAGCAAGAAGAATGTGTTTCTGTTGGATTTTGGTCCAGAACATACAAAAGCACGAGAATTAATGAATGCACGGACGTGCTAGAAAATTATAGTATTTTCAAACTGAAACGATGCCTAATCTAACTTCTGCTTAAGCGAAAAATGAATTTCCTAGTTCCTTGACAATTCCCTAGAGTTTAAGTGGAAAATGCTTTGAAAATTGAAATGTATTGAAAGTTGAGAGAAAAATTGTATGAACAAGCTGAAAATGTAAAATTTCATTGTAGAATTTGACTGAAATTCGACCGCCAAGCACGAAAAGTTTTGAAAACAAATATCCGAAATAAAATGTGCCTAAATCCTAAATATTGGCTGGCGCAACTCAAACCCAAGAGAAAATATTGAAATGCTCCATTGAGTGTTGGTTGATCGGTTAATTGGCGATCCCCTTCTCTAATATTGAATCTTTCCCTATAAAAGATTCCCTAATAATCGCTACATTCCACCTTCTTCATCAACCGCCACGCACTCCACTATAGCCTTGCTCTCCAAGTCATTTATCCACTAACAATAATCGCTTCATGTTCATGACTAGTCAGTTAAAAGTCTCATTTCACTTGCTTTATAATACCTCACCATTCTAAGCCTAACCACTCCTGACAAATCGAAATTTTCATAAACGCCCTCGAACCCTTTCACGGGTCGGGACACGCTTAACTCGGGCTTTCTCGGATTGGGTTGGGCTCGATCTGGGTTTGATATATCTATTCGGCCCATTCTACTGCCCTTTAGGCCAAATAATTATCCAAACACCATTTGACCCCAAAAAATTCATTTTTAGTGTAAATAATTGTCCCTTGCATACAATATGGTCGGATAGGCCATTTTGTATGTATATAAGCCCACAAAATATTTTCTTGGGCCTAAACCTTCAACTATGAGACCCAAAGTCCAATTTTCAACCCATGATCTTGAATTCCAACGACAATAGTGAGCCCGGTTGGAGCACATGAGAAAACAACGGTTAATTTCCAAAGAAAAGTTCATGCTACTCTCAATTTCAAACCTCTTACCTTCATTTTTCCTCCTTTATCTACTTCATTTAGAGAGAATAACCAATCCCAAGGTTTTAAACATTTTTCCAAAGCCAAAAACTCATTTATTCTACCAAAGGAACCCATTTCCCTCTCTTCCTCTTCCCCATTTTTTTTTCTTATGACTGTACTTTGACTCTTGTAGTAACTAAAGTGCAGCAACACTCTGACTTGAGATATTTGTAACCATTTTCTTGGCTTTTAGAGATACAAGTCTCTTCTCTGCATACCTCTTTTGTTGTATCCTTTGTGTTGTTGTACTCCATAGCCTACGATGATAACTCATTGTCCTAAGGCTTTTGCGATTCATTTTCCAACCTTTGCTAGATGGCTAAAAGTCGATCATTGCTTGGTAGAATGAGGACTTGCTTTTTTGATACTTGATTTCTTGTGCTTAGATTGTTGATGGAAACTCACCGACATTGCACAACCACACTCACATGCATGACATTGCATTAGTGGACCAATGTAGCACTAGGCCTACCTTTGGATGTGACGAACTTGTGTGTACTACTTGTGGATTCACTGAACACTAGCACACGTGCAATCACAACCATGACATTGTATTAGTGGACCAAGGTGGCTCTAGGCCTGCCTTTGGAAGTGTGCTTGCGTGTGTATGATGATATACTGCGTCTATCAAGTATTGCTCTTGAGAAATTGATAAAACAGTGGCTAAAAGCCTACTATTTAGTTTTAAATATATATATTGACTGTTGTGTGTTAGGGAAAAACTTGCATGCTTGAGAACTGTGGCTAAGAAGTCTGGTTTGATTTAAAACTAGGATAGAAACATATATTTTATCTTCACCGCGGCAAACAGTATCTTCGTCGTGGCGAACGTCTTTGCCGCGGTGAACCCAAGACTGGTATTTCAAACATTTTTCCTTCGCCGTGGCGAGCAACATCCTTCGCTGCGGCGAAGTGCTTCTTTGCTACGGCGAACCTAAGGCTTCTCTTTCTTCTTAGCTTGATTTTTTCCATTTACACCGAGGAATGTCCGTCACTTGTCAGAATGATGCAACAAATCCACCCTTTTTATAAAACTCTGCATTTGAATGTATGTTGTTGTAATGCCCACTTTCCTTCCCAAATTCATCATAAGGGCTATTTCAAGGATGATTATGATACCCTCTTCCTCGAACTCTCATGGTAGGTGTTTTGTTTGGGAAAATGTGTATCTAGTGCCTGTGAGGGGCCTACATTTTTTTCACTCCTGATATTTTCTACTCTCTATTTCCTAATCTTGATGTGATCAAGAAGTCTTCCTTGGGGAATCATTAGAGAATCTTGAAGAAGTTTATGTTTTTGAGGTGAAATGGCTAAAGGCTAACTTTACTACCTCAAATCTTATCTTGGAACTTGTCTCATACCTATTTCTCCAATGACCTTAATAACCTTGGGACCTATCCAGAGAGGGAACAAGAATACCCTTAGAGAAATCAATGTGCTGATGAATGCGATGGCCAAGAAGCCACTTTATCATTAAGTCATCTCATATTTATCTAGTTTTAAAGTGGTCAAGAAACCCACCTTTGTAGAATTGATAACACAACAAGTTCATTCTTAGGGAAAAACCTTTATTTAGGATCAATAAGGTCATAAAGCCCACTTTAACCTTCTAATCAAAGATCTGTATCTACTTCCCCAGGTTTAAAGTGGTCATGGGACCTAATTTATTTATTCATAAAACAATTGAGGGTATAACAAGTATGACATTAAAGAATACAAAAATTTTGAGCAGTGAGTGGCCAAAATCGCCTACTTTATCACCCAAAGTAACAACTAAGAATAGTTTCCCCAATACCAAATGGTCAATGAGACCTATTTTTGCTCGTTATTCCTTCATTCCCCATCTTAGTTTTTCTTGGTAGTATCTAGCATTTCCCACATTGTGGGAAAGTAGTTCTTGAGGTACTTCCCATTGATGAACCTTTTGTGTGGCTCCCCTTCAAGGCTTGATAGCCAATAGGCATTTCCGGCAAGATTTCAGAACCTTGAATGGTCCTCCCAATTAGGAGACCATTTCCCCAATTCTCTGTCTTTAGCACCGATGGGTAGCACCAGCTTCCAAACGAGCTCTCCTTCTTCAAAATTCTTTCTTCTGACTCACTTGTTGTAGGCCCTAGCCACCTTCTTTTTTAGGATCATGGTGTGGTCAAGCGCTTGTAATCTTTTCCCATCCAATGCCTTGAGTTCCATCATCATGGCCTCACTGTATTCTTGATGATTAAGGCCATTTTGTCTTAAAACTCTTAGAGAAGGAACAACCACCTCCATTAGAAGCACTGCATCCTATCTATATGTTAGAGAGTAAGGACTTACCCCTGTAGAATCTCTTTTAGAAGTTCTATAAGCCCACAAGGTCTGAGATAAAACTATGTGCCAATCTCTGGGATTGTTCTCTAGCATCTTCTCCAAGATGTTTATCAACACCTTATTAGAATCTTTTGCCTACCCATTTTCTTGAGCATAAATGGGAGTAGATTGAATGAGTTGAATGCCATAATCCTTGGCAAAATAAGTCATCTCATCCCTAATGAACATGGTGCCTTGGTCAGTTGTAATGGATCGAGGAATCCAAATCTATGAATAATATGTTCCTCGATGAATCGATCATCTCCTTCTCGCTTCCGCTTCATGGGTACCGCTCCACCCATTCGTGAAGTAAGATGTCAGAATCCAAGATGAAGTCATGTTCCTTGATGAAGCCGGCAATACTCCCACCAAGTTCATGGCCCATCCTCCAAAAGCCACTTGCCAACGAGTGAGTTCCACAATAGGTATTCTCGTATGTTGCCATATTTTTTGATATCGGTTGGCAACCTTTCGAGTACTGGCGAAAATCACTTGTGATGGTCAGCCGTAAATAGCCATGTCTCCTAATCACCATCATTTTTATCCCGACTTGATGGGCTCCATTATTACCCTTCATGAACTTGCTTCATCACTTCCATATCATTCTAGGAAGCTGATAGGCACTGAAAGCAAGAATCATCAAGCCCCTTTCGCATAACCCCTTCCATTAGGATGAAGTTTTTAAGGGACAGAGCTTTCACCCCATGGGAACCCGCCTATTAGATCTTCTAAATACTCTCTAATCTTAATTCTCCAATCTCTTGCAACATTTGCATCTGTATTAACGACTTCTAATCTGATTCCCCTTTCATAAATTGAGGGGTGATTATTCTTTCCTATCACAATGAGCTTATGAGCTCTAACTCTCACTCATCTTCTTCGCACTCCGAGCTACTGCGGCGCTTACTTATGCTAGCTTATCCGCCTCCCAACTAGATTCCTTAGGCACATATTCAAAATCTACTAAATGAAAAGAATCTAACAATTGAGTGCAAGCAGTATAATAAGGAGCCAACAATAAGCTATTGCATTTATATTTTCCTGTTACCTACCGAAGTACTAATTAAGAGTCCCTAATAATGTGTACCTCTTGTGCTCCAAGTTCCATCAAGATCTCCAAGCCAATCACTAAAGCCTCATATTCAACTCGATTGTTGGTGCACTTGAAGACCAAGTTGAAAGATAGGGTAGTCTTTATCCTTTTTCGTGAAATGATTACTATCCCAACTCCAACAGATTTCTCCGTGCTAGAGCTATCAAACTTAAGAATCCATGGCCGTCTTTCTACTTCATATATCCCTAATTCCACATCCTTTTATGGTTGGATTTATAATGAAGGATGATCAGCCATAAAATTAGCTAAAGCTTGCCCCTTGATTGATTTCTATGGAAAATAGACCAAGGTGAACTTTGACAAAGCAAGATACCATTTTCCGATTCGTCCAATGATTAACGGTCATCTTAGCATGTATTTCATCAAATCGGTTTGAGAAACTACATACACTTGAGATTTGATCGAGTAATGTCTCAATTTTGTACATGCAAAGTATAAGGCAAAACACAACTTCTCAATGAGTGTACACCTTGTCTCTATTGAATTTATGACTCTACTCAAATAGTGTAAAATTCGCTTCATGACCTTTCAACATTATTTCAGGCCAAAAGGCATCCTATGTATTCTGGCACCGGGATATAGAGCTCAGTGATTAACCTCAACGGTGGCATTAAAACAAGGGGTTTAGGAAGGTAAACTTTGATCCCATCAAAAGCTATATGGTATTGTTTCTCCCATTTAAACTCTTCCATTTCTTTCATCTTGATTAGGTCAGAGAATACCTTAGTCTTCCCTACTAGATTAGAGATGAACCTCCTTAAATAGTTCACTTGACCCAAGAACTCGGTTCTTCTATTTTGAGGAGCCTTTGGTTTAAATGTTTTCCTTGGCTTTTGATCGAATTCCACTCCTCTTGGTGAACCGTAAACCCTAGAAAAATTCCTAGCTTGAACTCTAAAAGACATTTGGAGCTGATTGAGTTTCAATGACGACTTTAACCTTTCAAAACTTTTCCTTAAATGATTCACATGTTCTGCGGGCCTTCTCTTAGATTTAATCACAGTATCATCGATATAAATCTGGCCTAACATATCATGAAAGATGGCATTCATAGCCCTTTGGTAAGTTGCACCAGCATTCTTCAAACCAAAAGGCATGACCAGCCATTCAAACGTTCCTAAGGAACCAGGACATCTAAAGGCGGTCTTAGATATATCATCAACAACTATTAAGATTTGGTTATACCTAGAGAAACCATCCATGAAGAACAATAATTCATTATTTGCAGTAGAACCAACTGACATGTCAACAATAGGCATTACATACATGTCTTTAGGAGTGACAACATTTAAATCCCTAAAGTCTACACAAACTCTAAGTTTCCCATTCTTTTTCATTACAAAGACAATATTTGCTAACCACTGCACATACCTTGTAGGTATGATGAATTTAGCCTTCAAAAGCTTCTCAATCTCCTCTTTCACCTTCAGCTTTACCTCCTTGGACATCCTTCTGGGTGGTTGCTGAAATGGGTGAAATTCCGACTTGATAGGCAAGCGGTGTTCCACCAAGCTTCTTTAAAATCCTGGCATCTCGTCGTAATTCCAAGCAAAGTAGTCTTTGAATTCCTGTAGTGTTGCAATAATCTCTTCTTTGAAGTCAAAAGATAGCAAGGAACTAATATAGGCAATCCTCGGCTCTTCCACAGTGTCGAGGTTCATTTTCTCCATAGGGTCGTGATCTTGAGGCTGCATGTCTTCGAACTTAGGAGGGGTTTGCTCCAAATCCTCTATCTGTATTTCTTCATCTTCTTCATATGCATCCTCTTCAAAAATCATCCCAGCCCCACTCATATTTTGGAGGTGCTCTTCTCTAATTCTTTCCACAGTCTGTTGCACTTTCATTTTGAATATGGTAGTTGCAGCTACTACTTTTTATTCTTGAGAGTAATTAGTCATCATCGATGTCACGCCCTTACCCCCATCTGGGCGAAGATAGGGGGCGCAACACGGTACTGGGACTCCTTAACCTGCTTTTCGGACATTTATGGGCCCATTTCATATTTAAAACCATAAGGAAATAAAAAAAAACTATAATAAACGGTCCTGTACATATTCCTGAGTCCCTTTTACTTGTACTTATACAAATTCCACTATTACAAAAACTTTACATTTACATTACAAAACCAAAAATGAAAAAATCTACATCAAGTGGGCTCCTATTACGGTATTGGCCCTGGTGGATGCGGAATGCCTCGCACATGTCCCCTTCGCACCTATAATGGGATGAAACACCCTGTTTATAGCTTAGAAAGGGAAACATATAATAACTATGACTACTTGGAGTGGTCCACATTTACAGGATGCATATAACATAATTCTTATAGGTCAGAGTTTACGTATAACAGAATTCTATATAATAATTTTCATATAACATAATTCTTATAATGAAAATTTCATATCTCCCATAGGAGTTCAGATAGAGATCTTATACAGAAAGTACCCGGGGTACATTACAGAACATAAATGATTTCTTATGCTTTCTTCTTGTTCATTTTTCATATTTTTATCATATAAATGTTTGCATAAGGTCATTATCTTGATAGACAACATATAAGTATTTGGCCCGCATGGACCTATAACAATGAAAATGACAGAACACAACACAATAGGCACCCGAAGGTACAGACAAGATCGACAGACATGCCTAAAAGTAAAGGTCATGTGTTGTCACAATTAGTGTCAAAGATAATCATCGAAATATCATCAGTTGGTCTGGCCCAAGGTACAAGACGTGGTACTCAAAACTCAGCACTGTTCTAACTGGTCGGTAAATGGAAGCGGCAAGAAACAATGTTTCGCCCAACGACTGGGATCGCCGGGAGGCCGGAGCGAAAAGAACATTTTCATATGACTTTATACATGTGATTTAACCCTCGGCCCTCGGGAATTAACTAAGAACATGAAAGAAACAAGGCTGTAGAACCCCAAGATCAACTTTCAGTACCGGTACTTAACCTCCTCTGACCTTAAATCTTTCGGTACCGTTACCAACTTTCAAGACGCATTTAACATTATCCGCCTTAAGTCACTGAGCAATCACATTCAGCCAAAGACCTGCACTTAACATTCGGGGCCTTAAGTCACTTTGAGCATCGGCACTCACTTTCAAGATCGGTACTTGATTAAAGCCAAAAGCTGCATGTGTGATCTAGAGGTTAGGTGTTTACTTATGTGCGTAAGTGCATGCGTCATGTCAAGTTATATAGTGTACCTAAGTACGAATATCGATTCACAGGGAGAAGTGCGTTGACTACTGAAATTGGCCCTATGATATTATCTGGACTTAAAGTCTTAATGAATATCTAACTAATGTATCAAATTAAAACTAAGTCTAATTAACTCTCAGAAATCTTTTAACCATTTCGCGACACTTGACGAATGTTGCCTGGGAGATTCACATCAGTCATAATGATCTGATGATGGTGATCAACGACAAACTCACCTGAGGTATAACATCCGTGAGGGCTGGTGCATCACTCGACCCTATACTTCGAAACGCTTAAATGCTCAAACCCTAATCGCCACCCTCGGAACTAGGATATCTTTATTTGTCGATTAACCAAGGGTTGCTCTACTCATATCCTTGGGAGTCCTATCTCTCGATCTCGGATACCCAGCAAGATCATGCCAATGTTGGCCAGACATCACCATGAAAATAAATCGCAAAAGTAGAACAATCGATATAAATCATGAATAAACTGAATAATATAAGATTTAAGCCTTAATCCATACAACTGAAACAAGGTTCAACAAAACCCTAGAAATAATTCTAGAACATATCCGAATTAAATACAGGCATGGTTCTATAAATCATGAATAAGTTTGAGAAAAGGAATACAAAAACAAAGTCTTTTCAATCTCTTGGGTTGCTGCTGCTTCGTTTCCCACACTCTGTCCGTACGTTCATCGATAAACCCCAAAATTAGGTCTCAAGTGCTTTTTATAATTCTGAAGCAGAAATCGCGGGAACGTCACGATGTTGGGACGTCACGACGTTGGGTCGCTCCTTGACTTTTTCTTATGTTGACCAGACGTTGCGACGTCGCGACGTTGCTGCTAGTTTTCCACTTCTTCTTCTTTTGCGCCCAAAAGCTTCAAGACCAATTCTATTCACCTGCAATGCACACAAGATCCAAAAATCAGATATCGGGCAATAATGCACTTATTAAGATATAAAATAGAGCTAAAACAAGTAAGGACTCGGGTATGACATGAGCGTTTTAGACACTCATCTCAGCCCTAAACTTAGCTTCTTGCTTGTCCCCAAGCAAGAAACAGACTCGAAACTAGACACACAAGAAACTAACATACTAAAACTCAACGACATGATTGTGATGCACATTTTGCCAAAACGAAGGATCAAAATGGACCGACTCACAAATCTTGCCATTTTTTCCAAATTTCAGGAGATCCATAAGGTTGTTCGAATTTCAAAAATGCAGCTGAACACGGTTCGGTTGACAAGTGACTCAACCTCCTAAGTTTTCAATAGCCTTTCCCAAGGAGTCTATATGCCTTTGGTACATGATCTCTAGCATATAACTCGGTTCCGATACCCCTAAACTTGGTTTCAACTTACTTATTTTGAAGAGTCTAACTATGGAAGGATAAGAACACACCCTTTTTATTCAACTAACCTACCTACTCATGAAAGAAATACCAGTGCCCATAAGTTTATGTTGAGTGTTCTGTAGCGAGGATTCGTTGGTGACTCCCCACCAGTTGGTTAAGGGCACCAGGCATTCAATTCCCCTCGAACTTCACCGAACACTCAACTATAAGCCTAAGGGTCCTAAGCTATGGGAAACTTCATCTACATCCCATATAGCAGGCGGTGAAGTCAATGGCTCGGCCCGGTTGGCTCGAGCCGATTGGCTCGGGGCATTAGGCTTTGAAAAACCCAGCAGATTGTGCTGAGATTCCAACTAGAAGCTCCCACTTATTCTATTCATACTTTCTTTTTTTTCTTTTTTCTTTTTTTTATTATTATTATGATTTTTTATTTATTTTTTATTTGGGACTCGATGACAATCCTCTTTTTCTAAGGTGTCCCATCACTTTGTTGTTTAGAAACCCCCAAGGTTTGTTGAACCTTAATAAGTCGGGTTCGGAGCCTAGGCATACCCTGGAGATCATATGTGTGTGGGTGCGGTAGACTCCTTGAGAATTGGTGTCTTGAATACTCAGGAGGTGACTCACTATGTCCCCCTTACCTATCCAACAAGTAATTCCCGAGCGTGTAACAACCCACAGATCCTTTCTTGATTTATACTATTTCCAAAAAGATTTGAAGGGGTCCAAATGGATCCTTGATTAGCAATCATGGCATCATTCACACAACTACACAAAAACGACCCACAAATCAGAGACAAACTAAAGAAGCGGGGAGCCCTTAGTAAGCGAAACACGAAATAAACATAAACAAACATAGCAGAATACGCGATCTAAACATAAAGAAATCTAAACATAGTAATTATAAATAAGCGTGAAATAGACTAAATGATTATATATTCTAAAATACCCTAAAATTTTTATAATAAAATATATTATATATTAAATTTATAATTGTGCCAACTGAGTATTTTTCTAGGAATTGTTAGATGAATATTGATTAAATGATTATTGAATCAAAATAAACCCAGTGAAAGAAAATATGGAAATTGTAGAATGAGGACCTAAGGGTCAATTGTAAGTAAGTTTATATGTCTAAGTGAAATTAGGAGAAATAAATGAGCAAGGAGAAAATAATAGGAGACTTAAATGAAGAATAATAGAGAAATGGAGGGACCTAAATATAAAATAAATAAAAAAAGAAGAAAAATCAAGGAAAGGGCATGTGACATGTAGGAAAGAGGGAGGAAGCTTATGCGCTTTTAAATACGATTAAGAGTGATCAGCCCAGAAAGAAAACAGAGAAAATGGAGAGTTAGAGAGAGAGGCTCTGCAGCCTGCAGATTTTCAAGCGATCGGACCATAGGTCTCAGGCGAAAGCAGAGGAAAGTCCTTCCTCGTGTGAGGCTACAAGTAGAGACCGGAATGAAGGAGTTTAAACAAACTCAGAGGTGAGTCTTCTCCTACTGGTTATTTTCTACCCCAAGGTTGTGTGGTGGTTATCTTGCCTTAGGGAATGTTTAGTTGTATTTTAAACCATGGGAAGCTGCCACATTGTGGTAGTGCGCGTGTAGGACCGCAAGTTGATTTTTGGGTACGAAGTGAAGGGAATTGGGTAGTGAGTCCTTCTAGTAAATTGTAGCATCATCAATGAACTTGATGTTAGGATTTTGAATTTCTCAATTTGGACCTCTGTAGACCAAGTTATGGTCCTTTTCTTGAGTCAGCATAGAAGGTTAGAAAGAGGTCGACATGTAGAGGTCGGCGGGAATGCTCATCTGTGGAGCGCGAGACCTCATCTACTTGAAGATCACATACCTCATCCTATGGAAATTGATGGGCCTCATCTGTAGAAATCGAGTGGAGACCTCATCTCACGAGGTCCAACAGACCTCATCCTGTAAGTCGCGAGGGTTAGCTTGTGAAATTAGGCTCGGCCGACCAGGTCATTTCGATGCGGTTGACTATGTATGACCTCGACTTTTTGGAAGGTCATAACTCCTTCGTCCGAACTCGTTTCAGGTGTTCTTGGACTCTATAGAAAGCCCATTGAGTCAAGAATTCATTCATATGCCTGAGGAGGATAGAAGATGTCAAACTGAGGTGTCATACCGAATTTACCGAGAGTCGAGTCAGCTCGGTCGGTTAGTCGGCTTCTATTTGGGTGTGACTCACGTATGACCTCGACCCGGAAGGTCATAACTCCTTAAAATCGAACTCCGTTTTGGGTGTTCTTGGACTCTATGGAAAGATCATTGAGTCAAAAATCCATCTATATATAGCTTGTTGAAATTGGAACTCATATTAAACTTCTAAAATCAATCCTAACCAAAACTACTAGCACGCACGAATAATATTGTTCTTTAACGGTTTTGGAATGGGGACGACGAGGAGGAAAAGCCAAGCGAGATTGAATTCAGGATTGGAATCAAAGTGCAAATTTTTGAGTTTGTTCTCCAGAGCTCCTATTCCTCGTTGAGTTTTGCTATGTTTGTTACATTTTCCTATTCTCATTTCAATATTTGAAAGACTTGTTCTAAATGCATAAGAAAAGCATATTGAATTGTTTTAATGATTTGAAGCGATTGTAAAATGTTTTGCGTATATGAAAATTGCGTGTAGTGAAAGTGAACTATTTATACAAATGTACATATTGTATTGTGCAAACATATATAAAGGATTTGAGCATGTATTAGAATGTTAATCGTTTAGTTCGTATTAAGGATAAGATTGAATATCTGCGATAGGGTCGAATAAGCGTGTGCGAGCTATTGTATTGATGTGTCGCTCACGATCGGCCGGCCCTAACGGGACCGTATGTCGGTGGTGTTCACTAATTGATTGTTTATAACCCGATGACGGCGCGGGAGGCAAATGCGTAATTATAACCGTTTGTCTGAAACTACTGGCCAGCGGGACCCGTCTCCGGTGACTGATATCACAGTATATCGAAGACATAAATTTACATTAAATTAAGGGCATAAATGCGAATTGATTCTGTCTTGAATTGATTCATCGCTTCAGATGATTCATGAATTGATTATACTCTTGAATTGAATTGCAAAACTGAATTGAATTTGTGAGCATAATTGAATTGATTTGAGATTGTGAAATATTGAATATGAAAGAGTATTTTTGGGATGATCAATGAACCATAACTGATTGTATATAAAACAAGTATATGTATTGTATTTGCATTGATCATCCATAAAGATTTCTTTGAATTGTTAAATTACATTATTTGATTTAAGCGGCGAGGAATGGATTTGTATAGACAGCTGGCGTGAAAATGTAGTGTATTGATACCATTGCGCGGTGCAGGAGTGATAGATGAGTGATCGAGCGGACCCAGACCAGTGTCAAGTCGTAAGAGGAAATTTCGAGATTATGCTCCGGCTGTGTGCATTCATTTCTGTTTTCTTTTTTGGATATTGATATTTTGTAAAACAATTTGAACTCGAACATCTATTTTTGTAAATCATTTGAAAAGGCTTGGATGCCTTCATTGTAAATGTATTTTGTTAAATGTAAATGTTTATGGGCATGCCCAATTTTGTAATCGCTTCCGTAAAGATATGATTTTGAGTGATTGAGTGATAACAGGGCATCCCGGACTCGGTTCGAATCCACCAAAATGGGTCGGGCCGGGAATGGGGTGTCACATATTTTATTGGTATTAGAGCCTAGGTTTAGGCGGTTCTACGAAATGATTTTGAAATTGTTTGTAAATGATTTTGAAATTGTGTATAACATGCATTTCATTTGCATATAAAGGATGACATAACTTTGACGTGGATCTTGCTGGTCTTAATAGGATAAGCATGGACGGTTCGGCTTCCCTCAGGGTCGAGGATGACTAGGGGACTCGCCCAGCTTGATCTGCTAGTGTAGAAGGTGGGCGGCATCCATGCCCCACCAATGCGAATGAACGAGGAACAAGTAGCGGGAAGTGCATGGGTATCCTCCGGCTGGCTAGCTCGGGCATTGCAAGAAGCCGGGAAGCGAAATTGGTGCTCCTGTGATCAACCATTGAGAAAATGGCAAGGTACCGACTTGTAGATTTTATAGGAAAGAAAGAGGATGAGCCCATACATGCTGAAAATTGGCAGAGAAGCGGCGAATGCTTGTGCAAATGCATTGCACAGCTGAAGAGAAGTTGGAATGTGCTACCTCATTACTACAGGATGAGGCATATCAGTGGTAGGTTTCTATGACCAGGATCGCACCACTAGAGAGTATTACATGGAGGTTCATCTTGGATGAATTCAAGAAGCATTATGTGGGTCGCATCTATTTGGCTAACATGAGAAGAGAGTTTCATAATCTGAGACAAAGACAGATGAGTGTCACAGAATATCAAAGAGAATTCACACGGTTGAGCAAGTAATAATAAGAGATACTTGTGAGTGAGGAAAGAAAAAAAATGCCGTGAGTTTTGAAGATGGCCTTAATGACCATATTAGGGCCCATGTCCTGACATTTTGCCGTGAGGATTTCTCCTAAAATTGTGACATGTGCATTGAATGGAAAGAGGTAAAGAAAGGAAAGAGAAAAAGATAAAAGACGAGGAAAGAAAAATCCGGTCAGTCTAGTTATAACAACGACAAAGGAATAAGTCGGGGATCACGGGGTTCCACGATCATTTCTGACCACCCAGGGCCTGCAGGTAGAATACTGCTACCCGACATGCCAGAGTCGGTGCGAGTACAGGGAGGTGCTTCTAGAGACAGGCCCGCTCCCCATTGCTCCCATTGTGGGAGAGAAATCATAAAGGAAAGAATGTTGGTGACTTCACAGTGCTTGTTTGATTTGTGGATCCAAGAGCATAGAGCGAGAGAGATTATTACGGGGCTCGTTCATTTATAGCACCTCGGTTTGGGAGTGCGGCTTTGGTGGTGCAGGCAACGAGTGTTGCATCAGGAGTGTTAGAGGCAGGGACACAAACTTTGGGTAGGCAAGATGGTCGTGCTCCAGCTAGAGCATATGCAATGAAAGCAATGGAAGATACTGACGCTCCAGATGTGATAGCCGGTAATTTCCAAATCTTTGATACTACTGTACATGCATTGATTGACCGGGTGACCGCTCCATATATTTGCAGCGACATACCCAACTTGGGTAAGTGCAGGAGTGAAACCGGAGTATGACATCTTTGGTGACCCAACTCGCTCGGCCATAGTATTCTGTGAGCGGAGTGTATAAGTTGTCCCATCAAAATCACGAGAGTATGAATTTTTAGGAGATTTGGATTGAGTTATCATTCGAGGAGTTTGATGCGATATTAGGGATGGGCGGGTTGTCGGAGCACATCAAAGCAATAGTTGATTTAATAGAAGATAAGAAAGAGTAACCTTAAGAACACCGAATGAAGATGAAGTAACTTTCATCGGTGAGAGGTCAAATCACCTATCTAATATGATATCCGCTGCCATTGCTAGAACAATGGTGTGGAAAGGATGTGAAGCCTACTTGGCTTATGTGATTGATACGGTAAAGGCAAGGCCTAGTGTATCCGATATCCCTACTGTTAGAGACCTTCCGGACGTGTTTCCGGAAGAGTTACCAGGATTGCCCCCACATAGGGAGATTGAGTTTGCTATTGACGTTGTACCAGGTGCCTACTTAGGCATCATTACTGCCAGTACAAAATAGCTCCACTAGAGCTAAAGGAGTGAAATTGCAATTGCAAGAACTACTAGAAAAAGGGTTTATTCGGCCAAGTGTATCACCATGGGGGCTCCCTTGCTTTTATTAAGAAAGATGGTACACTTCGGCTATGTATTGATGCAGACAAGCGAGACAAGTTAACATTAAGAATAAGTATCTGTTACACAGAATTGATGATTTGTTTGACCAACTGAAAGGTGCAGAGTATCTTTTGAAGATTGACTTGCGATCTGGAATTGCCATCAGTTGAGAATTAAAGATGCGCGATGTGCGTAAGGCCGGCGTTGGGGCGATATGGACGTGAGTTCTTGTAATGCCATTTGGATTGACAAATGCTCGGCGACTTTCATGGACCTAATGAATCGTGTTTAGGCCGTATGTGTGGATCGGTTTATGCAGTAGTGTTCATAGAGCGACATTCTTGTGTATTCAAAATATCAGGAAAGTCATGGCACACCTTAGAGTAGTGTTAAGAGACTTTGAGAAAGAAGCGATTGTATCGCGGCGAGCAAGTGTGAGTTTTGGAAGGGCAAGTGTCCTTTCTTGAAGCGAATAGTATCGAAAGAAGGAATCAGAGTAGATCCAAAGAAAATAGAAGTGATTGTTGAATGGGACGACCAAATGTTCTGAGAAGTGCGTAGTTTTCACCGGATTCAACAGGGATACTACGAGAAGATTGGGTAAAGAGTGGTTTTCTGTAGTACACCCAGCCCCGATGTGAGATTGCTCGAGAGAAAATGTAAATTATGAATGAAGTGAAAAATGTCAAAGAAGTTTTGATATGTTTAAAAGCATTCTTAGCAGGGCTCGGTTCTTACTCAAAGCCTGCGCGGTGAAAAATATATGATTTTTAGTGATGCATCGCTAAATGGACTTAGACGTGTCCTAATGCAAGAGGGTAAGTGGTAGCTATGCTTGACGGTTAAAAGCGCATGAAAGAACTACCACGCATGATTTGGAATTAGCGCAAATTGTATTTGCGCTGAAAATTTGGAACATTATTTGTATGGAAAGTGTTTCATCTACACTTATCATAAAGTCTTAAGTATTTGCCCTCACGGCGAGCTTAACTTGAGACAAGCGAGGAGATGGATGGAAGCGATAAAGATTATGAAGCTAGTGATTGATTATCACTCGGGAAAGGCGATGTAGTGGCCGGCGCTTTGATGAAGGTCAATCACGAGCGCTTGACGTTGAATGCCCATTTGTCATTGTTATATGGCGATGAGTGCTTGCCAGTGGCGAGTTGATTGCTAGGCCAGGGTTTGTTGGATCAGTGCTAAGAGGCACAAAAGAAAGATGAAAATTACTAAGTAATAAATCAAATTGGAAATGGTAAAGAAGCGAGTTCTCAATAAAGCGAAAATGGGTTTTGTATTATAAGGATCGGGTTTGTGTACCCATTTGTAATGATTGAAATCCATACTTGAAGAGCACATAGTGGACCTTTTGTTATCCATCCCGGTAGCACGAATGTCTCGAGATTTAAAATGTCATTACGGTGGTCGGAATGAAAAGAGATGTGAATTTGTAACCAAGTGCTTGGTGTGTCGAAGTAAGCGAGCATCAAGTTCCTTCGGGATTATTGCAGTCTATCAGAATACCGGAGTGGAAATGGGATTGAATCACCATGGATTTTGTGGTTGAGTTACCATTGGCCAGGGGAGAAGAGCATGACTTCGGTTTGGGTCGTGATGAAGTAGATTGACTAAGTCATTTCGCTTCCTACCGGTGAAGCGACTATTCATGACAAGCTAAGCGGCGTATGTCGAAATAGTTCGGTTACATGGGATTCTGTATCCATTATTTCAGGCAGAGATCAAGGTTTGCCAGTTTTGGGGAAAAATTGTAGGAGGCCTTAGGCATTCGTGAATTTGATCACAGCGTTCCGCAGCGAAACGGATGGACAATGCGGGAGAGTGATCGGATGCGGAAGATATGTTAAGGAGTTGTGTGATCAACTTTGAGGCCAGTTGGGATCGACATATTGCTTTAGTTGAATTTGTGTACAACAACAGTTTCCAATCAAGTATTAGAATGGCGCCTTATGAGGCTTTATATGGGAGAAAATGTAGAACACCGTTGTGTTGGACGGAATTGAGTGAAAAGAAAGTGATTGGCCCCGACTTGATATAAGAGACTGAAGAAAAAGTGAAAATGATTAGAGAAAGATTGAAGGTGGCCACTAATAGATAGAAATCATATGCCGACATGAAAAGAAAAGATATTTGATATGAGATCGGCGAAAAAATATTTTTGAAAGTGTCGCCTTGGAAGAAGGTGATGAGATTTGGGAAAAATGGCAAGTTGAGCCCTAGATTTATTGGCCCCTATGAAGTAATCGAAAAAGTGGGTCTAGTGGCATATAGATTAGCATTACCTCCGGACTTGGAAAATATCCATAATGTATTTCATGTGTCCATGCTACGGAGGTACCGATCAGACCATCACATGTAGTCTCTTCGGAACAATTGGCTGAGACCGGATTTAACATATGAAGAAGAGTCAGTAGAGATTTTGGCTTGTGAAGTGAAAGCATTACGAACGAAGATTTTGCTGAATCAAAGTCTTGTGGAGAAACCACAAGACTGAAGAGGCCACTTGGGAAAGTGAGGGAAACGTCTTGATGCGATATCATATTGTTTGACTAAGAGTAATTCCAGGGACGAAATTTTATTAAGTGGGGAGAGTTGCTTGTGCACGAAAATAAAGTAGAATTTTTATAATAAAATTTATTATATATTCCTGTTATAATTAGGCCAACTTGGGTATTTTTCTAGGAATTGTTAGATGAATATTATTAAATGATTATTGAATCCGGAAATAAGCAGTGAAAAATATGGAAATTGTAGAATGGGGACTGGGGTCGATTGTAAGTAAGTTTATATGTCTAAGTGAAATTAAGAAATAAATGAAACGAGGGAAAATAATAGGAGACTTAAATGAAGAATAATAGAGAAATGGAGGGACCTAAATATAAAAAGAAATAAAGAAAAAGAAGAAAAAAATCAAGGAAAGGGCATGTGGCATGTAGGAAAGAGGGATGAAGCTTCCTCATTTTTAAAATACGATTAAGAGTGATCCAGAAGAAAAAGGGGAAAAGAGAGAAAAGGGAGAGTTAGAGAGAGAGGCTCTACCTTCTCTCTAGATTTTCGATGGTGGACCATAGGTCTCGTGACAAGAGAAAGTCAGCGCGCCGTGACGAGCCGCAGTAGAGGCCAGGGAATCGGGAGTTGGCAGGCACTCAGTGAGTCTTCTCTGCTGGTTATTTTCTACCCTAAGGGTTGTGTGGTGGTTATCTTGCCTTAGGGGAATGTTTGGTTGTATTTTAAACCATGGGAAGCTGCCACATTGTGGTAGTGCGCATTAGCCGGACCTTAGATCTGATTTTTGGGTACGAAGTGAAGGGAATTGGGTAGTGAGTCCTTCTAGTAAATTGTAGCCTCATCAATGAACTTGATGTTAGGCTTTTGAATTTCTCAATTCGGACCTCTGTAGACTAAGTTATGGTCCTTTTACTGAGGTCAGCCTATAGAGGTCAATAGAGGTCAGCATGTAGAGGTCAGCAGACCTCATCCTGTGGAGGGTCGGCGAGACCTCATCTGCCAGTCGATCGGCCCATCATCCTGTGTCCGGCGGACCTCGTTCGTGAGTCGGCGGACCTCATCTGTGGAGGTCGCGGACCTCATCCGGCGAAGGTCGGCATACACTCATCCTGTCGGTCGACGGACCTCATCCGGTGGAGGTCGACGAGACCTCATCATGGTCAGCGGACCTAAATCGGTAATCGGCCCGGACCTCATCCGGCCCGGAAGGTCGGCCGGACCTCATCCGCATAGAGGTCGGCGGACTACGGGGTCAGGACCTCACCTGTGAGGTCAGCATGCCTCATTTTGTAGAGGTCGGTGGGGTCGTGACCTCATCACGTAGTCGATGAACCTCTCATCCACGTAGAGGTCGAGCGGGGTTAGCTTGTAGAGGTCGGCTGCTGAAGAGTCGGCTCGGCCGGCTTGAGGTCGGCTCGTCTAGGATTGACTACGACCTCCAACTTCGGAAGTCATAACTCCTTCGTAGAACTCCGTTTAGTGTTCTTGGACTCTTTGGAAGCCCATTGAGTCAGAATTCGTGTATGTCTGAGGAGGATAGAGATGTCAGACCAGATTTGGAGTCAGGTCAGCTCAATCAGTTAGTGCGGCTCGGTGATTGGGATTGTGACTACGTATGACCTCAAGCTTAGTCATAACTCCTTCGTCCGAACTCCGTTTTGGGTGTTCTTGGACTCTATGGAAAGACCATTGAGTCAA
Organism: Tetrastigma voinierianum; assembly: GCA_016808115.1. Taxonomy (NCBI): domain Eukaryota; kingdom Viridiplantae; phylum Streptophyta; class Magnoliopsida; order Vitales; family Vitaceae; genus Tetrastigma; species Tetrastigma voinierianum. Next base: position 58,108 of record JAEQBH010002183.1, read on the forward strand.
GAATCTATCTATATATAGATTGTTGAAATTGGAACTCATATTAAACTTCGAAAATCAATCCTAACCAAAACTACTAGTACGCATGAATAATATTGTTCTTTAACGGTTTTGGAATAGGGGATGACGAGGAGGAAAAGCCAAACTGAGATTGAGATTTTAAGGATTGGAATCAAAGTGCAAAGATTTTTGGGTTTGTTCTACCAACTCCTATTTCTCGTTTCAAGTTTTTGCATGTTTGTTCTATTTTTCTTATTCTCATTTCAATATTTGAAAGACTTGTTCTAAATGCATAAGAAAAACATATTGAATTGTTTTAATGATTTGAAGAAACTGATTGTAAAATGTTTGCATATGAAAATTGCATGACTATTGAAAGTGAACTATTTATACAAATGTACATATTGTATTGTACCTTGCTATAAAGGATTTGAACGCCCTTAATAGAATGTTAACCGTTTAGTTCGTATTAAGGATAGATTGGTATACCCGATAGAATTGAATAAGCGATCGCGTGAACTATTGTATTGATGTGTCACTCCGATCAGCAGCCCAGCGGGACCATATCGGTAGTGTTCACTAATTGATTGTTTATAACGGTCGGCGGCCAGCGGGGCCGTCTTGTGTTATAAGCGGATTGATCTGCGGCTGCTGACCCGGTGGGACCGTCACCGTTGACTTTGATATCTTGTATATTGAGCATGGGATTAAGGTCGTTAAGGAGCATAAGCCCGGATTGATTTGCATAGCGGGTGGTGCGGAAGCGAGATTGAATTTGGCGTAATTGAATTGATTTGAGATTGTGAAATATTGAATATGAAAGAGTATTTTTGGGATTATCAATGAACCATAACTGATTGTATATAAAACAAGTATATGTATTGTATTTGCATTGATCATCCATAAAGATTTGAAAGCTTTGAATTGTTAAATTGCATTATTTGATTTAAACCGAAACCGAGGAATGGATTTGTATAGAACCACTAAGCATGAAAATGCTTAAGCGTGTGTTTAATCTTGTAGTCACCAAGATGATAAGATAGTGATCGCGGTTGCATAGATCGAGGAAGCGTCGAATCATAAAGAAATTTCAGAGTATTCTCCGACATGTGCATTCATTTCATGTTTCTTTTGGATATTGATATTTTGTAAAAACAATTTGTGAACTCACGAACATCACATTTTTGTAAATCATTTTGAAAAGGCTTGGATGTCTTCATTGTAAATGTATTTTGTTAAATGTAAATGTTTATGGGCTTGCCCAATTTTGTAATCGCTTTCGTAAAGATATGATTTTGAGTGATTGAGTGATATGAGCAGATCACAACCCCCCAAAAAAATGTGGATGCGGTCCTCAATGTCAAGGAAATAACAAGAGAGGGGGTGTAGGGAACTTCCCCGTGATCATCCTCAGACCACCGTGGTGGCTGCGGAGGTGCAAGCGAAAGGCGAGAGTCAGGCCGCAACCAGATCCTGTAGGGACCGGGCTGGATTATGGAGGATAGTCGCCTAGCTGCGTAAGATCGATGCATGTCTACTACGAGGGCCTCCATACCCGTTAGCATTGAATCAAGCAAAGGAGTTCCCCGTACTGGGTCCTCGAGGGTGGTGGAAGGATCGACCGTGTCCTCCTCCGTAGAGATGGATGTGGTGGCGGGATCGCAGAGGACCCGCCCGGCCTCCTGTGTGCTTACTCGGGAGCCCAAACCTGGGACCGGGATACGCTCAAACATCCTCATCTGAGGGCTCATTTCCCCGGGCCGTACACCTCCCTTCCGACCTTGTACACCTTGGCGCATCCTTCTTAAATCCAAGGATCACCTTGGATCAGGTCCAGTCATATCCTCCGGGCACCTTCTGGCCAGATAGACCGTAACAAGGAAGGGGTGCCCTAGGGTTCATTCGCATCCTTGTTATAAAGGATTGCATCCTCTTATAACCTCGTCCAACATCAAAGCGGTATGTCTCTGATAATGGCATAGTCGAAGCGTGGTTTGCCACCATCACTTCACACATTGGTCAGCTCTGAATGAGACGCGATGGTGATGAAGTGACGACCTAGAATGTAAAGCCAAATGTTCGCCTGAAGTGCACCGTGCCTTCACCGTTAATCTTCACTGTGTCTATCGTCAACATCCTAAGGACCCTGCACTGCTGCTCACGGAGCCGATCAAAGGCTCCTTAGGTTAACCTGCCAGTTATAGTACCTGCTGATATGATTCTCAGACTAAAGTTACCAACAACCCGCGCACCCGAACCTTTTCAATACATGGAAGGCTAGATTACGTAAATTTCCTATACCACACTCACGCCTAGGCTGTGAGGTCGACATAATGCCCAATTCCCTCCTTACTCGCAGAATTGTTTTTGCGGAAAGAAGTCATCGTATGGTGGAAACTCCCCTTCCTTAATGAATGACCTATTTTCGGGAGATGAGGTCAACTTCTATCAGCACTCGCTGGACAAACTTGTCATGATCAGAATCGGTGGCAAAGGCTTCCTCACTCGCCCAACCTCTCTCGAGGGGTCATCTTGCCCCACTGACATCGGGCATTTATGTAGCCCGGACAGCCAACTACCAAAGCCTTGCTCACCCTCCCCGCCCCACCCTCCCAATAAACTTGTGGATGTAGTGGGGCAACCTAATTCAAGTGAGGTCGCCAACAACCCTCTTGTGCAAACGGCTCGAACACCTAGTGTGCACTTTGGAGACGGGTTTTGGCGACCTAACTCCAGGACTCCGCCATTACCCCCAACCACTCCTAAGGTGCCTTCATAAACCCTGGGGACGAGACCCAAATAGCAAAATCAAGCATTACAAAGTGAATCGAACCTCATGTACCCAGAATCCAAACCGAGTCGCTCCAAACAAAGGGTGGGCACTGAGGAACGGGGGCTCTAGGATCCGGCCAGTAGGCTTGTGTGTGGGTCTCCGAATCCATTGGGACACAAGGTTTGGTCGGGTTTCTCGTGCTCGCAAAATCCAGCGTGCTCTAGTGGTTTTTCCAGAAATACTACAGTTAAGAGACGGAATGCTTCCGGTCTTAAAACAAGGGAAACGCCGCGATGTTCCCGAGTCCTTTGGGCCAAAGTCGGACGCTATGCAGGCGCGTGTTTAGGGTTTGGGCTTAAACGCCGCCGACGCGACGTAGGCTCGATTTTGCTTTTTTCAACATCACGACGTGAAACGCCGCGACGTTGAGGAGCCAATGTCGCGATGCACAAAGAGGGTCAAATCTGCAATTTTGGAAAACGCTCTGGGCATGAGAAAACCCCGACGAAGTTCCAACCCCTTCGTACTCCTAAAATGTGCTTCTCGAACTAGCTCTCCACTGCAACTGCTATCTTGGGTCCTAAAACAAGCAACAAAAGAAAATTCCGATTACGAAAAGATACAGAAAACATGCTAAAAAACTAAAAACACTCTAACTATGCTTCGTAAGTAAAAAAATATCAAAAAGCTTGCGTTGCCTCCCAAGTAACGTTTTGTTTAATGTCGTTAGCTCGACTTCCCTGAATCTCAATGTTCCCGAGATCCCGGGACTGCATGACTCCCTACGAAACTATTTCTGGTGTGCAGATGAATGGCCTGCTTGCTTGCATAAAACTCGCCCCCAAATTATGGTTTCAACCGATGTGTGTTAACCTTAAATGTTCCGTTCTCTAGGTGCATAATTTCCGCTCCTTCACGTGGGAAAACTTGAGTCACAGTAAATGTTCCCAACCACCGTGACTTTAGTTTCCCGGGAACAAGCCAGCCTGAGTTAAATAAAGATCCATCACCCGCCTCAAACTCTTTCCTCGAGATGTCTTTGTCGCGCTGCTTTCAGTTTTCTCAGATATTTTCGCTCGACGCCCCATCAGAACTCCTCTAATTCACCGAGTCAAGAACACGCGCTTTCTCGCCGACCATCTTACTATATCCATTTCAACCACGCCTACCGCTTCAAAGATGCTTTATGCTCCAATTCCATCATAAAGTGACACGCTTCCTAACACTAAACAATGGTGAGATTCTCAATGGTGTCTTCGACGTCGCTCTATATTCGTAGTGCATCATCTATCTTTTTCGCCCAATCTTTCTTCAAGCTATTGACTGTTTTCTCTAAGATAGACTTGATTTCTATATTCGACACTTCTGCTTAGCCATTAGTCTTTGGTTGGTATGCAAGTGTAGTCCGATGCCGAACACCATATTTCCTCAATACGTTGTCACGAGTTTGCTGGCGTAAGTGTGTTCCCCATCTCGTGATCACGTCCTCTGAGTTCGAACCGGCAGTCATGGATCATGAGAAAGTTCTGCTACTACTGCATCATTAGTTCGTAGGTATGGCCTCCACCCATTCGGGAACGTATTATACGCTGCTAAAAGGATGTATAGGTTGCTGAAAGATGAAGGAAAAGGAATCTGCAGTGAAATCCATTCCCCCATATATCAAAATCAGCCTCTACCTCTAAAATAGGTCAGTAAAGGCGCCATCCCGCTGATAAAGCCTTCCCATTTTTTGGCATTTGTCACAGGTAAACACAAAGTGGTGTGCATCCTTGAATAAGGCAGCTAATAGAATCCTCGATTTGGGTTAACCTTGCAACTATTAGTCCTATTTCAAAGTGCCCCCTACAAAGTTAAGGCGTGACAATGAGCTGTAATACTTTCTATTTTTCCGACACATCTTCTTATCATTTAGTCAAAGACAAAGGTTTATACACAGATGGGTTCCTCCCAGTAGTAGTGCTTCAGCTGTGCGAAAAATCTCTTCTTTTGCTAATAACTAAATTTTGGAGGAAGCACTTTCATACTACAATTCACCAAACTGCAAACCATTTCGGCACGCCTTGCCTTTCAATTGCCAAGAGTCGCTCATCGTGGAATCTCCATCATTGATATGAATTCCCTTACTTCCTACTCTCCAATCATGAAAGGTGGTCAGCTACTAGATTTTAAGTTCCTTTCTTATCTTTAATTTCCAAGCTCAACTCTCGAGTAGTAACACCCAACGTAATACCTCTCTGCTTAGCTGCCCTCTTCGATCATCAGTACTTTATGGTTGAACAATACAAAATGGAGACCCTATGACATTAAGTACTACCGAACTCACAAATGCAAACACAATAGCTAGAAGTTCTTTTTAAGTTGTTGCATAATTGAGTTACGCATCATTCAACGTCCAACTCGCATAATAGATAACCTGAAAAGTTATGTCCCTTTTTCGCCGAGCATCGTCTCCGAATACAGTCACCGCATCACACATGAGTTCAAGCAAGATTCCGCCAGCCATACACATAGGTGGCCGACACAAACTTTTGTTTAAGAACAAGAACATTCAGAACCAATCATCATCAACTAAAGGTGCTCAATGTAGATCTCGACAGGGGCTTAGCTATTTTAGAGAAATCCTTTATAAATCTCCTATAGAAACCCGTGTCGCCAGAAAGCCTTCCTATTCTTCACCGAAGACGTAAAGCGAGCTTTTCTATTGTTTCAACCTTACCTCTATCTACCGATTCCTCTTCTAATATTCGATGCCCCATCATAACGCCTTCCTCTTCACCATGAAGTGACACTTCTCCCAATTTAGCATAAGGTCGTTTCTCACATCTGACAAGGCCTGCCCCAAGTTCTCCAGAAATTATCAAAAGATTTCCCCAAAGACTGAAATCATCCATGAATACTTCAATAGTTCTCTCGAATTCATTCCTCAGAATACGGGCCATCATGTAACAGCTAATGTGCCAGCAGACATAGCCCAAAGGGCATTCGCTTAAAAGCAAACGTATCATACGGGCACGTGAATGTTGTTTTCTCGTCCCCAAGTGGATATAATGATCTAATTATAACCCAAACACCGCGTCTGTAAATAGTAATATTCATGCCATATCAAATTGCCCAAGATTCGATTCAGAATGGAAGTGGGAAATGATCTTTCTAGTTTCCATTTAGCTTCCGGTATTCATGCAAATCCTCCACCCTATAACTCGTTTCGAGAAGGTAGCAAAGCAGTTACTCTCGCCTCAGACCCACCGTGGTCCCTCTCCCTTGGGACAACTGTACCGGGCCACCCACAAACTATCAAAGATGTAGTAGATCACTCCCGCATCCAACCATTAACACCGTCTTCTTACTACTTCCCATCATTTAGCTTAGTCTTCGGGAGCTTCTACTCGATAGCTTCCAGCCCATCCCAAATAAGACCCAGACACACGGAGGGGCGAACTTTTAAATCACAGGAGACCACCCTACAGCATTCTCAAGGATTCCCCAAGCACTCTCAAAAGCTTCTCTTCTTCCACTGTTGTCAAAGATGTTGATATGATAACTGGTAGGGTTAAAGATTCCCCTACGTATGCATACCTCAAGTGACTAGGAAGTGGCTTTTGCTCCAACTGCGGTGGTCGCTGGACCGAGGGCACTGAAGTCTAAGTGTTCTCTCCCAACGGCTCATAATACTTCCTCCTGTTTGGCTGGAAATAATCCATCCACTTCACATACTCTTCGACCTCTTTACTTAGCTCTTCCTTAGCACTCGCAGACAAGGCTAAATTTCTCCAAAGGGTCACCAAACCACTCACAGGGCACTATAGCCTCTATCTGCCTCTATCATGAAGCATGCATCACTCTCCGCTTGATGCCTCACCGCATTAAATACGCTAAATCTCACTTCATCATCCCGCACCCTTGGGCTAACTCTCCTTCTCGCACATCAATCATAAATTTCGCGCTTGCTAGGAATGGTCCGCCTAGTATGATGGGTATCTTTATCTTCCTCCATGTCTAACACCATGAAGTCGGGCTAGGAAGATAAACTTATCTACCTTACTAAGACATCCTCTATCACTCCGAGGATGTTTCAATGATCTATCTCGCGCCAGAAGCAGGATCGTAGTAAGTTTGGGGCCACCTAAACCTAGTCGTCTAAAAATGGATAAGGGCATAAGGTTAATACTGGCTCCCAAATCACATAAGGCTCTCTCAAAGATCGATTTCCCTATCTTACAGGAATCGTGTAAAGCCGCCCTCGGATCCTGCTCGTGGTAATTTCCTCCTAAGTATAGCACTACACTCTTTGTGTGATCACTGGTCTCAAATTCTCGATAACCTTCTTTTCCCGAGAGTATCTTTCATGAATTTGACATAGTCAAGATCCGTTCTAATGCATCGGCCACATCGTAATGTTGATATGCGCTTAAATACTTCCATGAATTTAGTAAACTCGCTTATCCGGGCTTTATCTCCGCTTCAACCGCCGGAGATATGGACTGGTGCATCGCTCACCAGAATCGCTCGTTTCACTTTCTTTCTTCCCATCTCGGTGTCTCGCTGGCTTCTCTTTGGGCCGCTCCCGACTCGACTTCAGCCGAACTATTCCACTACCTCAGTTCCTTATTTTCCTACTACTGGTGGTGGCCCCCGTGTAGCTAGCTCTCTACCACTTCTTAATGTGATAGCCTTGACATGTTCCCTACCATCACCCCTAGGGTTTTTTTTCTGAATTGCTCGTAAGGAGCCTGGCGCTCTCAAGAATTATATTAGCCATTCGCCTCTATTTCATTTCCACTCGCACCTCCAAGTTTCAACTCGTGCCGCTGATTGTTTAACTAGGGTGGCTCGGTTTTTGCATATTCGCCTTTGTCTATCTACATAAAGGCGATATGAGAGGTAAGCATTTAAGTAAGGGTTTGTTCCAAGTCACCCTTTTTTCTCAGGGCGTCAGGCTTCACTGAGGTGGTCAGATGTTATCCCGATTGTTCCTCCATCCATAATTCTAATTACTCCGAGCATTACACCACCCTCGCTTTTATTCGTTCTCAAAATCAGGTTCCCATACCGAATCTCTACTGCTATGGTCGATTGAACCGACACATACTACATGTTCTACTATTTGGTTATCCCAACTCGACATTCCGCACTACCGTGCCGTCCCTCCGCTGCACCCGTGATAACTCCCACGCCGGGTCGGTCTCGAACTACATTTACTAGCACCTGTCATGAGTGAGTCGTGCGACAGAAATAAACTGCATTGTTGGAGAACCTCATTATCCGCGCTCCCACCGCCTTTAACGGGAGTAATCCCATCCCTGTGCCACCAATCGTGTTAGTAAAGAGCATCCCCTCCCGTGGATTTCATATGCTCTGGCCTCGTAGTTTTCTTCATTAATGCACCCTCCCCACGAGCATCATCATCGTTCCGGGTCGTGATCTCTCTCAAACCGTTATGGCTGGGTATGGACTTGCATCCATCTAGTCAACCCGGGTGGTGTGTGGACACCTCCTAGCAAGCTCATGAAACCTCGCCCATGCTTCGCTAAGTTCCCTCTCCCACCTCGCTGTCTAAAAGTATTGATCTTTCGTGACTAGTCAGGTAATTCTCGCAGCGCTGAAGAACCTGTCAAGAACTTCTCGCACTAAATCGTTCCATGAAGTAATGGAATCTTCATTGGGTTGATTGTTAATCAGTTGTTTCGCTCTATCACCTAGTAAGAGCGAAAACAATCTCAGTCTGAGCACTTCAGTCACCCCATTATACTTGATCGTGTCACATACTTCATGAAGTCGTCAGTGCATATTCGGATTCTCACTTGACAACCGCGGGAACGTAATGTTCGGGCATTTCAAGGTCACTACTTTCAACTCAAGTCGTTTCAGCTCGAATGGGTGGTCTACGATGGCAAACTCGAATAAATCAGAAGCAGAAGGCTAACTCTTCTAGCAACATGTCGGATCATATGGTCGTATAAACGGCTCGGGGCGCATGATCCTGTACCATTATGTTCTATTGTGACCCCCTTGTACTTACATTTTTGTTCCTCGGGTCTTGATCGCATTCTTCATTGTTCCGCATGGTTACAAATTTTTCTTGTCAGGCTTCTCTTGGGCTTCGTGAAACTGTAAGGTTCACCGGCTTGGGATCAAAAGGAGATAGTTCAACTCGACTCGTCTCGCAATGTGCATTCACACAACTCACCGTAGTCACACACAACAACACAATGACCATATTACAAGCACTTATATAGCCAAAATAAAATAAAAAATTAAATTGAATTAAATGTGAAATCTGTGAGTAATATCTAATGTTATCACAATATCAACACGAAAACTTTCTTCCCATTAAAGGCGCCAAAACTTGATGTGCCTGGCAGAATGATGGATTTGTATAAGCTTAGTAAGTGCCTATGTGCGCAAGTGCACGTTGTCAGGTCGTGTTATTTAAGAAACAAAGTACGGATATCGATCCACAAGGAGAAGTGCGTTGACTACTGAAATTGGCCGTATGATATTATCTGGACTTAAAGTCTTAATGAATATCTAACTAATGTATCAAATTAAAACTAAGTCTAATTAACTTGTGAAATCACTTTTTGAGAAAACTAGGGTTTTGCCTCCCCCGCCCTACTTGATGAATGTTTACCTGTGAGGAATTACTATTCCGCCCCATTAATGATTTCGATGACTCGGTGATCATGCTCACAGATATTCTATCTCGAGGTATATTCGCCTCATTCACAAGATGGTCAGTGCATCTTCGCTCCAACCCCATATACTGGAATTCTTAATGTCAAACCTTAATCGCTACCCCTAATCCCGGGATATCTCTATTCACCGATCACCAAGCGGTTGCTATATGTTTATATCCTCGAGTCATTATCTCGACCCCGTGATATTTAGCAAGATCATGCCAATGTCGCTAAACATCACCATGAAAATAAACTGCAGAAGTAGAACAATCAATATAAATCATGAATAAACTGAATAATATAAGATTTAAGCCTTAATCCATACAACTGAAACAGGGTTCAACAAAACCCTATAAATAATTCTAGAACATATCCGAATTAAATACAAGCATGGTTCTATAAATCATGAATAAGTTTGAGAAAAGGAATACAAAAACAAAGTCTTGTCGATCTCTCGCCGGGCCGCTTCGCTTCCGCTTCAGTCCGTGACGCTCATCGACATAAACCCCAAAATTGTAAATCCAAGTGCTTTTTATAATTCCCAGCGTAGTCAAGGTGAACGCCAGCGATGTCGGGACATCGCGGACGCCGGTTCGCCCCGACTTTTCTTTGTCGACCGATAACGACGCCGCGACATCACGACGTCACCGCTAATTTCCACTTCTTCTCTTTGCGCCCAAAGCCTCTAAAGACCAATTCTATTCACTGGCAATGCATACAAGATCCAAAATCAGATATCGGAGCAATAATGCACTTATTAAGATATAAAAATGAGCTGTGGCAGTAGTAAGGACGCGGTATGACACGAGCGCTTTAGACACTAATCAAGACTAATACCCTCCTGACCGAAAATATCTGAAAGTACCGCACTAACTCTCGCATCGATACTCACCCTCCCTCTAGTTAACAACATCGAAAGTACCAAGACTTAACTTTGGCACGCAGACTCACTGATTTCGCGTAAAATGGCCGCTCGGGTCATTTTCATCGGAAATCTTCTAACCAAAACTGTCCAACTCAAAACCAACCCCAAAACTAATCTCTTAAACCAAACCAAAAACACATGTGTTGAAGAGTTAGGGTTTTCCTAACCCAAACATAGACAAAGAAAGAGTTAGGGTAGTTTCCTAACTAACAAATCCATACAAAAGTTCCAACCAAAGTTCCAAACATGAATAAGAAACTTCCAAACATAAATTCCAAACTTCCAAACATAAATTCCAAACCTAGATTTCTTCTTCTCCTCTTCTTCCTTTCTTCCTTCTTTCTTTCTTCTCTTCTTTTCTTCTCTCTTTCTCCCCACCGTAACCCTAGCTCTCCCTAATCACAAATGAGAAAAACCCCCTTCTCATAAGACCATGTTTGGTCTTATACCATTTTGGCCCAACTTTCCATTTTTTCTATTTAGTCCTTCCTATTAAATCGATTTGCAAATATAACTTATCATATTTCCACTTTATCATATAATATTTTCATCTTATGTCACTTGAGTCCTTAATTAGAAAAATACCAATTCACTCTTAGTACTTCATTCGAAAAATACTAATTTTACTTTTCTTATACTACAAAATTGCAATAAAACTATTGTGTGGTCTAATTTAGGTGTTATAACTCCGATCTCCCCATGATTTAAGATTTACCATCACTATAAGGCACAATTATAGTCACCTGTGAGCCTTCGCCGCCTCCTTTTGGATTTCCACATAACCCTTTGAGTCCATGTATGCTTTCTTTGGGACCCCATCTTTCCTTCTGCTAGTGAACTTGATAAGACCGAATTTTTGATCATAATACCTAGCTTCCACATATCCTATAGCCGTCATGAAGGGTTTCTTATCTACCCGCACCACTTCCACTTCATTACCTTTCCAAAACAGTAAGAACTGATGTAGAGAGGATGACACACACCGCCATGAATCCACCCCTCTAACAAATGTTGTAATTGCAGTAGTCTATCACACAAAGGCAATGCGCTTTGTTTAATGGTGATATCTATAAGTAGTATCCCAAGGTCTTGGGATATTTCTCTAAGAAGGCGCACATAGCCACCTCTGTTTCTATTAGATCATTAATGCTCCTTCTCAGAGCTCTCAGCATTCTCAATGGCATTACATTTACCGCTGATCCATTATCTATCAATACCTTGGATACCGATCTGCCATTGAGATGGGCTCTTATGTACAAAGGCTTTATATGCCTCGTCATTTCCATGCAGGGCTCTCCCACCTTTCTTTAAGATCTACACTTTTTGTAGAGGATTCATGGTAATTATACGGCCCACATCTTCCCCATGGTATGCCTTCTAATTTCATTAGGTTTTCCTATGTCTTTTCGACTTGAAAATAGTTGGCAATGTTAGAGAAACAAGAGGAACAATTTAAAGAAATAGGATTTCACCTATCATTAAGGCCTCTGATTCCATCAATTCATCTACACTGCCTTATCACCCATATCCTCAATAGCCTCCCAAACTTGTTTTTCCAAGCTACGAACCATTCCCTTCCTTCACTTCTATAACTCCATGGAATTTTCCTTTGAATTTCCATAGTACATCAATAAGTCATTTTTTTTCGCTGTTTCTTCGCCTACATCCTCATCTTCCGGGTCCCGGATGCTTTAAAATTTTTGTGTTATACCATCTGGCCACCTTCACCAAGAGAAACCACAGAAGAATGACACATCCTCAATGTGATTTTCCGCAACCTCCTCCCTGGAGAACCGGGGCTCCTAGCCCCTAGAAAAACAGTCTAGCTTAGAGAAACATTTCTTTCCCTCGCAAATTCCTCGAGAAGCGAAGTCATTCCGCAATCTTCTCTCTCGAGGAAAAGAATCCACCTCGGAGAAGCGAGTCGTCCCCCGGGTGACCTTCATTATGTACCTCGAGAAATGGGTCCACCTTTTCGAAACATGTTTCCAAGGGGATAAACATGTCTTTCCCTTGCCTTTTTCCTTAGAGAATTGGCTTTCCCTGAAATCTTATCATTTAAAGGAAGGAACTTACCCCTTGGGGAACAAGATCTCTTTCTTAAGGAACATTCTCTAAACCTGCCTGCATCATTCTCCCTTGGGGAAATGAACCTACCCCTTGGAGAGGTGGTCCGTTCTACACCATTTTCTCTAAGAGGAACGAATTCATCTTCTAGGGAATTCGTCTTGCCTTTTGGTGAAAGTTTCCTTTCTTATAGAATTGGTTATACTGATTTGTTCCCTACTGTATCATTATTGAATTTCTTCTTAAGGGAAGATTTGTACAAATTGCATCTCATTCCTTTTTTAACTTATCAACACGAACTGCACAATATTTAGTGGACCCATACTTTTCTCGAGAGAGTTTTCCCGCCTTCGATTCTATCAATGCTCTTATATCAAAGTTAGTAATGTCGACCGAGGCCACTAAGGGAAAGGATCCTCATCGATTGTCATAGCCTCTTTTGTCGTGGAATTTGAGTACTCTTTGCCGATCCCGTCTCTGTATGATATTTTTGAAACCTAACATGCATTAGTAGTATGGTTCCATGAATTTGCGGGTACTTATAGTAAGCTTTTCCTTTAGTTTGTCCTTGGCTGGGATCCTGGTCTTTAGGATGGTATGAATTTTTCTTCACTAGGAAATCAAATATTTCCCTCAATTCGCTACCTCAAAAGTATATTGCACTGTATCAACAATTTCAGGCCTCTTCCACATCATGTCTTTTCAATAAAAGATGACAAGTGAATGTCCCGTAGTAGATAGATCTAACACGAAGTAATTCTCATGGTTCACCTCGACAATAGGTTCCATGTACTTCCTCCTAACTTTCTTCCCTCGAGCGCCTCTTTATATTTTGTCACCTTAGCTGCAAGTTCATAAAAATATTTAAATTTTATACCTTGAAATTTCTTCTCAACTCACCCGCCCAAAACCTCTGGGCCATTTTTTGTGTACTCGCCTTTGGAAGATGGATCTCGGTGATCCGTTTCTCATCTTCTTGGAAACGAAATGAACAACCACGGCCTCCCATTTCTTCGAGTCACTCGATACTTCACATGGCCACCTCAAGTTCAGCATCGAAGAACCGGGAGCGTGGAACTGCCTTCCATCTCCCGCCACTTTTGTATGGAGCCCTGGTAATGCTGTATACTGGGCGAATGCTACCACTGGCCAAAGATTTAGGAAACACCCAAGCTGAAATGATATAAATTCTCATAGTTAGTCAACTCCCCACATTGCACTGAATCTAGCAACATGTTCCAAGGTGGATGGCCATCTTCTCCAAAGAACAAGGAGAAATTAAGGATCATGCACTTCAGGTAGGGGGTTTTCTTTTATCTATCATCTTGGATAAGGCTCAGAGAACTCCTGGCGGCCACTCGCCAAGGCCCGCCCACTCCATATAACTACGCACCGCCTCCGATCATTCCTACCCTGGGCATCAGAAATTTCGGTAGCACAAAAGGTTGTTGAGAGACTTGTTGAACCTGTTGAGGAACTTATTGTACTTATTAAAGAACCTAAGGAACTTGTTGAGGAACCTGAGGAACTTGTTGAGGAACGTGTTGTACTTGTTGTCCCCAATTGCCATTTACCTTTACATAAGTGGCTGGGATGATGCCCCCGGGCCTCCATTGAAAGAAAAGCCTCATTCATATACTCTAGGTCGTAATCGATTACCTAAGCAAAATCCTCTAAGGGGGCCGGCCTGGCCAGACAGCTCTCTCCCCATCAGCTTCTCTGCACTCCCTCCTCGTGGGGAGGAAGGTATCTAACCCTCCGCCGCATAGGTAAGCGGTGAAATTCACCAACTCCCCGTAGGTTATCAGAATACTACCCCCCGAGTTCTTTAGAAATTTGGTTTTCAGCTGTAAGCAACTTCATACTCTAGGTCGCTCTTCTCTTAAGGTTCTCCTGCTCGATTGAGATTGCCGCTTTATTTCTTCCATGCTGCTACTACGATCACTGGCTGCTCTTTAATTTTGCTTCGAGAGCCCGAAATTCATTAGAATTAAGATAGGAAAGAATGTGACACATCCACATTACCCGCACTCTTCCTTCCACTTGTTCAATTAGGTCAAGCCGATTGACTCCCCTACCGCCGCACGGAGAATTCATCGTGCCCTCTATCCGTTTCACTGCCACAACTCTTCTTCCCGTGCCGTCAAGAAGATCAAACCCGAGTTCAGACTCCATAGTTGTCTTACTTCTCAATTTTGGTGGCATGTTTTAGCAAATTGCGTGTCCCACCATGGAATATGCACAACTGAACATACAAAACAAAAAGATGTATCGATGATCCACAAAGATGTGTCCCACCGAGCGTGCCAAAAATATATTTATGTTGGATTTTGGTCCAAAACATACAAAAGCATAGGAATTGGTGAATGTTTGGGCATGCCAAGATATTATAATATTTCCGAACTGAAACGATGTCGAATCTAACTTCTACTCAAGCGAAAAATGGATTCCCTAGTTCCCTTGACAATTCCCTAAAATCTAAGTGGAAAATGCTTTGAAAATTGGAATGTATTGGAAGCTAAGAGAAAAATGTATGAACAAGTTGAAAAAGTAGTAAATTTAATTGTAGAATTTGTCTAGAAATGGAATTGTTAAAGCATAAAAGTTTTGAAAACAAATACTTGGAAATAAAATAAGCTAGAAATCTGGAAATATTGTCAATTTAACTCAGGTAAACAAGAAAGAAAATAACAAATGTTTCCTTATCGAAAGTTGGCTGGATCTGCTGATTGGTAGTCCCCTTCTTTGATGTTGAATCTTCCTTTTATTTGCATTCTTGAATAACTATCGCATCCCACCTTCTCCAATACTGCTTATGTACCCACTGCAGCCTTGTTCTCAAAGTCATTTATCCACTAACAATAACTGTTCATGTTCATGACTTGAGTTGGAGAAAAAGTCTCATTCAACTTGCTTTTGAGACAAAGTCTCACTATTATGAGTTAGCCATTTTGACCAATTAAAAAATTCCATAAATGTCTTTGAACCCTTTTATGGGTTGATTATCATGGATTTGAGCTTTCTCGTATTAGGTTGGGCTCGGTCTGGACTTGATATATCCATTCAGCCCATTCCCCTATCCTTAGGGCCAAATAATTATCCAAACACCATTTGGACCTAAAATATTCATTTTTAGTGTAAACAGAAGCAATGTATCAAACTAAGAACACGGAACAGCTATCAGAAACTCAAGCCAAACAGGCCTCAGTTCCTACTTCCCCTTTCCTCAAACATGCAAAGGAACAGAAGATGAAATATTCTTGATTAGGCCTCACGGGGCCCAATGGGCCTTTGAAAAGCCTATGATCTAAAAGTCGAGCCTCAACCCTCACACTCTCTTTTACTCTTTAAAAGCGATCTCAACCGATGCCGATTTATTTTGTCACCCGATATTTGGGGGAAATGGTCACCTGTCAACCTTCCGGCCAATTTCTGGCACCTCCTGTCCAAGCCTGCAAAAGTTTACCGACGAGTCTCCTCTTCCGAGACTTCCAAAACCGGAATCGTTTCCAGGGGCCTCGACTGGTGTTCTACGTTGCTCAACCGAGACAGAAGTTTCGGGGTCTAGGAATAGGATGTTCATTCTCGGGATGGGTTTCGTGGGGCAGTTTCTCGCACAAGATCTCAAGAACCACGGATGGTAATCTCGGGGGCTGTCGTTTTTTCTACTCCGATTATTTAGAAACATCAACGTGAACGGAATCGATTCTATCTGATGCTTTCTTTTTTTGGTCCTGAATACATATTTGATTTTCTTTTTTCTGGTTGAAATTTGAATATCTAAAATCCCTAGGAATGATGCATGGTTCCTATTAAGTAGTATACAAATAAACTTGTAAATATAAAAGCTAACAGAAAGCATGAAATTTGCTACTTTCAGAATTGAATTGGACCGGTGGATGGAAAATGAGGAAATTAGTAAATTTGCTTTGAGCTTTTTGCAGTTGTTGTACCATTTTATCAGCGGATGCATGTTGTTCTATTGTTTACATTACCTTTTATTGATTTTATTATATCTACGAGGCAGTTATAATTATAGTTTCTTCGATATGACAATTAATTGATTCATCCATTTTCTATTGACTTTTTGGAATGCGTTATTAATATTGTTGTGAATCGTAATATAAAATCTAAGATGTTGGACATTGAAATCGTAGGGTTGTCTCTGGGACCTGCACTAGTGCTTTTAAAAAGAAGAAACTTGAAGAGAGGGGATTAAATATGTATCTCTTTGATGCCAATGAACCAGAGTGAGTTTTTTTTGCATATCTATTGTAAATTTTTTCTTCTTCTTTTCTTTTTTTTTTTTTTTGGTTACAAAAATGCAAATTTAGAAGCAACTATTGATGAATCTGAACTGACCTGATGCTGAGAGCTTGTTGAATCTGGTTCTTAAAGATTTCCAGAATGTAAGTCCCAGGCTCTGTCAAGGTTGAATTAATGAAACTCATATTGCCTTGACAGAGTGTCAAATGGTACTAGGAAATTTGCGAAAGAAATACAATGACTACAAAATCCTTGCATAAGTTTTATGACTGTAGGTTATACATGTAATAATACTTTTCTATTTCAATTCTCTTATAGATGCTGCTTTAAGGATAACTCTTGATGTTTCAAAGCTTTCTCTTAAACCATTCTTATTTTCATTGCTTTCACAAGTTCTGCTTACTACTGACTTGCTACCTATGTTATTTGTTTTTTCAGACCAGGAGTACTAAATGCTTTGAAACATAGTACACACCTCCTAGTCTCCATCCCACCTGTTGTGGGTATAGGTGATCCTGTAAGCATAGGCATTATTTTCTAATAGAGGATGTTTTGTTCATTAACTGATTTATATGAACATTTATCTTAAAGCCCTTGATTATTGTTTTCTTTGTCTTCAGATGCTTCACATGAATAATTTTTAAAAGATAGATGAGACTCTAGTATCAATAGTTTAATGTCAAACTGAAAAGGCTTCTCTTATATAACTGAAACTGTCAGTAAGTTTTTCAGTAACTGCTAATAAACCAGTGATATTCCAATCTTCTTTCCAGCACTCTAAGACATAGGCAAGAATACATGTTACCATTAACTGTGAAGGCCACCATATGCACCGTATTTTAATTTCTTCCTACTTTAAAACTCAAACTTATTTGAACTCCAGCTCTGTATTTCATGCCCAGCAGCCCTTTGAATTTGCTCTTGCTCTGGTGAGACGCTTTAACGTGCAGGTGTATATGGAGATTGTGGCGGCAAATTGGTCGATGAAGAGTACGTGTCAGTGTCTTAAAAGATTCTTAAGTAGGCACTTTGCAATGTGAATTGTTGTGCAATAAGTTGACTTGTCACAAAAACTATCCATAATCCTATGGCAGCTACCCAACAAGCCCTGCAAGTGAGTCAGCTAAATTGAGGTTAGCAGCTGAGAAAGGATGGTTAAATCTGGGCAGTGAGCTTGGGCTCTCAACACAAGTATTTCGAAATGGAGGTATCTACGGCCCTGGAAGAAGGTCATCAAGAATTCTGTAGAGTACCAGTTTGCTTGATATTGACTTTGTAGTTTCTACTTGTCGGTTTCTCATTCTAATTAAAACCATACAGTTTTTGGCTTGGATCCTGCATTTCTAGAATTGTATTATTTCAGTCGTTCCTCATAGCTTCAAAATCCATTTATCAATGTGGTATTTGTATCAGAAAAGGAAAATATATATATTCTTGACTATATATGTGGTGGGCGTCTTCTTACAACAGAGATGGCTTAATAAAGCCTCTTTAGTTCCAGAGTGAATAATATCTGCATAGTTTGTTACAACATAATACAGAAGATCACCTTGAATTGTCTTGACTATTAGTATCATCTGGCTGGGCCATTTTTATAAATCTAATATACAATATTCAAATCTGTTTCTGCATCACCATTTTTTGCAATCTAATATGAGCAAATTGTTTCTGCATCACTCATTAGTTATTTAAAAGATCATCTCTGATGGAGCTGGGGTTTGATCATTTCTAGGGCTGACATTTGTATGAATCATGTTTGCAGTGCTGTTGATACCATAATTAAGCAGGGGTCTTTGTCAGAAAGCCAGAGGATGAGGATTACCAGGCAATACACATCTAGAGTTCATGTTGCTGACATTTGCCAAGCTCTCAAGGCTAGTATTCAAATGCCTTCTCTTGGGTATGTTCCGATTTTCAGAACTGCCAAACTTCATACATTTTTCTGGTTGACAGGGAAATCACACTGGAACAGTTTAGTAGAAAATAAAAGGAAGAAAATACAAAAAGATTATCTTTCTTAGTCACCAATGGAAGGACTTGGGTTTAGTTAAGTGTGTCCCATTTTTTGAAGACCTGGTTGCAAGGGGTGCTTGTGTTACATGAGTCTTCTAGGTGCATGTTGCTTTATCATATTCATAATGGGTAACGAGTTTCATGCCAAATTATAAGTTATTGATGGTCTAGCTAATGATGAGCCTTTAACCCTCCCATCGTCTAGTTGAAGTGGCGCAAATTCATCCTTTTCTTCTTCCATTTTGTGCAGGAGAATTTACAATATAGTTGATGATGACCCTGCCCCACGGGTACAAGTGTTTGCATTTGCCCAGGACTTAATTGAGATGAAATGGCCAAACCACATCGAAGGGAGGAGTGTATTGCCTGAAAGTGTTGACCCCTTCGTGGAGAAAGCAAGGCAGAAGGCTGAGAAGCGTGTCTCCAATGCCCGTATGAAGAAGGAATTAGGGGTAATGCTGTTTGATCAACTTAGTAGGGCGGGACTACAGGAGCATTATTACGCCATTATGGAGAACCCGATTTCAAAAGTAGAATGTCAAGATATCCTCCTCATTTGTACCACAAAGTTAGTTTGAAGGTGTTGGAAGCAGTAATCGTTTGAATTGTAAAATACAGAAATGGAACATTTCTGTAGGGAACAGGTCTTTTACCGCACAAAATCTTTTGACCGCATTGTAGAACTACTCAAAATTCTGATCTGCAAATCATGCTTGATATTTTCACAGCGCCCCCCTAAAAAGGGTCCTCAAGAAGGTAACCCAACATCAAGATGACAAAGAAAGAGCCTGAAAGATGGGGTTCAAGATATCCAAAGGAGACTCGGTAAATGATAAAATCAACTCTTCAATTATCCACTCGAAATCATCTACCACATGTTGTGTTCCCTATAAGTTGCCCATGTTATTTAAGCACAACAGTTTTAACCATTTTAATCAATAACAACCCAGACTATAATTTTTAAACTAGTCCTCGCGAAAAGGGCTAAGACTTTTTCCTTTACACCCTTGTCCGCATATATGGTAGTTGTTATAGATCAAAGTACTGCATAATAATTGACTTTCCTAAAATTATCACAACCCCAACGGGCTCAGGACCTGAGAAATGAGTAACCTAGCAGAATGACTGCTTTTTCATTAGCTCACCAAACGGCCCCAGGTTTTTTCCAAAATAAAGCTGATGGGCTGTTTGAATGATTGATACATGAAACATGTTGGAGCTAGTACATGCGAAAGTTCTTCAAAAGCCATTTCCCCTTATTCCTCAACCCCGTGATGAACATTCACGGTCCACTTGTAACCTGGTTGCAATGGTAAATGCCGGTGAGCTATCGCACCCTTCTTCAAAAAACTTCTTGGGTACTGCAACTTGCTCCATTCATGTTGAGATCTCAAGGCAACCATTGATGAAATCTGTATCAGCAAATGAAAAGTAAAGTTTCAGATGCACATTACATTTAGATCCCCCGGTCCGCAACCATGCAGGGAAAACCCCTACTGAAAATTATAACTGTAATAACTTAAGCAATGTTATTGCTACAGGAAATTTCATGAAATGCTGATGATGTCTGTTGTCATATGCACAGTTATTTCTTTAGGATGAAAAGGCATGACTCACCTCTGACCAAGCGAATGGTTCAATCCTTGCGATATCTCGCCCAAAACCCCTTTTTCCGAGTGGAGTCATTGTCTGAAAGAGACCTACTCCACTTAGACCCAAGTGAAAAGTGCCGCCTCAAGAAAGGCTTTGCAAAGGAGCTTCTTAAACTGGAACTAGATTCCACTTTTGGAAATTTTCTTTCTAGTTCAGTATTTTTCCGGCGATCACAAACATCAAAACCACCATCAAGATAACTATCCACAACCCGGTTTCTGGATATCTTACTATTCCTTGCCTTCAACTCTGCTTCCACTCTCAATGCTTTTCTTGACATCTTTGAAACTTGCTTCTCCCCAACCATACATATTGGGCAAGTTGGTCAAACCTGTCAGCTTCCAGCGTCATAGTTCCAGACACTCAGCATGGCAAATATGTTCACAAACCAGCACAGCAACCACCGAGAGCTCATTATTGGGAACACCTTTTGGCTGCTAAATGAAGATCTCTCTGTCAAGAGCTTTGGAGCGTCCCACAATTTGCAGATCAATGGAGGGAGAACATGAGAACCTACTGGTTAGATTCACTTATCTTGCCACGACCAGAACCAAAGTGCTCGCTGTCAAAAAGACCACCTTCTTCTTTGAGAAGAGGCCACAAGCTCAGAAATGTGCGCCGGACCATCCATCAGAAGACCCACCTTAAATCCATTCGTTAAGTCATTGCTGCAAGTGGAGAGTACAAAGATGGTCTCCGGTCAGACATTGAATTGTTATTTCCACATTTGAACTTGTGGATTCGACTAGATCTGAAACTTGTTCCCAGCAGCTGGTGTCCTGGTGAACAACGAGTCCGCCTTGATGGGGCTGAGCTGGCGTGCAATGGGGTGAGTTTGGGAAGCCAATGGATCTTCTGTTGGTGTTGAGAAAGATGAAGATGGTATGGAAAATGAAAGCTTGGGTGCTGATAAATCTGCTATCTCTGATGATTCAGTTAAGTTCTTCACCTACAGCAAAATCAGAAAGAGCTTCAGATAAAACAATAATCTCAGGCATAAAAAGCTTCGAGCACAACATTCAGTTCCAAGAGGCTCAAACCTACCTCTGTATAGTGAAGTACTTTCATAGACAGGATCTGCAACTGACATGAAAAAATGCATCAGATTTGTGAAAGGAAGGAAAGCAACACTTCAAAAAAAGATTGCAGTTAAGAAACCTAAATTATTTATAGTAGTGCACAAAGAAGTCCCAAGGAAGTGTGCAGGCGATGAAAGAATGATTGAGTTTAGGGTCCCTAAAGATTGCAATATTATACTACATTTCTGAAGAAGATAAAATTTCGATAACCAGATTCAATACCTAAAAGTATTGCACAACCAGAAAAAATTAATTATTTTATAAGCTTTATGCAGAAGCTTCCTAAACGAAAACAACCCACTTTAAAACATTCAGGTCCCTTTCTTCCAGCCGAATCCAGATTGCCTCTCCTACTTAACAGTCTTACTCTCCTCCAACTCCTCCTTCCAACAAGCACTTCCCCTTGGCCCTTTGGAAGAAGGGCAGGCACCAAGGCTACAGAGCTTCACTTCCAAGGTACATCACCCCCACCTTCTCAATGTAAATCTCAAAGGACCTTGATTCCACACCAACTGCAAGAGCTGAAACTTTTTATCCCTTATGCTTCAGCCAGTCTTTGTATTTGGAATAAAAACCTAACATAAATGTCTTTAATGACTAAGACCAACAAGAACTTATCAAGCTACCAACTTTTGCCACATGAAAGAGTCAGAAATCAGGAAACAACAGGCCTAACAACATACAAACTCATAATAGAAGTTCTAAACATAAAAGAACATGCATAAGGTATTAACAACTCCACATTGTTAGGGTACAAGAAGAAATTAAAATGCAAGTGTACATATGAGCAGGAACTCAATCCAAAATGCCTACGTCTTCCATGCTATGTTCTTGGAAGAACTCAATTCTTCATTCCCTCATATCCTGTCCCCTAACCTAGGTCAATGCCAGTAAAAACAGAAAAAGGAATCCACGAAGAGATGTTGTGTATAATGATCAAGTAGCTCACACCCCTTCGACTAATTAGAAAAAACAAACAATTATTAGAAGCATCTTTGTCATTGAGATAGAACTATTAACCAAGACAAACCTATGAGGAGGCCCAAATCATAGTGTGAACTCCAACAAGCAGAGAAATGCTTGAATGTTTTAAAGCCTGCCTTAAATTCAATAGGCGCAACCATCAGCAAACAAAACACCCCTCCATAAATAACTCCACATCGATGACTTGAAATCCTAAAACAAATAAAATCTAGAAGTTTGTCTTGCAAAGTTTATAACCAGAACTAGTCAGATATATAATTCATCTTTTTTTTTATTAAAGACTATAGCATTATCTGTGAAAGAACAAAATCACAAAAAGAATGTTTAACTGGGTAAGGATTGAGAAGGTGAAAGGAATCTATAAATTAGAAGGCCTAAAGATGTGGAGTTACAATACGTAATCTTTGGGTTCCATTATGTTTTGGTTAGCTAGCTAAAGGGAAAGGAAACAATGAAAGTCTTTGTTATTTGTTTCTTATTTCTGTTTCCATCTGTACTGTTGAGTGATAAGTGTCAAAGTGTTAATTATCATATGGTGTCTTGGATTGCCTCTTTTGCAGCTGACTTCTTTAAATGTGCTTTAGTTGTTCAAAGTGATACATGCTGTTCAACACAACCCAGTAATGTATTAAAAGACATGTGTAGCATTTAGATGCATGTTATTATCCATAAACATTGACATGTATATGCATGATATATATTATATACATTTATAGATATACATAGACAACAGTGCAATTTTTGCACCATGCACATGACAGAGTAGACATTAAGCTAGTCTCCAAGTAGATATATTCCTTCTTATCCATCTGGAAGCCTCACCAGTTGTACTGGTTAGAAAATTTTTAAAAGAATAGACATCCAAACCAAGTGCCACTAGAAAAATTAAGTGCATAAACAATATGAACAGAATGCCGCTACAGAAGTTTACCTGAAGGCGTCATCAAGTTTGCAACCGTTCCTTCATGAACTGGAGACTTTTGAGAAGTTGGCGTTCCAAAATTATCCAACAAACTTCCTCCATCTGACAAATTACCTCTTTCATGACCTAATCTCCCTTTCATTTCCAAGCTAACATTCCTGCTGACTCCATGAGCAGCTCGATATGAAGTATTGTCAACTTCTCCTGCCACACACCCACGATTATCCCAGTGAAAGCTCCAGGAAGGTGAGTATAGGACATTCCTATGGAAACTTTCACTTGTAGTTCTGTTTGGCAGAGCACTCTCCTTTGCAGGAACACAACAAACTGAACCCATCCTTGCTCACATACACGAGAGAACGATCCAAATGCTTGCAGATACAATATTCTGGTCTAGAGATGCATACTAAATTTTTTTTCCTAAAAACGGAAGGAAAGAGAACAAAATACCAATTATTCAACATCCAAATGTTAATTAATAGAAGTAAGTTTTGAAGTATGATATAGTTCTTCTAGCAAGCAAAAACATATGACAATGTATTTTTTAAACAACCAACTCTCCTAAAAGTTCAAGTTTGTAGGATTTTGGTTTAATATGAATATCATGCTCCACACCCTCCCTCATGTGCGGCCCCAGAACCGCACTTAAGAGAGTCAAACAAACCAAACAGAGTCCACTATGGACTTTCAAATCCACAAATGGGGATCAAATATTCAAATTGCAAAATGGTGGCCCGAACTCAAGACCTCATACTAAAACCAAGCTCTAAGTATAATCATGTTAAACAACTAACTCTCCTGTGCCTAAGCTTAGACGGTTTGATATGAATATCATGCTTTACAGTATTCAACACTAATTCAATTACCAAAACATTAAAACTAAGTCAATCAGAAGCTTGAAGCAGAGTTTCAAAACCAGTTCTTAATTGTTAGAAGCAAAAGGAACTATAACATTCATATCATTCCACTACTCATATTTTAAATGAATCAGCAATGCATGTCGAAGTTTGACACAAAAAGGATTGAGGAAAATAATAATAATAAACCTTTGTCTCACCTAATTATTGTGATATTTTAATGTCACACTAAAAACAATTAGTTTCTTAATTAAACAAAATTCTTGTAAATATTGTGAAAGGCGTGCCTAAGGCGCAAGGCAATGCTAGGCGAGAAGCTGGCGTCGCCTGAGCCGATGCCCATCAGCACGACGGCTTTGGCAGCTTTTCTTCTCCTCCTCCTTCTCCGCCGTTGGGCATCGGGCCTGCATAAAGATGCCCTAATATTTTTTTTCTTTAAATATAAGACCATAACAAGATTATTTTGGTCTCTCTAGGACCAACACGACGCTGTTTTGGTCTTATATTTAAAAAAAAAAAAAAAACAGATCAAGATGACGTCGTTTTAGACCTAGAGAGGCCAAAACGACATCGTTTTGATTTGTCCTCTGAGTTTAAAAAAACAAAGAAAAAAAAGAGGCCTTTGGGGTTTTAAACGACGCCGTTTTGGACCCATAAAGGCCAAAATGACATCATTTTGGCCCTAGAATCTGGTATTTGTGTTACTAAGCCTTCTAGCCCCCATTTTTGCCCTATTTCAACCCAAAAAAAAAACCTAACCCAACCGCCCCCCACCACTATGTTATCCATATAGAAGAGGAGAATAAGTAAAAAAGCAACTAAAATAGCCAATATATTGCAAGAAAATTGTGAAAAAATATGAAATATCCACCATCTCCATTGGCATTTGCTTATTTTTCTCTATTTTTATTCTTTTTCTTTAATTTCTTCATGCTTATGATTTATTCATAAGTCATGAGTCTCATGACTAAGTGTGGCTATTATTTTTTTAACGAAAATGACTCCAAGTAACCAATTTTTAGCTTTTCTTTTTTTGATAAATAATTTTTAGTTTCTTATTCAATTGTTATTGTATAGATAATGTGTTTGGAAATTAGAAGAATGGACAATGAAAGTGAGATCCAATAAGTGAAAGAGAAGACCTGGAATGGAAATATGCTCAATTACCTAATGAAAAATATTTGACCATAATTGTATGTATTTTTTGTGATAGCGTAACCAAGGGAGGCATCTATAAACACAAACAACATCTTGTTGATGGATATAGAAATGCCAAAAAATGTAGAAAATGTCCAAAACATGTTAGAGAAAAGATGGAAGAGTATATGAGTTCTAAAAAGAGTTAAAAGGAGCAACGGAAGATGAGAAGCGAAAATGATAATGAAGATGTGTTTGGCTTCCAATAAAGACATTGATGAAGTGATTGATAGTAGATTGGGCACAACCAATATTTCAAGTGGAAATAGTAACCAGGGAAGATGCAATCTTCAAAAAGACCCAGGGAAAAAAAGTCCTATGGATCATTTTTTTTCACCCCGAATGTGGAGGCTTTTTCGGGTATCACCTCGTACGGGCTATCAAATTAAGCCCAAAAGAGAGGCAGTAGTTGAAAATAGAAGGAGTGGGAAGATGACCCACACTATTATCAATGACACCTATAAAAAGAAAGCAAGGGAAAGAGCTTGCACTCTTATCACAAGGTGGATGTATGAGGTTGTCATTCCAAACAATGCAGTCACTTATCCAAGATTTCAACCCATGATTGAGGCTATTGACCAATATGGTGTGGGGATGAAGAGACCAACTCTTCATGAGGTAAGAATTACAAACCTTAAGAAAGAGTTGATTCTTAAAGAAGAAATGATGAAGGATCATGCAATGGAATGGAAAAAGAATGGATGTTCCATTATGTCAGATGGATAGACGGAAATATACGGAAAAAAGAACTTTGGTGAATTTTTTTGTGAATTTTAAATTTGATTATATTTGAGAAAAATATATATGTAACATAGAGTGCACCTCACATCAAAGGCATCTTGGAGCCTTAGGTGTGCCTTGCACCTCAAGGCTCCAAGAGGCTTTTGCGTCTTGTGCTTTATAAAACTATGATTCTTCCATTTCTTATACAATTACGGTGTGTTTGACTGTCTCAACAAAAAGCGAATCTCCTCTTTTTCATTGACAAATAGGTTATCTATGTCTTTTGGGCAATTTGGAAAGAAAGAAATAGAGTTGCTTTTGAAGATGTTCATTTCTCAACCCTCAAATTAAAACTCTCAATTATCCGCTCTCTTAACTTTTCTTTGGCTTCTTGGGCCTTTATTGTATGCCCTCCACACAGATCGGCACCTTCTGTGAAAGTTTCTCCTCTTTTGCCTATAAAAAAAAAAGGGTTATCTATGTCCTAAAAAAGGGGTCAAGCAAACAAGGAACATACAAGAGAAACCAAGGTGCAAAATGAAATGCAAAGCAACTTCCCATAAATGAAGAATAGCTCTTCCCCAAGCTAAAATCTAAGACAAAGTTTCAGCCCTCTGAAATCCATTTAACCAAGAAAGGAGTAGGCAAGAATGTTTTCCAGGCCAATTTAGGCCACTACAAGCTGACAGTACTACTTCCATTCCCTTCATTCCAAAAGATTAAAAAAGCGTAAAGAAATTTCTACCAGAAATCCTCTTCCTCTCAGACGATAAATCTTTTTTTATAAATACTTTAGGCGGTAACTATTCACATACAGCAACCGGTATTTTCACATTGAGACGCTCATAAGAGAGAAAGTGGCATGACTCATGAAAGGGGCTCAATAATCAGTTTAGTTTTCTTTTAATAGGGTCTAAGAATATTGTGGTTCATAATAAAAAAAGAAAGATTCGTCTACAGTACTAGTGAAGGATGAATCATTTGTAAATATAAAGAGTATAAGAGCTCGATAAAGGAGATCCCAACTGTTTGTCTCATTGAGGAGCATGTCAAAAGACAATATATCTCGAAATTTGGAGAACCAGTCTTATCAGTACTGTCTAGCCTCCCATTTACTTCCTCTCCACATTTAGAATGCAGTATTTATTCTAAATGGAGAAGATTCGAGAAGACTTTTCTACAGGGTGGAGAATCTTGAGTGTAAACCACACACAGTCCAGATTTGGAAGCTGTTTGCTTAGAAAAGTAGGGGTTAAGGGTGAGAGGCCTTTAAAGTGATGAATCAAGCAACGATGTGTAAGTGGTGTTGACGGTTTGCTAATGAAGGAGGGATTCTCTTTGGAGAATGGTGATCGGCTGGGATTTGCGAGAGGCTGGGGGGTTGGAACTTAGAGTTTCAAAGGGTGGATTATGATCTTTGGGGTATGGAAGGGACATGGAAAGAATGGTTCACCTTCTCTCAAAATTCTATTTCCTCCCTAAGAAATGGTAGAAGGCTGGGTTTTTTGAAGGATCCTTGGTGCGATGAGACAGTGCTGAGCAATGCCTTCCCCACTCTGTTCAATTTGGCGACTCACAAGACGGTGCGGATGTTTAGGTTCTTGAGGGAGGATGGGGAAATTTGGTCTCCAGTCTTCCTAAGACCTTTTTAATGATTAGGAGTTGGAAGAGTGAAAGGTTCCTTCATTTTATTCACACGAAAGATTAGGAATTTAGTCGAAGGATCGACTACATTAAAAGAGTCATGCTTGATGGCTCGGTTAGACAATGTAATAAATGGCGTGTTTACTCCTCCTTTAGATTTCTAGTAGATCCATACGGAACCCAGTCGTTCCTCAGTGGGTTTTTCGTGGGAAGGCTTCGCAGGGAGTAAGGTGCTTCTGTTGGACCAACTAAGGAGAGGGGATTCCATTAGTAAGCAGTGTTTTATGTAGAGAATGAAACAATGAAGCCAGCTTCAGTATGCATTGTTCGACGGTTATGGGATCTTCTTTCCTTCTTGGAAGCTAATTAGGTTTCCCAGTCACAGTTCGACAACTTCTCCTTGCTTGGCAAAGCTGTAGTGTCGTAACTTGAAAGAGAGTTTGGATCGTGGCTCTGTGTAATACGGGCCCATTTGTGGTTGGAAGAAATAGGGTGGTTTGAAAATGTGGCCCCTCTTGTTCATAAGATGAAATCTTTCTTCTGGCTACACTTGTGGGGTGAAATTTAGGCGTGCGGTGTTGATAACTTAGAATTCTTAGGTGGGGTTTTTGTCTTGGTTGGGAGTATAGGTGGTGACTATTTGTTCCTTGTACTCTCTTGTGTCTTATTTAGGAGCTTTGGGCTCTTTTCTTCTATATACTACTTTTTCTTGATCAAAAGCCTTAAATTGTTTTTTGATTGGCTGTTGTAATAATTATATTATTTTGCCATTAAAATGGAACATATTTTTTGTGATCTTCTCATAAATGAGACATAATATTGATCCACTCTTCTGACATTCCCAAAAAACCTATTTCAATTTTTTTTTCTATCATTGTGTTTTTAAAATTAATGTGATGGTTGATTCAGAATTTTGGCTCGTCAAAATATCAATCCTCCGTGATGTCTAATATTTATCATGTCATCCGATGTTACAAAAGAACCCCATCCATTTTTTTCTCATCATGTTTTTTTAAATTAATTTAACCAGTTGATTAAAAACACTAGCTCTTTCATAATATCATTAATCCTTTTAAAGTTAAAAGATCACAAAGGTATGGAACAGAAGTGATATTGGAGTTGGCAAAATCCTAAAAATTATTTGATTCTTATATGAATTTACGTACACATCAATAAACAGTTTTGACCATCATAAGCATGAGCGTGGAACTTTTTTTAATTGGTAAGTAAAAGGCAATCATATTAAAAGAAAGTGCCCTGCCCAAAGGGCACACATTGGTGCACATGTTATATACAACAGCCCTTGGAGGAGCACAAAAAAAGGAAAGGGAAAACAATTGTATCATACAAGTGTGTGCACGAGCTTTAAGTCTCATTTTTTTATATTATGTAGAAGTTCATTATTATTATCATTAATGGGAGACTATTAAAAACATGGTAGTCATGAACATGATTTGTGGTAAAACTGTGAAATGGCAGCATTTCATGAAACCTTTTCACCAATAGGCAATTTCATGAAACCTTAGGACCATCAATAGTTATAATGGCTACAGATTTCATGTATTGCCCCAATCTAGATGATACATTTCTAGCTTCAACAACTCATACAAGATATACTATTCAATATGATTGGACAACCAAACATATCCCAAATATCACGGATTAAAATCATCAAAACATAATTTTGCATTGTCACATAGGATACTTTGATTACAAGCTCGTAGACTTATCAAACTGCACTCAGGAAAGCAAATTGAAAACAGAGAAAAAGAAACGGTATAGGATTATTTAACATTACCAATAAGTTTCTTAGAAAACAAAACACGCCCAAACCAAAACAACAGCTTTCCAAACGAATAATGGTTTTGTAAGAAAAAAACACACTTTAGCGTGAAAAAAAAAATCAGCAAAAAAAAGATAAATCCAGGCAAAGCAAAATAATATAAGTAAATCAAGTCCGCTTGCAGGTTTTCCTTATTTGAGAAGAACAACACTGAAAAGGAAAAATAGGTGTCTTGGGGTCGATCTTCTTTTTTTTTCATTTTTTGAGGTTACTCAGCATCAAATCAGGTTATAATTGAAAAAAAAAAAAAACGCCTTTAAGGTAAGAAAAGGTAATGATAACTTCCTCAATGGATAGAAAGATTCTCAGGATTAAATACTCATTAAAGTTGAGAAGAATCTCTCATTTCACTCGCTCAAAACCCTAAAAACAAGAAACCATCTCATTCTTCAAAAGAAAGCAATCCCGCAATTCAATACAAACTCCAAAACAGTAAGATGCAAATCGAAACTCATGGTCAAAACCGCCAGGAATCGGCTGAAAAAAACCGCCGATCAACACACACTCCTAGGGTTCCCAAAATATACCACAAACATTACCTTCCAAAAAAAATAAAAAAGAAGAAAAGGAAAAGAACACCAGAGAACAAATCGTACCTCGAGAAAATTAGGGTTTCAACAAAGAATCCAAGTCGTGAAGAGATGAGACAGCTCTTGCCTCTGGGAGGGCAAGCCCGGTTATATACGATATAGGTCAGGGGGTTTGTTGAATTCTCGCGGGCAGACGGAGGGCGGTACCGTTATGACGGAATTAAAAAGGAGGACGCCATGTGCATGGGAAATTGCGCCACGTATGATGTTTTACACTCCTCTTTTTTCTTCGGAGGAGCGTGAGTGTGAGTGGAAGTGGAAGTGGAAAGTGGATGAAATTTCAAAAAATTTCTCCATATATATATATATATATATTTTTTCCACGTTAATTCATCACACAGACAGACCGAGAGAGAGAGAGAGAGAGTATAAAGGGGGTGAATCTCCTGGTCAGCGAGTGCGGCACTCAGGATTTTGTCATTTCTGTGAGTTTCTTTTGTGCAAAACCGGCGAGACAGACGGCAACCGACGACTGTGGATGCCTGGTCATAGTGCAACACTAGGGTCAATTTTCGCCCATGTGGGACTTGAATTGACAACCATTCTGCTTTGTTCTCAAACTCTTCATCCTCCTTTCTATCATTCTTCCCATCTCCCCTATTTCTTATACTCTCCCATACCTAACATTTTTTCTTTTTCACAAAATTAATAACGCATTTCATTGTCATTTCTTTTTTATAACCGGGACCGGATTTGGGTCAGGACTCTATTAAAATAATCTTTTAAAGAGAAAAAATTTCAAAATAATTGATGTTTCAAAATAATATCTTATTACTATGTCACCAAAATCATAGTCACTAGTTTTGATGACATGAAAATAAGATATTAGTTTAAAACATGTATTAATTTAAGATTTTTTTTTTAAAATAATTATTTAGGGACAAAGCTCCTGAGTCAGTATGTGCGATTAAACCTCTGATAACCCTAACGGGTATGGAACACATAACCATTGGGACATTGGGTTAAATGACAAAACCAAAGAATAAACTCATGCGGGGAGGGGGGATTATTTTCATGGGAGGCATTATCAAGGCAAAATCAGAAATGTGGTGTAGTAGTTAAGTATTTTTCTTCTAGGCCACAGTCCAAGGTTCAAACCATGTCAAGTGTTATTTTTTCCTTGTTTATTATTCTTCCTAATTAGTAATTGGGTAACACAATAATATTTAACACAAATAACATATTGAATGAGGGTTATGTGGATTAGCACGAATATAATTCATTTATTAACTGGTGTTTTGTGATTTTTATGATTTTCGTTCTAATATATAAAATAAAAGCATGCGATTGCGGACGTACCTGAAAATTAAAGTGTTTCCGAATTATGACTAGGCCTAAAAATCAAACTTTTTAATCAGACAAAACAGGTTCCTTGTTTCTCTTAACAGATCCTCGTAATTTAAGTAAAAATGCTACAATAAACAGATTGAAGTAAATAAAATGTAGGGTTAAGGAATTGATGTATTTCACTAAGAAAACTAAAATGAAGGTCATATCCGTTCGCTAGAGATCCCACATAAATAGTGAAAAAAGTCCTTGCTGGAGAAATTGTTGTATTTCATTAGGAAAACTGAAATGAATAAATCGATTGTATTTTACTATGAAAACTGAAATGACAAAGTACTCCATGAATAAAATAAACTTGAAAAATTATACTAAAATGACTAAACACCTTGAAGTGATTCATTGTTGTTGATTAATTCGTTGTTATTTCTATTTCCGTCAAAGCTCTCCTTCTTTTACATGTGTTCTTAAATAACCACCAAAGGGTCTGCTTTCACACTTCTTGCCACTGTCTCACCTCGCCAAATGCTTCTTTCACGTTGTCTTGCATGCCGAAAGTTTATTTACTTGTCATCTCCTTAAAAAGTTTAATTTATCTTCCGCTTGTTAATCTTCAAAAATTTTAGATTTCTAGAAATACCATGGACTCTTCAATTAGGTTTAGGTTTATTTCACTTGGTTTTTTAACCTTGGGATTGAGCTCGTGCCTAAATAAACATTGGGTCAGCCCAAATTAAAATTAGATACAAAATAGATTATGTGCGAATATGAATTTAGCTAATAATTATATCAATAGCGTAAAAAACATGTAGAGTTGGAGCCATGTTCATGAATCGTGTCAAAATTTTACCGCCCCCTAAGCCTTATATAGGATGCCTTTGATTGGATAAATCCCAATGGCCTTAGACTAATTAAGTTAACTCTCATCTTCCTTTCTCTCAACTTTTTCTACGTTAGCTTATTTTCTTTAAGCGGCGGTGGTGATTTTGTCGTTAACGTCGCCATCGGCTATTACACATCTTTCATATTTATGCAAATAAAGTGGTTATTCGTGGATATAGGTTTTAATATGTTTTTTGTGATTTATGATCGTCGGCTTTAGTGTCGTGTAATTATCGATAGTCGCTTTTATGTGTGTGGTTGTCTTACGTCACCCAGTTAACGTGGTTGTATCGTCTTGAAATACGAAAATTTGGTTTAAATCAGCGTTTATTTGTATTTTGGTCAAACGAGTAAAGTATATCTTGCTCGAGACAATTAATGAGTGTGGTCATCAGTATCTTCTTAGCCCAAGTAAAAAATATTATAGTCACAATAATAATATAAAATGTATAGACTCAACTATTAAATATATAAATTTTTAGTCGTTTTATTATTCTATTAATCTAAATGTTGTTTCATCATTTTCGGGTTTTAACGATTTTGATTTTATGTTTTTATCAATATATTGCTAGTTAAAATTAATAAAATTATTTTTCTTTAAAAATAAAAAAAGTTAACCCTCGGGGTTGTATCTTGTTATTCTTACTTACCCTTATGTTTATATTTGTGATTCATGATAAACATATTAAAAAATATATATAAAAAGAGAATGATAATAATAAATTTAAATTTAAAAATTTTAACAAAATAAAAATAGTAGTTAAATAATTTGGAAGTATTTAAATAATTCAAGGGGGTAGTTTTGGAGGCTAGTAGATGGGACATGTATGAGACGTGTATGACCCATAACATTTTAGGAAGGGCATATGCCTAGACTGCTAAGGTATTGAATAGTGAAAATGACCTATCGAGGAAGGTTGAAATTTGGGATGTTTCCGAAAAATAATTAAAAAAATTTTAAAAAAATCTTGAAAAAGTGTGATATGAAAACTAATCATAAGTAAAGTGTAGTTGGTAGTTTTATCTACGTAACCTTGACAAGTACGATAAAGCTTTAAAAATATGGATTTTGATAGTCAAATAAGCGGGTAGAAAAGTTATTTATAAGGTATTTTTTCAAGATGCATTTTTTATTTTTTGAATTTTTAAATACTGTTTATTTAAAAGACACTTTTAGTATAATATTTTAATAGTTTAGAAAGTGATATATTTTAGTTTTTCGATTTTTTAGAAAGTATATGCATTTAAATACAACTTTGTGTTAAATTGAAATTTTAAAAATTATGAAGATGTTTATTGAAAGATGTTTTTCGATATAATATTTAATAATTTAGAAATTATTCTTTTAAGAGGCGCTTTGTCTAAATTAAAATTTGAAGTGTGAAGATGTACTCTTGAGAAATACATTTTAGTGTAAATTTAAAATTTTAAATTATAAAGTATATATTTAGAGACACTTTTTAAAAACACATTAAAAAAAATTAAGCTAGATAAAGGATTTATTTTCAATGTGAAGAACTTGAGAAACACTCTCAAAAAATATATATTAGAAATCTGACTTAGATATATGACAAAACTATATTGGATTTATGAATATTTCTAAATAATTTATATTTGAGGAATTTTTTTTTTAACACTAAATGTCTAAAAAGCCCTAAAGACCTCCAAATGCATGAAAGTTGGATGTTTCCAAAAAATAAAAATAAAAAATAAAAAAACTTGAAAATTCATGGTTTGAAAACTAATCCTAAGTGTAGTGTAGTTTTCTACACATAAGCTTGACACGTAAGATAAAACTTCAAAATGTGAGTTTTAGTAATAAAAACTTCGGTCATATTTGAAATGTGTGCCTGTAGCAACTGATATAAAAGATTTAACTAATTTATAAAGTGTATAGCCCCGATATACAGCTTTCGGTTTTTCAGTTTTCTGAAGTGTCTCTTTGAATTTCGAGCTTTGATATAAGTTCGAAATTTTAAAATTATGAAAGTGTTTATTCAAAATACACTTTGAGCATAACATTTTAATAATTTAGAAAGTGTTTATTAAATAGACACTTTTAGTTTAAATTAAATTTAAAATTATGAAAGTGTCTTTTCAAAATATACTTTAAGTGTAAATTCAAAATTTTCAAAATTATGAAAGTATATATTTAAAAGAAACTTTCAGCCTACAATAAAATTTAAAACTAGAGAAAGTTTCTTTTTAATGTAGAAATTGTATCTTAAAGAAACACTTTTATAAAGTGTCTCTTTAAAAAACATTTTTAGATCCACGTGGCAAAAACTACATTAGATTTAGGAATATTTATAAACCATGTACATTTGAGGAATATTTTTTATTTTTTACATTAAATGTCTAAAAAGCCCTAAAAACCTCCAAATGCATGAAAGTCGGATGTTTCCGAAAAATAAAATAAAAATTATTGAAAAGTGTTGTTTGAAAACTAATCCTAAGTATAGTGAAATTTTCTCCATAAAAGTTTGACACGTAGGATAAAACTTCAAAAGATGGGTTTTGATAGTAAAAAAAGTTAAGAGACAAGCTACCTAGAAATTATCACTTCAGAAACAACACCGATTTTTGAATTTTTAAATGTATCTTGAATCATTTTAAGTATAACGTTTAATGATTTAGAAAATGTTTTCTTGAGATCGTTTCGAGTTTTGAAATTTTTAGAAAGTGTCGTTTTAAAATACGACACCCAATATAAATTAAAATTTTTTTAAGTGAGGTGTTTCTTGGCTCAACTTTGATATAGCATTCTCGTTAGAAGGTGTCTTTTTAAGAGACTTTTAGTCTAAATTCAAAATTATGAAAATTTATCTTCAAAATATATTTTTAGTATTAATTTAAAAATTTTAAAATCATGAAGATGTATCTTTAAGAGAGACACTTTTAGTTTACATAAAAAAAATTTAAATTGGAGAAAGTGTATTTAGTTCAAGAAATACTTTTAGATTCATAGGACAAAAACTACACTAAATTTAATAATATTTCTTAACTTTTTATATTTAAAAAATATTTTTTATTTTTTACACTAATTATATAAAAAGCCAAAAGAAAAGCCGGGTGAGTGGGTTGGGTAGCAACAAGGATGTGTGGCCATGGGTAAGCACATGGGTTTTGAATCTGATTGATGCTAGACCAACGCTCCCCACACAACATGTCTGCACGTACTGCTCTGGTTGTGGGCCACGTGGGACAGTCTTAGCATGCTTTTATAAGGTCAGTACCTTTTCTTTTCTTTTTTTTACAGAGTTTTGTTTAAAAAGAATTATGCTAACAGGAAGAAAAAAAATTATACTAACGTCTAGGAGGGAGATTTAAAAAAAAAAAAAAAAATCTTAATAAATATCACATAATGGCACATGTGCTAAATTTTTTATTTTGTTTATACAATATGGAATAACAGAGAAAAAAAATTACTTTTACGGTTTTATTTACAATTAACTCTTTTACGGTGAACACGAGTTTAGTATAATTCAAAACTCGTATTTTGATATCACAAGTTACAGAATTTGTATAAGCTTCATTACTTCAAACATACAGGTTAGAATTTCTTGACTTAACTCATCTTTTTAACGGCCGAGTTACATGTTTGCGAACTTCGTGTTTTGATAAACGAGTTAATTTATCTTGATGAGTGCAGCGCTCGTCAAATACCTGCGATGTGAGCATGTTTTTGGTTCATTTCATCTAGTAATAAGTGTGGTTATCGTCATATATCTTATACTTAGCTTTTTGTACATTTCAGGTGAAAAAGGCGGCATTGGAGGCTATGTGGAGATTTGAAGAAGAGATTGGAGGAGAGCTCAGCCTCAACGTCGCGATGTTGAGGTCGTATGATGTGCAACCTCGTGTGACATCGCGGCGTTCCGGCGTCGCGGCGTGTGCGGACTCTTACGGCGAATTTTGGATATAGAAAGAAGGAAAAAAAGAGGAGCGGGTACACGAGACGGAGAAGGCGATAGAGGAAGATTGAGAGATCGTGTAATCGCGTATTTATGTTTCCTTTCTCAAACTCTATTGATTGAAACCAAATGATTACTAATAAGCAAATGATGTTAACTTTATTTACAGGGTTTTGTAGTATTCTTGTTATATTCATATGGATTAGTTTTAATTGATTTGACGGTATATCTATAGATTTGCTATCGACTTGCTCTGTTCATTAATTACCTACATGGTGGTATTTAGGTAAACACCGACTTGCTTTTCTTTGGGAATCCTAAGATCTAGAGATAAGGTTCACGGGGATCCGAGGGTGGTGACACTGATCAGTGGAGAGTAAAGTCTCCGGTTAGATGTAGGCGGTCGGGTTTTAACCATTTAAAGCGTCTCGGGGTCGAGGTAGGCAGAGATACGTCAGCCCTGCGGCGAGATAGGCGAATATCTTATCGAAGAGGATATCTCACATGCACGATCACGCGCGTACATCTAGTTAATATCTTGAATAGCAGTTTTTACACATATGATAATCGTGAATATGGCAGGAAGGCAAAACTGTAGCAGATAGTGGACTAATACTTTCGTTTAGGATCGAAGTGTCATTATATTAGTAGTAAATCACTTTCGAGTTTGAGATCTGGATAATACTGCAGAGTCAGTGCAGTGATGACACACACTTACTGCTTAGTGGGAGCAATGACATTGCTTATTTATGTTACACCTTAAACTGATGTGTATACTTGCACGTACGAGCCTACGTTTTCTACTAATTTACACACCTATACCTAACTGGTTAAGTTTTTGGTGTCGTTGCTAGGTAGAAGTTTCATGTTGATATTGACAATAGTTTAATTAGATATTACTCTGGAATTTTTTTTTTCCTTTCATTTTGTTTTGTTTACACAAGTGCTTGTAATTTGGTCTCTGTGTTTGTGCGTGTGATTACAGTGAAGGTTACTGTGAGTGTATGCGAAGATGGGGTTAAGTTGAATTACTTTCGTTCAATCCTGAACCAGAAAGAACCTTACACCGATTACCTTGAAAGCAAGAAAAGCACATCGAGAGATCTAGCAATCATCTAGAACAATGAAGAAAAGATGAGGCCAAGGCAAACATGAGTATGAGGAGTCAATGGGAATAATGGTGGAATTATGCGCTGGGCCTTTTATACGGCCCAGAGTGATCAGTACATGTTGTTAGAGAGGTTACGCTGCGCCTCTTGTCGTTCGGTCGCTGTCAGAGACCACATTCAAACGATTTTGAGTTAGCTTGGTAACAACACGCAAATGCTTGAGAACGGTAAGTTCATAATTCTACCAAGTGAGAACCCAAACACGCATTTGACAAACTTCATTGAAGTATGCGACATCGTCGAATCTGATGGAGTGACGAGGAAGAAGCGCACTAAGGCGAGATTGTTCAGCTCTCGCTAAGTGATAGAGGCTAAACCTTTGGTTGTGGTAACCTTTAGATTCCATTATCTCATGGAGCAGTTTGGTGCGAAATTCTAACAAAGTTTTCCGCCCTCGAAGATTGCCTGGCCCGGTGCGAGAGATTAACGTTTAGACGATTGGAGGAGAACTTGTTGAGGCCTGGGAGAGATTTCATGAGCTACATTAGGAGGTGTCCCATCACGGAGTTGACTAGATGGATGCAAGTCCATACCTTTTGTGATGCAGTGACTCTACTAGAAACGGTAATAGATGCCTCGGCGAGGGTGCCTTGATGAAAAGACTGAGACAGCGTATGGAATCTAGAGGATATGACTCACAATAGTAACCTATTGGCTTAGGGAAAGAATGATACCGAGGAAGGTAGTGGGAGGTGCAGACACAGAGGTCTTAAGCAATTTGGTAAGTCATGTCGCACAACTCACCAAACAGTTACAAAGGTAGCAAGGTGTTGTAAATGCTATTCACGATAACCCTTGGGAGATATGTGAATCATGTGGTGGACAACATAGTACTACAGAATGCCAGTTGGGCCAAATGACAGTAGAACATGCACAACATGTGTCAAGATTTAACCAAAATTAACAACATGGTCAATATGGGGATAACACCTATCAGAATCAAAACCAAAACTAAGGCCAAGGATGGTAGAATAATCAGAACTATGGGTGGAGGAACAATCAGAATAGTATGCCACCTTCCCAAGTGAACAAACCACCAACCGAGAAAAAAGTGGATTTGGAAGAAGCAGCTGAATGCTTGCCATCTGACCTTTATGAATGAAACAAAGGCAACTATGAAGAATCGAGTCGACCAGGCGGGCAATCAGGCGGCAGTTGAGAAACAAGGAGGTGCAAATGCAGATTGAATGGCTAATCTATTGGTAGTAATGAGTTCTTTGCAAGCGATTCGAGAGATAAACCCGAGAGGTGAAGGGAAGGAATACTACAAAGCAATAACTCTTACAAGTGGAAGGGAAGTAATTGCATTAGGACCCCCACCAATGATAGTAAAAGAAACAAGACGGTCGGACCCGGTCGGAGAACGGTGAATCTGAGCGGAGAAGGGGGATCGGCCCCATTGTGATTCGATGGGAGCGCGATGGTAGTGAAAGGGGATAAGCCAGTGGCAAGAGACCCACCTCCACTTATCCCCTATCCTCATAGACTAAAGAAGGGTAAGTTAGAGAAGCAGTTTGCAAAGTTTCTTGATATCTTCAAGAAATTGCATATCAATTGGTGTGGGTGATCATTTTTTTTGTGTTTATTTCTGTGTTTCCTGTTTTAGTTTGTCTCAATGTTTAGGGTGTTTTAGGTATTATGTGTTCAAGGTGCAGGTATTTATGTTCTTATATTCGGCTTTTACTTGTTCACTTGTTTTAGGTTGTTTAGCGACATTTGCATGTTTAGGCGTGTTTTAGGTATTGTGTGTGGTGGATGTCAGCTTACTTGAGTGGTGATTAATTTGAGTAAAAACTTAGATCGAAGCGAGAGAATGAAAATGGACCCTTAGGATTGTTACATAATGCAGGCCAATTGTGTGCTAGAAAGGTTGGGGGTGACTTAGTTTAGTCACCCCACATTGAGACTCGAGAAGCCATTTCCCAAGTAGTCTTTCGCACACACACACATGTGATCTCTAGGGTATACCAAGGCTCCGGACCTTGCTCACAAGAATTCCACAAGCCTTGAGGGTTTCTAAACAACTAAGTGACGAGACACATTTGAAAAGAGGATTTCCATCGAGCCCCAAATGAAAAAAAAAAAAAAAAAAGACATGTGAATAGAATAGCCACTGAGATCGTCGATCGGAATCTCGGGCACGTCAGGGCCTTTCAAGCAATGCCTTAAGCCCAGTGGCTAGGGAATAAGTGACTTCCTTGCTCGCTACATGAGACAAAGGATGGACCAATCCCACAGTTTAGGGCCTTTAGGTTTGGTTGAGTGTTTGAGGTGAAGTTCGAGGAGAACTATATGCCGTGCCGCAACTTGACTAGTGAAGTCTGATGAATCATCTGGGAGTTCGACTAAAACTTATAGGCATTAGAGTTCTTTCATGCTTAGGTAGCATATAAATAAAAAGGGGTGCGTTCTTATCCTTCTATAGTTAGAATCTTTCAAATGGGTGAGTGGACTTCAAGTTTGGGGGTACTGGAATCGAGGTATATGTTGGAGATCTTGAAAGAATTATACATAGACTTTTAGGAAAGGTCATTGAGAACATGGGGGATTGAGTTGCTTGGTCAACCCGACCTTGCTTAGCTATGTTTCTTAGAAAGTTACAAAACTCTAAGGATCCCGGGATTTTAGACGATAAAGGCTCGAATCTGATTTGGTTCATTTGACTCAGTATTGGCGTCGTGTATATACCTCATATAAATGGCTAGCTTTGGTGTATCAATTTTCATGCATAATAGTGTTATGAGTCGATTTCTTGCTTAGGGACAAGCAAGAAGCTAAGTTTAGGGGGTGTGATGAGTGCCTAAAACACTCATCATATGCAGCGATGTGAGCTACGTTTATGTTCATTTCATCTAGTAATAGTGGGACATCATCATTATATATGATGCACCGGCTTTTGTGCATTTCAGGTGAAAAAGGTGGCATTTGGAGGTTGTGTGGAGATTTGAAAAGGAGATTAGAGGAGAGCTCAGCCTCAACGTCGCGACGTTGAGGTCATATGACTTGCAGCCTACATTAGCCAATGTCGCGACGTTCCAATGCCGCGATGTTGCGACATCGTGATGTTGTCGGGACTCTCCCAACAAGAATTTTTCAAATACAATGAAAGAAGGAAAAAAAAGAAAAAAAGAAAGAAGAGGAACGGAGTGTAACACCCCAAAATACACCCTAGTTGTTTTTAAACATAATTAGATATTTTGTAGGTATAATTTGAATTTTTCATAATTTAAATGCAAAACGTGAAATATGAGAAACCTGGAAATTGTACAAGAAACAAAGGTAAAAGTGGAATTTGTCAAAATAGGATATAAAAATCATAAGATAATAAGATTATATGTCAAAGTGGAATAATGGGAAGTTGTGGTGCAAATAGAGAGAGACGAGGACGAAGTGTAATAAAGGAAGTGCCAAATAAGACCAATTATGGTCTCTCATTTGGGCATTTGGAGAAACGAATGTGAGAAAGGAAAGGAAGAAAGAAGAAGAAGAAGAAGAAGAAGAAGAAGAGGAAAGGTATGGAAACTATGATTTTGTATGGATTTGCATGGATGGCTATAATTTGGTATGGTAAGGTATGGATTATTGGACTTTTGGACTTTTGTATGGAATGATATGGTTTTGTATGGAAACTATTTGTGTATGGATTGCTATGAGGACATGGATGCTCGGGTTGTTCCATTTCTAGGAGTTTGAATTAGGAATTCATCATAACCTAGATTTGAAAGTTAGTTGGTAAAACCCTAGTTTGTATAAGATAGTATGGAATCCTTCATTTGATCGATCACCGTCAAAGTAGTATTAGTGCCATTACCAAAAAAGGGGTTGGTGCTTTAGATGCTTGATCGGGGCGGGGAGGGAGGAGGGAGAGAGAGGAGAGAGAGAGAGAGAGGCCCAGATGATGCTGCTATGACCACGATCTTTGTACCCTTTGTTGTTAAGCCCATTGTTCATTGCAGATAGTATAGGAACCACTGACTAAATGACTAATGGGGATTCAAATAAGAATGAAATTAAGTGAAAAAAACATTATACTTCGCCTCGACGAGTTTGACGTTGGCAAACATAATGCCCTATGATAACATAGTAAGTTCCTAAACACATATAATTATAAGACTACCTAAGACCGGATATTGAATGACACGGCAACTCTGTTACGTGGAATGGAGACGCGTGCTCGTGCCGGTACTCTTTGATTAGTCTTGACGACACTCTGTCCATGCCGACGGCTACAGTATGATTACTCGATTAGTGACACTCTACGGCCGTGCTTCTTACATTTTGGCACGCCCGGTACTCAGCGATTAGTGCGGCGACACTCTGTTGGTGCTTTGGCATACTTTGTGCTCACGGCACCTCGGTACTATACTGTACCTTTTGATACTTATTGTGCTGTGTCTACTCATTTCTTATTATTGGTCTAGGTAGTCAAACAGTTATATGTTAAGAGTCTGAATAATGAATAAGAGTAAAGTAATGTACATCGTTTTGCTCTGAATGTACCTACGGGTACCTCCATACAAGTATAAGCTCTGTAGTACCTACGGGTACCTTTGTACAAGTATAAGCTCTGTAGTACCTACGAGTACCTCCGTATAAGTATAAGCTCTGTAGTATCTAAGGGTACCTCCGTATAAGTAGAAGCTTTGTAGTATCTAAGGGTACCTGCAATATGATATAAGCTTTGTAACTCTCACGGGAGATCTAAATGAAATATAGTATAAACTCATGCTCTATAAGAAGGAGATACGGATAAATATAAGTTTGCTATAGTACAAGTATAAACTCTGTAGTACCTACGGGTACCTCTGTACAAGTATAAGCTCTGTAGTACCTACGGGTACCTTCGTACAAGTATAAACTCTGTAATACCTCACGGTACCTCGCCTGAAGTATAGAAACTCTGTAACTCTACGGTCCCGAATAAATATAAAGCTCACGTAATTCTAAAGAGATTTGAACAAGTATAAGTTTGCTATAAGTACAAGTATGTGTATAAGTTTATTTTATGAATTCTTGAAAAGTGCGATATCTGCTCTTTGTATATACGATAGCATTATATACTTCTTGTAAGAAGTATTAATGCATGTGTATACATATAAGTCATAAGTGTTTTCCACTAAGCGTTAAGCTTAGCACGGGTTTTAATCCGTGTAGGTATAGAGGAGGACGTTCGCGATCTTCCGCATTCTGCTGGGCCAGCACACTTGTAGGTTTTGCGCTTTGATTATGTAAATGTATATGTATATGTAAATGAGACTCATGACTGTATGTATTGACAATGTAAACACCACTACAGTGGTAGTTTTATTTTTATATCTTTGAATATGATATTTTGATTAAGTTATAAGACTTGAACCTGATGTCTAAAAAGCGGAGTAAGGGTCGCGGTATAGTTTCGCCGCCGTATGCCTAGGCGGGGTTGAGGTGTGAAGTGTGAAGACGAAGAGACGACCAGGAGGAAGATTCAAGAGATCGTGTAATCCTTGTATTCGTATTTCCTTTCTCAAACTCCTATTAATTGAAACCAAATGATTGTAATAAGAAAAATGATGTTCTAACTTTATTTCTAGGGTTTTGTTGTATTCTTGTTATATTCATATGGATTAGTTTTTAATTCAGTTTATTCAGTATATCTTTAGATCACGATGTCGACTTCTAGCATATATCTGGTAATTACACATGGTGTTTGGTTGTACCGTTACTTTATTTGGGAATCTAAAATCGAGAGATAAAGGTTCTTCAGGGATCCGGGTAGAGTGACACTTGGTCAATCGGAGAGTAGAGATCTCCCGGTTCCGAATGTGGCGATTAGGGTTTAACCATTTAAGTGTCTCGGGGTCGAGGGGTGAAGCAGAGATGCGATCAACCCTATTGGCGAGATAGGCGAATATACCTCGAGAGAGGATATCTCACAAGCACGATCAACCCGCCAACGTACATCCGTTAATATATTGAATAACAGATTTTACACATATGATAATCCATTGAATATGGCAAGGAAAGGCAAAACCCTAGTCTTCGTTAATTGAACTAACAACTCGTTTAGGATCAAAGTGTAATTATATTAGCAGTAAATCACTCAAGTTTGAGATCCAGATAATACTCTAGAGCGATTCATTATTCAACACTTCTCTTCGTGGGAGCGACACTTGACTAGCCGCACTATATTTATGCCCCAAAATACCTAGATTTTTATAATAAAAATTATTATATATTAGGGTATAAATTGAGCGACTTGGGTATTTAGGAATTGTTAAATGAATATTGCATAAATGATTATATGGCTAAGAGCCAAATGCAAATATAATATACTAAATGAGAATTAATTACACCCGGAAATTTACCCAAGTGAAAAATGAGGACCACAAGAATTCGGTGTAAACAAGTTTATGTCTAAGTGTAAATATGAGGATTTAAGTGCAAATAGGAATAAGTGTAGGCTAGATTGCCATTTGGGAGGAGCAACTGCAAAATGCATTTTGTAGCCAAACAAGGCCTTGAGGAAATGAGATATTTAAAAACCAAATAGTAGAAAAAAATGAGAAATGAGAATAAGGTGGAAGGCCAAATATGGTCTTACACTTAAATGAGTTTAAAAGACCAAAAGTGGTCTTTGGGAGCTCATTCTTGAGCAATCACGTTTTTGAGAGGGGGAGTGAGAAGAGAAGAGCTAGGGTTGAGGAATATCCAGATTTTGGTGGGAGATCATCCCCATTTTTGGTCTCCAAGTGATCAAAGAGGAAGAAGGGAGCTAAAGCATAGAGTTCCAAGAGATTCAAGGTAAGAACACAAACCCTAGAATTTTATTTTAATGATGTTTGAGTTGGGAAAACCCTAAATCATCCATGGGATTTGCTTGTGATTGGTTTAGGATGTTATTAGGAGTGATTGACATGATTTATTTTGAGTTTTGAGGTATTTTGGAAGAAAATCACGAGAAGAGAATTTATAATTGTTTCAAGGAGAATGCTGTCAAAATTTTCCAAACCTATGTTTTTGTTTTGGCCATAACTTGGTCATTTCTTATCCTAATTGAGTGATTCAAATTACTAAGTACACTAGACTTATAGTAGAACAAACTCCATGAAGTAAGGGTACCCAAATTTGGACCCAATTGGACCCAGAAATTCGTTGAAGTGATGCTCTGTTTTGGATAAATTTCTGGTTCAGTGCAAAACAGTTATGTGTTTTAGATGAGTTTTGGTACTTAGGCCATAAAGTGAGTTTCACTCATCCTAATTGAGTGATTCAAATTTATGGATAAACTAGACTTCTAGGAGAATAATTTACTTGAAGTAAGGGTATACAAATTGTAACCCCA
The DNA here is from genome assembly GCA_016808115.1 of Tetrastigma voinierianum. NCBI lineage: Eukaryota > Viridiplantae > Streptophyta > Magnoliopsida > Vitales > Vitaceae > Tetrastigma > Tetrastigma voinierianum. Next base: position 102,891 of record JAEQBH010002183.1, read on the forward strand.
AAGTGCCCATAAATCCTTCAAAAAGAGAGCTATGTGCAAGAAAAAAATCAGCTTCTGTTTTGCAAATTAGAGTAGTCTGAATATAAAATTCCATAACTTGAGTTTTTGTGATCCAAATTGGATGATTCCAATTGGAGGGGAAACCTAAGAACCATAGATTCAAATGATTAGAAGGGACCATTACCAATTTATGGAGTTAAGACCCCTGAAATTGAGAAAAACATTAGGTAACCGAGTGAGTTGGGCATACCGACCAGTTTGGCATAAAGATGTCATAACTTGTGTTTGGGTGATCTAAATGAGATGATTCAAATTCCTACTAAAAATAGACTCATAGAGCTATAATTTTCGTGAAGGATGTATGAGCAAAATATGACTCGATTGTCCCCAGAAAATTTGGCAAGTGAGGTATTGGGTAGACATCAACCCTAACCAAAAATCCTAGAATGCACAAATGATTTTCTTTAGTTGTTAACTTTGAGTTGTGAAATATGTGTGATGGATTAGGGGTTAACAAGGAGGAAAGGATTCGAGTTAGAGATCGAATTAGGGATTGAGGAATTAAAGGACGACAATCTTTTTTGGGTTTGTTCTATCTACTTCTATTCCTCGTTTCAAGTTTTTGCATGTTTGTTCTATATTTTCTATTCTCGTTTCAATATTTGAAATGTTTGTTCTAAATGCATAAGAAATGTATATTGAATTGTTTTAAATGATTTGAAGGAATTGATTGTAAAATGTTTGCATATGAAAATTGCATGACTATTGAAAGTGAACTATTTATACAAATGTACTGTACTTTGCTATAAAAGATTTGAACGCCCTTAATAGAAGTTCGTATTAAGGATAGATTGGTATACCAATAGGGGTCAAATAGCAGTACTGCGAACTATTGTATTAATGTGTCACTCCGATCAGCAGCCTAGCGGGACCGTATCGGTAGTGTTCACTAATTGATTGTTTATAACCGGTCGGCCATTGGGGCAGTGCTTGTGTTATCAAGCGGATTTTGATCTGGAGCTGCTGACCCAGTGTAGGTGGCTACGATATCGTATATCGAAGGCGTAGGTTAAATTCGTTAAGGAAATGTCAGATTGTTTGGCATAATTAGATTGTTTAGCATCGCTGAGATTGATTAAGCGGGCCCAGATTGAATTACAAGTGAATTGAATTGCATAAGCGAATTAGATTTGTGAGCATATTTGAATTGGAGTTGAGATTGTGAAATATTGGAATTGAAAGAGCATTGTGAAATGATTTGATTAATGCATGATTTATTGAATATGATGAATTGTATTTTAGGATGATCGATGAACCATAGCGATTATATATAAAGCAGTAAATGTATTATTCATTGATGTCATAAGATTTGAAAGTTTGAATTGTTAAATTCGCGTAATTTGAATTAAAGAAACTAAGGAATAGGTTTATATAGAACCACTAAGCATGAAAATGCTTAGCGTATTGTTTACCAATCTTGCTTGGTGCAGTGATAGATAGTGAGCAGGAAAGAGGCAAGATTGAGAAGCGCGAGTCAACATGAAAGAATTGAGGGTACATGCTCAGTCATATGCATCAATATCATTTTGAAGCATGACTTTATCTTGTATTTTAAAATAGTAAGTCTGAAACAATGTTGTATAATATTTTTAAAGGCATGGTATGCCATTTTGTAAATGAATTGTTTAAATGTTTATGGGCCTCTGGTAGTGGCTTGGCAGCTTCCGCATATTTGAAGTAAGTCACGAATGAAATGTGTTTTAAAATGGGTGTTACAATATTACATAAACTCGACGCGTATACTTGCATGTACGAGCCTACGTTTTATACTAATTTACACACCTATACCTAGCCTGTCAGTACTGAACCCGTTTTTACAACATACGAATTCTGAACTCGTTTTTACAACATACGAATTCTTAATTTGCACAGAACTTGTCTTTCCAACATACGTGTTCTATATTTACAATAATGTCCTAAATTTGCACTGAACTCGTCTTTTTGGCAGACAAATTCTGAATTTGCACTAAACTCGTCTTTTTTAAAAACGAGTTCTGAATTGTACTAACCTCATGTTCACCACCGACAATATCTACATGGATTCCATGTCATCACAATCCAGGGTACTCGAAACAATAGTTTTGGAATTATGCTTTTTAATCAATATTTTTTAAAGTTGATGTAATGCATCACTTTGTTGCACATCGGAGGAAAAAAATCAAGTTTGAGAAGAAAGAAAGGTTGTACTAGAAAATGTGTAGAAAGAAATATCCAAGAAGAGTGTTGCCAATGAGGCCTCGGTAAGTGGTTAAAGGTTGGGCGATGTACAAGAAAGAATCATCTTCGAGTTTTTATGATAGCAAAATACTACCCGAAAACAGCCTTTAAAACCCGATATGGTCATTATGAGTTTTTAGTAATGCCATTCGGGTTGACTAATGTATCGGCCGCATTCATAGACATGATGAATAGGGTATTCCACCCTTATTTGGACAAATTTGTAGTGGTATTCATTGATGACATCTTGGTGTATTCTAAGGATGCACAAGATCATGAACAACATTTGATGATGGTATTACAGATCCTAAGAGAGAAAACGTTGTTTGCTAAGTTAAGTAAATGTGAATTTTGGCTTAAGGAAGTGTCATTCCTAGGCCATATTGTATCTATAGAGGGTATTAGAGTTGACCCTGTGAAAATTGAAGCAATTGTGAATTGGAAACCGCCTCGAAATGTAATAGAGGTGAGAAGTTTCTTAGATTTAGTTGGCTATTCGCAGACTTGAGTTCGTAAAGGATTCTCGATCACTTAGCCTCCTCACTTATTAAGTTACTCAGAGAAGGGAACAAAGTTTGAATGGGATGACAAATGTCAGTCGAGTTTGATCAATTAAAGAAAATACTGGTTGAAGCACTAGTGTTGACTCAGCCTACTTCGGGTAGAGAATATGCTTTGTATAAGTGATGCCCCTCGAATGAGGCGTGGGATGTGTGTATTTGTAGCGACCTAGGCAGGCCGACCCGGTTGGCGAGTCAGAACCCGAAACCACGGAGACGTCAGTTTAATTATTTTTATTTGCATTTTATTAAGTTTTATTTTTCAAAGTGTGCGTGACATGAATCCGGCAGGCAGAATGGCGGATCGAGCCGGGCAGGTTTACTCGACGTTTTTATTTATCTGTATTAAAGCGTTTAATTAGTTTTGTTTAGTTGCGGAAGCGGTTTTAGTTTGGGCAATCATTTACAAATTTCACCAAAGCAATTCTGGGTAGGGCCCATAAACATTAACAAAATACATTTACAAAGAAAGATGATCACATGCTCTTTTCAAAATGATATACAAAAATCAAGGTTCAGGTTTAACCCTTTGTTTACAAAATACCACTTGTTTAAAAGAGATGATATGCAAATGACTGAAAGATATACTTATACGCACTTCCTTCTCTATGACTCGCTACGCAGACGAATCTTGTTTCCTTCTTGTTCACTAAACCTCGCGCATAGATAAAACTATACGCTAAGCATTTTCATGCTTAGTGGTTCTAAGGCGCTCTATTTCAATATTCAATGTACAAGATGCATTTAAGACAAAACCATGCCTATTAATTCAACATGTTCATGCTATTACTCGCATGCTTTCAATTTCTAAATCATTTACCAAATCACATCATACAATTTCAATGCAACAATTCATTTCACACCAATTTGCGGCAGATTTAAGCATATACAAATCCTGATTTATACTCGCTTAAATGTTGGTTATTTCACCTCGACTATTTAATTCACGCTTTCTCGACGGATTCAAGCATCGAATCCCGCTTTATTATCATTCGGTGAATTTCCAATTCACATTTATGACCGACTCGCTTACGAATCCCGCCTTATTATCATTCGTACGCTTACACATTTAACAATTCGGGCCTCCCGCATTATGACGGATGCCGCTTGCGCACCCCACATGTGGTATCAATTAAATGTCATACGCCATCATGACGGATGCCGATTGCGTATCCCGCCAAGTGACATTTCTTCAATGTCATATCGCCACCGCGACGGATGCCGATTAGTGCATCCCGCCGCAAGGACATTGACAATTTCGTACCTTCGTGACTGATGTCGATCGCGCATCCCACGCGTTTCATTCCCCCAGATATCATTCAATTCATCTCGGTTTTCAAATACTACATTTCACTCATATTCACTTTCAGATATCGTCTTTTTCTAAAGATATACTCATTCATATCACTCATATTCATGCCTATTTGTATTTACTTGGTAAACTACCAAAATACTTGGAAATAAGAATAAAGTCATAGTAGAAACAATATGCAAAAACATGAAACGAGGAATAGCCTGCAGAACAAAACCCAAAATCTTTTGCATTTTGATTCCAATCCCAGAATCTCAATCTCAGTTTGGCTTTTCCTCCTCTGTCAACCTTATTCCAAAACCATTAAAGAACAATATTAATATTTGTGTGTACTAGTAATGGTTAGGATTGATTTTCGTAGCTTTAAGAGTTCCACTCTCTCAAATAAGATATATATATATATATATATATGGATTCTTGACTAATGGGCTTTCCATAGAGTCCAAGAACACCTGAAACTGAGTGCCCGGACGGCTGAGTTACAGACTCTTTAGAGTTGAGGTCATGAGTCGCCACCCCAAATGAGCTATCGGATCGAAGGACTCTGACCTTAAACTCGGTTTGACACCTTGGTCTGATATATTCTATCTTCCTTAGGCATATGAATGAATTCTTGACTCAATGAGCTTTCCATAGAGTCCAAGAACACCCGAATCGGAGTTCGAACAAAGGAGTTATGACCTTCCGAAGTTGGAGGTCATACGTAGTCACACCCAACCGAGCTGACTGACCACGAAGCTGACTCGACTCCTAGAACTTGGTCCGAGACTCCTCGGTCTGATAACTCCACATCCTCCTCAGGCATATCAATGTATTCTTGACTCAATGGGTCGGTAGAGTCCAAGAACACCCAAAACAGAGTTCGACGGGCGAGCGGCATGACCTTCCGTTTGGAGTGTCATACGTAGAGTCACACCCGTACCGAAATGATCGACTGAAGGCCGACCGGACTCCTCGGTAAACTCGGTCTGACACCTCGGTTTGACACCTAATATCCTCCTCAGGCATATCAATGTATTTTTGACTCAATGGGCTTTCCACAGAGTCCAAGAACACCCGAAACGGAGTTCGATCGTAAGGAGCAGACCTTCCGCTCGAGGTCAATGAATAACTCAGACGAAACTGACCAACCGGACAAATTGAAATACTTCACTGCGACGAGGCTCACGACTTACTGCACCTCTATAATGACCTCTGCCCATTTGACTGTTCGGAGTAAAAAGACCATAACTTGGTCTACAGGGGTCCTAATTGAGAAATTCAAAATCCTAACATCAAGTTCATTGATGTGGGCTACAATTTACCGTATGACTTACTGCCACCTCCTATTTATTTCTGACCCAAACTCGTTTCTAAGGTCCGCTACGGACCGAATCGACGAATCGACCGACCAGATCTACCGAGTCGACCCGGTAAAAGGACCATAACTTGGCCTATAGAGGTCCAAATTGAGAAATTCAAAAGCCTAACATCAAGTTCATTGATATGGCTACAATTTACCAGAATGACTTACTACCAAATTCTCTTCATTTCTGACCCAAAACTGTTTCTAAGATCCAAGAATGACCCAACCCCGATACTAACTAATCCACCGTATCTAATTGAGTCGACCTCGTGAAAGGACCAATCCTGGTCTACAGAGGTCCAAACGAGGGACTAAAGCCTAACATCGTCTATATTGATGCGGCACCTGTCAGATGGACTACCACCAAATTCCTTCACTGCACTCCAAAAATCAGCTCTAAGGTCCAATTAGCGCACACTACCACAATGTGGCAGCTTCTCATGGTTTAAAATACAACCAAACATTCCCCTAAGGCAAGATAACCACCACACAATCCTTAGGGTAGAAAATAACCAAAGTAGGAGAAGACCTACCTCTTGAGTTTGTCTAAATCCCGATTCCTAGCCTCTACTTGCAGCCTTGTCACGAGGAAGCACCCTTCCTCTTGTTTCACTGAGAGACCTATGGTCCGATCAGCTGGGAAATCTAGAGAGAAGTGAGCTTCACTCTAAAATCTCTCATATCTTTCTCTGTTTTCCTTTTCTTCCTGGGATCATCCTTAATCGTATTTTTAAAAGGAGGAAACTTCTCCTTCCATGTCACATGCCCATTCCTTGATTTTTTTTTTTTAATTTCTTTTTGTATTTAGGTCCCTATATTTCTCTATTATTCTTCATTTAAGTCTCCTAGTATTTTCCCCTTGCTCATTTATTTATCCTAATTTCACTTATACATCTAAACTTATTTGCAATTGACCCTTAGGTCCCCATTTTACAATTTCCATATTTTCTCTTTTTCACTTGGGTTTATCTCCAGATTCAATAATCATTTAATCAATATTCATCTAACAATTCTTTAAAATACCTGTTGTAGTCTAATTATACCCGGAATATATAAAAAAATTATTATAAAAATTCTAGGGTATTTTTGGGGCGTTACAGTATTGATGCAAGATGGAAAAGTAGTGACATATGCCTCTAGATAGATGAAACTGCATGAACAAAATTATCCCACACATGATCTAGAGTTGGCAGCGGTAGTGTTCACTTTAAAAATATGGTGACATTACTTATATGGTGAAAAATGTAGAATATTTACAGATCATAAGAATCTTAAGTATTTGTTAACTTAGAAGGAACTGAACATGAGGCAACGTCAGTGGTTAGAATTGTTTAAGGACTATGATTGCATAGTTGATTACCACCCAAGAAAAGCTAATGTGGTGGCAGATGCTTTGAGTAGAAAAATGATTTCTGGTTTGTCCTTGAAAGAATATGCATGGAAACTTGATCCCGATGGAGCTATTAGCCAATCTAAAAGCCATACCTCGAAGTTGAGGCAAATGTGACGTAGATGCTAAAAAGATGGCTTGTTGCAAGAAAGAATACAATTAGTCAGCAATGGAGACAAGACTGACTACTATATAAATGATGATGGCAATTTGTATTAAAAGACAAGATTATGTGTACCGAATGTCTAGGATTTGAAAAGGAAATTGATGTATATTTCAAGGAGCCATCAGATATTAATCTATGCATCCTGAAGTAACAAAGTGTACCAGGATTTGAAACAGTACTATTGGTGGAGAGAAATGAAAAGAGAGGTGACGGTAGATATCTGGCGTTTGACGGTCGCTAAGTAAAAGCGTAACATCGTGGTACCATCTTGGCTTATTAAATCCAATTCCAATTCCACAATGGAAGTGGGATAACATCACCATGGATTTTGTATCCCGCTCTCACCGCAAAGAAAGCATGATTCCGATGGGTGATAATTGATAGACTCACAAAGTCGGCCCATTTTATACCAGTCAGGATTAACTATTCTATGGATCGACTAGTTGAGCTATATGTGGATGAGATTATCAGCATGCATGGTGTTCCATTTTCTATTGTGTCAGACCGAGACTCACGATTTACGTCCAGATTTTAGAAGGAATTACAGTTAACCATGGGTACTAGGCTGAATTTCAGTACAACATTTCATCCACAAACGGATGGACAATCTGAAAGAGTAATTCAAGTGTTAGAAGATATGCTTCGGGGTTGTGTACTGATTGGGAAGTCAGATAGGTGATATTTCCTATGGAATTTGCCTATACGCCATCGGGGCTCGCATTGGTATGGCCCCTTATGAAGCTTTGTATGGAAGAAAATGTAGAACTTATGTATGTTGGACCGAATTGAACGAGCATAAAGTAATTGAACTCGAATAGTAAAAGAGAGAAGAAAAAGTTCGATCATTCAAAGAAAGGTTGCAAGTCATGTATAGTGATAGACAAAATCATATGCAGATTCGAAAAGAAAGGACATAGAGTACTAAGTCAGAGATAAAGTTTTTTGAAAGTATCAATTGTTGGAGGAAAGTACTCCGCTTTGGAAGAAATGAAAACCAAGTCCAAGTGTCGATTCTGACCATATGAGATTTTAGAAAGAATTTACCAAGATGATCGCTTGGCCCTTCCACTGAGCTTTTCGCCAAATTACATAATGCCTTCATGTCCATGCCGAGGAGAGTGAGCAGATGATACACATATTACCAATTACAAGATATACAAGTGCAACTAGACTTCACTTTCGAAGGAAGAGCCAAAAGTCGTTTGATCGCGAAGTAAAGTAATTAGAAACGCGTCCCTGCAAAGGTGCCGGCAACATCGCCGCATGGAAGAAGGCAACTCGGGAACCAATCAACAATGAGGGCACAAAGATTCCAGAATCCTTCTGATTCACATGAATTTCTCGAGGATGAAATTATTTAAGGGGGAGTTGTAACACCCGATCAATCAGTGAAGTATTTCGGGCTTTAAGATAGAAAAAGTAAAATTTGTATTTTCAAATATAAATGCGTTAAGTAAGAAAAATGATAAAAACTTAAGATTTAACTGCAAGAGCTAAGGATAAGCCTTAGTGGCTTCCAATTTAAAGCATAAGAGGAAAGATTATATGCTAAACTGGAAATAAGATAAGTTAAATTTGCAAATACAAGAGAATAAAAGGACATAAATGCAAAAGGAGAAATTAAACCTAAAAGGAAGCTAGCCAAACATGGCCTGGGCACACAAAAAAGGTGGGACAAGGACAAAATACTCCATTTTTGCAGATTGGTTAGGGGCTGATTATTTGAAGAGAGAAAGAGTAGACACATATAGAGAAGAAGAAGGAAGAAGGAAGAAGGAAAAGGTTGAGAAGTTCAGCAGGAAACTATAGTAAGGATGCTAGCTTTGGAAGTTTGATACTTATGGAACTTTGTTAGAACTTGGTTTGGGATTATTTGAAATACTTGTTTGGTTGGGTTAGGAAAACCTTAACTTTTCAATACATGTTTTTGGTCAGTTTCTGGTTAATTTTATGGTTTTGTTTCAAAATGATGTGTTTTGGTTGAAAGAATTCCGGTGAAAATTGCCAAAACTGGCCATTTATGTTCCTGCTCGACACCCTTACGCCTAGGGGTAGGAGTCCACGCCTAGGTGTAGAGCTCCACCTAGGCGGAGGCCCCTTCGCCTAGGCGGACCCGAGCTCAAGTTTTTTGAACTTTCTGGTCCGCTTAGGTGTAGCATGCTCCGCCTAGGTGAACCTCTTCGCCTGTATGATTTGTAAGCCTGCTTTAGTCTACTTTATGTTAATTCTAATACTATATCCATTATTGTAAAATTTTAACATTTTCAGTCATCAATCTAATCAATATACAAGAGACCAATCCAATTAGATATCGATAACTTTATTTCACAAATATTTGAAAGTACAAAATTGATGTTGAGGTTTAATATCCCCAAAATATTTCAAGAATCATAAACAACTCCAACATTTCACAAATCTCTCAGGCCAAATTCCAATCTGTTCAATAGGAACATATTTATATCAGGTTCTATGACGGTATTTATGGAGAGCATGATCCTTATAATCACAATGCAAAGCGCTACTGTAAGAATGCTGAAATTCCATCTAAATTTTCCTTGCAATCAAGTATACTAACTTTTATCATTACAACAAATATTCAATTACAAGAAGTTTTTACCACACCTCTCAAATTCCAATCTAAACTTTAGGAGCACGATATTGTGGGTTCTCATGACTTAATGAGGAAAGACATCCTTATAATCTATGGCGTTAAGTACACAAGATCGTTGAATTCCATCTAGTCTTGCAATCAAGTACTAACTTTTATCGCAACAAATATTCATCGAGATTACAGTCACAAATTTTCTATTCTTCAGTGTGCAGTCCAAAAAGCAACACTCTGTTCTCTCAACACCCCCTTAATTACTTCAAATCCTTCTTTTATCAAATTCAGTGTGCCCAACAACGTTATGAAAAATTTCTCATTCAATATATGGAGTTGTGAAAGCATCTAAAAGAATGTTTAATCAAAGATCATTGAAGGGGTAATTATCGACAAAGAAGAAGACAACTTATGATCAACATTCCAATCAAAGCAACAATCTATCAAACCCTTAGAGGTCAATATGAATCCTAATAAGTATACCAATGAAAGGGTTCAGATAAGTATAGACAGAAAATATTATGTACTCGTCATTGTCAGTTGGGCAAATATTGGCCAGCTTCTTGCTAATGGGATTAAGAAATGATAAAACGAGTTCGAAATACTTAGTAATTATATGTCTAAGACCTAAGAAGTGAATGAATAGGCATCGCCCTGACGTTATCGCACTCGCTAGTTCAATGACACTGGTTATGTGGAGCGCATACCGCCCTCTCATAAATGCTGGCACCTGCCAGTACTACAACACTGCTACGGACACGCCTCATTAATGCCGCGCTCAAGAAGGCTACGATAATTTCATTATGTGGGCGTATATATCTCCGATCGCAGGCTTCGGCACTCCCGCTGAAGGCTAATGCACTGCTTACGCGGCAAGCACATCTCTCGATCGCTGTTTCGACATCTTACTGCTACGACACTTCGCTTACGCGGCGTATATGACCGCTTAGTATCGCACCAGACCTTCTGCAACTATTATGATCGCGTCCTTCTCATTCAATATATTAGGCCCATGGTGAAAATACTAGATGTTGTATACCCGAATAATAAGATACATGAAATTAAATGATGCAACTGAATGATGAATAAGAAGTGCTATAAGAAATCGCCTGCTCATATGTATTGTACCCTGCACTTTGCATATGATATCCTGCTCTGAACCCTAATGGAAGATAGCGCAGTTTACGCATAAGAATTATGTACATGAAAACTATAGAATTCTGTATAATGTAAACTCGATATATGCTTTATGATATATATTATAAATGTGGACCATACTTAAGTGGTCATATCTGTTTCCCAATGCTTTGTGTTATATGGTGTTTCATCCGCAGAAATAAGACATCCGGGGTAATCTTCGTGATTAGCCGTAATAACACATTCAGAAGTCCACCTGACAGGTTTTAAATTTGATTTTGCAATGTAAATGTAAAAGCTTTGCAATAGCAGCGGCTGTGAGGCAAAATGAGACTGGCAATATGTATAAGGATAAATTAACCACCACTACAACAGAAGTTGAACTTATTTCTTTATGGTTTGTTTATTGAAATTGGCCCACCAATGTCCGAAAAGCGTGTGAAGAGTCCCGCCTCGTCGCGCCCTACCTTCCTCTAGGTCAGTAGAGGCATGACACCCTTGGTGCAGAATCTTGCCCGACACATCGACCCATATCCAAAAGCTGATCTAGCCCATTTATGCCTAAATCGAAGCTTGAAATTGCGGGATATAAAAGGAAAGATGCCCTAATTCAAGAGAAAGTTGGTTCTTAGAGATTAGGAGGTGACTTAGAGCTCAAGAGTGGAAGACAAGAGGGAGGAAGAAGAACAAGAGCTGAAGATCTTCACCAATTTTTTAGTTTCTTCTTTTCCTCTTTATGTTTTTCTGTGTTTGGATGTCTCTCTCTCTAAAATGTTATAATTTCCTAATCTAGGGTTTTGATGTAGTTTAGACATGAATTATGAATTTGGATATTGATTTGTATTCTAATTGAAGTTTGAATTATGTTATACTAAATGTTTTATTTAGATTGTAGTTCTTGTTGAGATGATTAATCATCATTAACATGAATTATGGCCCAATATGAAAATGAGAGGTAATTAGTGAGTTGGGCCATGGATCGAATGTCATATTTCATCATAGGATAGAGATATTTCTTGAGTTGCATGTGAAATTGGTTTCTTCGGTCGTTGAATGAATCCTTTAGAATCTGTGGTTTATAGAGATGCAAATTATGAAGATCCTATGGGTATCAGGTCGCTTGAGAGCATCCACATGCAATTGTGAAGTTTTGCCATTAGTAGATGATTTAGTTTCGGGCTGAGGATAAATTGAACCTAATTATAGACGACTAGTTCGAAGTCAAAACCTTAGGCCTTCTCATATTATTCACATCATTGCTGAACATGTCGGATGTTATATTATTTCCTAAATTGTCCAATTTGACTTGATTTCAAAACAGTCCTTTAGTGTAAATCATATGCTTAGGGTTAATATGTAATTTACTACTTAGTAACTCAAATTCCTTCGTGTTATACTGACTTATACCTATTACTTGAGGTGATGCGTGCACTTGCACACTTAGGCACATATTTTTATGGACATGTTTGAGCCTAAACAAGTTTTCGTGTCAGTTGTGAGTTTGGTGCTTTACTAATATCGACATAAATTAGCCTTCTTACTTTGATGCTTTTTGTTTTTTGTTTTTTGTTTTTTGTTTTCTTTAGTTATCGAGTGATTCGTCTTCTCGATCGGTGATCTATAGGTAATATTGAGTGTTTATGTGAAGATTGAGTAGCAACAATCTTGTTCCTCTTGATTCGGAAGTGGAAAGAACTCTTAGAAAATCCAAAAAGAGATACAGGGTTGAAAAATTATTGAAAAACACCAATGGATAATCTGAGATCTACAAAGGAGGTGATGTATTTCTAGAAGTGGGGAAAGTGTACCTCCACATACCCCTCCCATGGCAAATTCACCTAAGGCATTAAGGAGGCCAGAACAGCTCACTCGCTGCATCCCACGTTGGTATCCCACTCGCTATGTTGGCGTGATGTGATCACATGGAGCAAACTGTTTCAAGTGTTTCAAGTGATCTATTGCTGATTCCAAGTGAACCTATTACAAGGGTACGAGCTATAAGGTTTAAAGAAGCTTTGAATGGACTTATCAAATATATTTGGGCCAAACAAGTGTGCTAAGAATCTACAATTGTCAAGAAGGATTTGTTCATGATTCAAGCAGTTGTGGAAGGCTTTTGGGCTAAAAACATTGCAAATTAAGTAGCTTGGGTTTATGTCCATACATTAGAGGGTTTGTTTGGGCTTAAAATTGATTATTTTTGGTTGTACATGTTAGTTTATAGGTATGTATGAATTTAGCTTGTTTTACAAGTTTGGTTACTTTGTTTTCCAAGTTCAAGTAAGATGAAAAACTCAGCCGCCTCTTCTCTCTTATTCTTATCTTCTTGTATCTTATTTTCTCAAGTACAGGTGTGTGATTTTTTTGCTATTCTTGGGCTAAAATCACCAATCTGAATCTTTTTCTTTCATTTTTTTGCTTAATAAATTGGTTTTTCCATGAAGATTTATATTTTATTTTGTTTTTTGTGTTATCGTCGTTTTATCAACGTTTGGTTTGTCGTCATTTTATCTACGTTGTTCATTGTCTTATGTGTGTTGTATCGCAGTGGAGGCGATTCAACAAAGGGCACAAATTTGATCAATGAAGATATCAAATTATGGTCGCCATTATATTGGAAGAATTAGAGTTGTAAATATTTAGTCATTATTTACCAAATTTGTATAGGTTTTACACTGATTTATTATGCAAGCATAATCTGATATTATTTCAATATGTGGTGTTTTTAGCTATTTGTATCTCGGATTTATTTATCTATTGCAAGTTTGAATCAATAATATTGTTTTTTATTTCAAAAAAAAAGTTTGGTCTTTACATTTTTTTGGAAGTCTTTAATTTGTTATTTTTCTAAGGCTTTTGTTTCCCAGGCTAATTAAATCACTCTATATAAACCTTTTGTATCCATGATTTTCAAGCAATCAATGCATATTTTGATTTTCATAATTGAGAGAAGTTCTTCTCTTTGGTTTTTCATTGAACTTGTCTAAACTTATCAAGGTTTCACCCTGTGATGTTTCAACACTTAGGGGCCTGCTTCAGTATTCAGGTCTGTAGATAAAATCAATCGCCAATTTAGTCAGAGTGCTTTGTATATTTTAACATCATAGTCTTATGATCGCACCCCCTTTGAGGCCTCGTATCATTGTGGCATCGTAACTCACCTAAATCAAGTTTCTATTTTTCATCACTTTGTTACTTCATTTTTATACTGTTTCCTTCCATCGCTCATTCTTTGTTACAAATCAAAACAGTTTGCTTTCTTTTTCTATCTTCAATGCAGAAGATTATCTCTGATTTTTATGAGCCTCCATCTCTTTCATCCTTTCTCATCATCAGTATTCGCTGGAATACATTTCATCCGCTTAAATAAAAAAAAAGAAAATAAAAATGAAGAATAGAGAGAAAAGAATCACAAACAAAAAGAATGAAAAAGTAATAATAAGAGAAAATGAAACAAAAAAAGTTTGTTTAATCAATAGTAAGTGTATATGATCTTGAAACTTTTGTTCTTAGTTTTTAAGCTATCAACGCCAAGATTTCAAATCTTTGTTTTAAGTGTTAATGTTAAATTCTGCCACAAAATTTAGATACCCATCGGTTTATTGTTCTTTCTAAATAACCAAAAAGGTAAGAATTATCCAAGTGAAAGTAAGATGCAGCTCAACATCATGCACAAGTGTAGAGTGGACATCTTTAAGGGCAAACACGCGGAGGGAAAGTGCAGAACTGATTCTGTTACTTTTAGTTTTCAAAATAGTTCGAGGCGAGAGAGTGAGCACCGCATGATCCGTGCTAACATGGAATTTGGTTGTAAAAGCCATGCAATGAATAGTTTGACTATGTTTTAATTTGGTTTTTGAGAAATGAGATGATGGATAAAAGCGCAGATAATAGATAACAAATTTTCAAAGGAGTATGTCTTAATTTAAACCTAATATTAGAAGACTACTAGGCATGATCAAGTGATACATGAGGATTTGCGTATAATAAATGAGGGGGCAAATAGAGTGAGGGAGGATATGATTCAAACCGAAATCGCAGAATAGTCTTAAGATGATATGAAAGAGGCTCTAGGCTAATGCTCACATTGTTACAAGACAAATAATAATATTTATATAAAATGTAGATTAGATTTGACATAAAATAATATTATAACAAGTTTTTAAGAGACATATGTATCAAGTAAGATATTAATTTGTCCACATGCCTAGCTCAATTTGTAGAGTGTTCAAAATTTAAAAAGACAGGACATTCATGAATGGGAGGGGTTCCAAAAAGTCTGAGTCCTGGAATGGAGATGTAGAGATTTAATAGTATTGCAATAAATGCTAGTTGTCAAAAAAAGTTATATATTAATTTAAATATATTTTTATCCTTATCTTCAATTATATTTTTAAATTAATTTACTTGATTATAATTATTTAAGTAATTAGTTATATCTATATATATACATATTTATAAGACAAATATTATTTTCAATATCAAATATTAAACATATTCCATTATAAATAATATTATTGTTATAAAAATAGTATATCCCCCATAAATAATAATTATTAAATTTATATACCAGAATATAGAAAAAGATGATATGGTAGTTTTATTATATCATTATTTAAATACTACATGTTTTCTTATTTTAAAATTAATTATACAATAGCTCGAGTTAGCAAAGATAGCAGGTTTCCAAAGTTCAAACTATATAATACAATATTAGTAGATTACGTTTGGTAAACATTCAATCAAATCTTATTAAGTTATAATCCATTCTATCCTCTTTATGCTTTTACTACTTGAGTGAACTTTTTATTTATTAGTAAGCAAAAGAATGTATTCAAAATGGGGGACTCTGAGTATACAGGAAGTATACAACGGCATAAAGAAAGCCCAAAAAACACAAAACAAAAGAGAAAAAGCCCAAAAAACACAAAGCAAAAGAGAGAGCAGGGTATAACTTACTAGCCCCATAAAACAACCCAAAAAATGAAGCTATACAACCTTTAATGTTTCAAAAATCATTAAAGAGTAAATACAATCTAATATGGGAAATACTTTTGTCCGTGACCAGCAAAGTGTGGCAAAGAAAAGTTTTAAACTTTAAACTGTGGAGGTCTCTTCTTAAAAAACAACACTATTCCTTCATCTCTAAATAGTCCAAAAGAGATAGATTGACGTAACCATCCGAAAATTCTTAAGTATCTTCGACGCGTCTAATCCATCGCTTAAAAACTCTTTAGTGTTTTGTAAGGTCACCCTTGAACTTCCAAAAAGGCAAGCAAAAAGCCTAATTTTGGAAAAAAATATTGATAAACTACTCAAATAAATAATACAAAATATTAAAAACTTTTCTGACAAAACAAAAGTATGTGTTAATATTTTATTATTAGTTTTTATATTTTTTGTTATATATATAGGTATATATATATATATATATATATATATATAGAAATGCATATTTAAGAAAATATAATAGATATTTATATTTAATAATATCATGAAATTAAAAGTATACTAAATAATTTAGAATTGTTTTAATTATTTTGGTTAAAGAAATTATATAATATATTTTCCAGTAGAGAAAAATCTAAAAATTTTAGAGTGACTAAGGTTTCCTCCCTCTCTCTGAAGTATAGTTGTCATGGAAGTTGAAACTGAATACTCCCATGCAAAATCAGACAAAGAAGAAGACCTTCATCGAAGTAACAAAAGAATAAGGGAGGAAGTGATCGTTCCCTCTCATTTCGAGAAAGAACAAGTCCATCTTTCTTTTTGGGACAAACTAATGGGATCGCAGGCTAACAATGTTAAGAATGATATAGACGATTGGGTCTCGGATGATGAAGAGGATGAACCGGAAGAACATGAGGACTCTTGTTTCTTGAAGCTACAACTCTCAAAGGAAGAGAAAGGTAGAATTAGGAAACCATGGAGACAAACGTTGATTATAAAACTTCTTGGCCGATCTATATGATACAAAACCTTGTTTCAGATAATTATTTCATTGTGGAAACCGAAAGCAACAATAGACTTGGTGGTGATGGATAATGGGTTTTTCTTGGTTAAGTTTGTTGCAATGGAGGACTATGATTTCACAAAATACAACGGATTGTAGATGATCTTCAATCATTATCTCATCGTCAAACCATGGAAGTCGAACTTTGACCCTTAGTAGAACGACCTAAAAAACCTCCTTGTTTGGGTGAGGGATTCTTGTTTACCCATGTAGATTATGATAGGAAATTTTCTCTCATAAAGTCGGGAGAGAGAAGAGAAAAATTTGTCAAAATTGATGAAGCCACGCCCTTGGTCTCATGGTCATTTTGGCCCAAGACATGTGTTGGAATTGATTTGGTGTCTAATCTCTAAGTTTCAACTCAGTACAAGCAAGGAAAATTTGAATATGAAAGTAATCACTCTCAGTGTTTTAGTTGTGGCAGATTCACTCATCGAAAGGACAGAGCGCCCTTGTATGTTGAAAACGTCACCACCGAAATCTAAGGAAGCAGATCAACACTTGATGAGGATGACAACCCTGGTTAATGATGATCGAGGAAAGATTCAGAAAAGGAATCAAGATCCCCCAATTAACCCGAAAGTTATTAACAACTATGGGCTATGGATGTTAGCACCGAAAGGTGACTGGCTACTGTCACCACCAAAAGTAAATGCATTCGGGAAGATGGGTAGAAAAAGGGAAAGGGCGGTAGAAATGGATCTCAAAGGTAACCTATAAAAACTTCAAATTTTCTCCAATTTATATATACCGAGATCATATGATGATCGGGCTGGTTTTATCGTGTGAATATAAGAAAGATCCAACTTATTAATCGATGCGCCATATCCATGTGATGTACAACAAAGTATGGATTTGTCATCTACAGAGCATTAAGGAGTTGTTATGAACAACAACATGTTAGTGCCTGATCCATAAAAACATGAGAGAAAGCTTAGAAAAAAATAAGTGATTTAACTTATGATAATATCGAAGTGAGTTAAACTCAAACGGAAAGCCTGAGAGAAATAATATTAAAGCGATCTAGCAGTTAATAGAATGTATTCCTGAGTGATTAATGCATAAAATAAAAAATATAGGGACATTGAAATGAGATTATTCTCGAGAGACAATATCCAACAACCCGTCGATGATCACCATCAATGTAAAATCATTGGAAAAGACGAAGCGTATGTAATAGAAGATATTTTTTGTGGATATTAGTTGAGAATTGAGTATGTCTCTTCTAATAATAATACAAGTTTAAATTTAATGTGATTAATTGAGTTTTGTTAGAGAAATTGATTAACTCCTAATTGATAACTTTGCTTTTTCCGACAAGACTAAGTGGTATTATTTGATTTAACTTTATACATGTTATGGATAACTAGATTGTGAGTTGTGCTAAGTTAGTTTTTTTATGAAGTTGAAATGGCTAAAACTAGAAAGATGAAGGTCGATTTGAACTGGTGGGGACAACCGATGACAAAAATCACAGATGTTTACAACGTAAGATTCAGCACTTAAGAGCAAGAGATGCCTGGCAGACAACCATTAGCCACGGGCCAGCCTTCAGCATGGAACGACTACTCCAACACGCGATATGAAGCATATCGTTGCGGGCGCAGATAGAGTTGCCGCATTTTTGACGCCAAGTAAAATGAGAGGTAAAATGACTTGATGCCATTGAAAATAATCGCCACCATGGTCAAGTAGACGTCACACACTGTGGTACTTCAACCACTAGGTCAAGGAGAAGAACTCAGTGTTCTGGATGCTTACAAGAAGCGTACCAAATCATACCGAGGTAATAATCAACGCCGCGCCAGTTATGATGAGCGCTGGTAGCCACGCGATAATTACAACAATAGGGTCCAAGTCGTAATCCGCCTTCTTCCACATGCTCGGGAGTATCTCGTGATAATCCACCATAACACAACATATCACAAAAAATTGATGATGCCAATTACATGAGAGCAGGATCGCCGCCGGAGTATAAGTCTAGTGGACAAGCTTATATGACTAATCCAATGCGGCTGATCTGCCACCGATGGAAGAAATGGAAAGCGGAAAGGTTTCAAGCTTGGGGAAGGAGGAAACAACAGATCAATCTGTTATGGAAATAAGCGCAAGCATGGAAAGCACATAGGAAAGCAAATCAAGAACATAACAAGCCCAATTGTGGAAGTTGGTCACTTAACACAGATTGCACCGAGCTAAAGTATATACGCGACCAAATTCATTTCCATAATGCATTTGTTAAGATCGCTAATGTCAACTGGTAATCGTCTTTATCGATCATAGACTGAAGAGCCACCCAATTACACAGAAAGGTGATCACAATGCATATATTTCCGTCAATCCAAAGGAAGTGGAGCATTTACATGGGAAATAACACACCGGGCCGAAGCTCGAATCGCATGCAAATTCACTGATGCGGAAGGCTTGACTCCCTATCTCCACGATGTGCTTTATACTGAATTTCCGCCTGAATCTTGCTTCCCGCCAGAGTTTTAGTTAACTGGTTTTAAAATTGTATTTGAACAAGATTATGTTGCTGTATTACTGATAAATATAGTTTATGGGTATGATTCCTACCAATAGCTTATCAGATAGATAAGATATTTTTTATCACTAGAAATTTAAGTAGTAGTTCTTATGTGAATGATGTTAAATGGCATGTCAAGTTGGGACATATAGGGCAAGACCGTCTAAAGAGATTAGCTAAAACTAGTCTTTTGGGATCTATAGATAAGATAGATTTGCTAGTATGTGAGTAATGCCTGGCAAGAAAGGCAATGAGATTGCCTTTTGGTAAAGCCAAGAGAGCATATTTTCTTTTAGAGCTTATTCACTCCGACATTTATGGCCCAATGAATGTGAGGGCAAGATATTGAGCCTACAGGGACACTTTATAGATGATTTCAATTAATTCACCATGTTTATTTTATTCTGCAGAGAGCAGCACGATTGTCAAAGATATAGTATATTGGCTGAATCATCAAACAAAAATCAAATCTTTACGATCGATAGAGGACGCCGAATATCTATCTCGACTCATTCAAAGCATCCTGCCAGGATGAAAAGGGTATAGCTAGATGTCATCATTCTGCACCGCAATGTCAAAACATGTATCAGAGAGTGAATAGGGACCTTTCGACATGGTAAGGTCAATGATGGCGCAAGTTGTAACACCCCAAATTATACCCTGAAAGTTTTATAACATGTTTTGGGTATAATAAAAGTAAATGTATATTTTTCAGGAATAAATTATTGCTAAAAATAAAATATGCAAAACCCGAAATTTATATAAAAGACAAGGGTAAATTGGTAATTTACCCTGAAAGTTTTATAACATGTTTTGGGTATAATAAAAGTAAATGTATATTTTTCAGGAATAAATTATTGCTAAAAATAAAATATGCAAAACCCGGAATTTATATAAAAGACAAGGGTAAATTGGTAATTTACCAATTTAGGACCCAATGGTCATAATTTAATAAGTTCATATGCCAAAGTGGAATTTGAATAAGTTGGGATTGAAATAGTCAATGTGTATAGACGTACGACCTAAACGGTAAAATGAAAAGAAGGCAAAATGAGTAAGGCCAAACATGGCCTTATTTTGGAATCAAAATATCTCATGTTGGTCTTTGGAGAGGAGAGTAAAACGGATAAGGGAGAAAAGAAGAGAAGAGAAGGAGAAGAAGAAGAAGAGAAGAGAAGAGAAGGAGAAGAAGAAGAAGATGGAAGAAGGAGAAGAGAAGTTCAAGAAAGATAAAAGGTATGGAATTGTTTGTATGAATTTTTTTTATGGATTTTTGTATGGATATGTATATGGATACTTGTTGGAGGTTTGGAATACCTCTTTTTTGTGTAGAATCTTTGTTTGGTTTGGTTGTGGTCCTCAATAGAGGAAAATTTTGTATAGAGAAAATGTTCGGTTTTATGGGAGATGCTGTCCTTTTTTTTTCAACCCATATTTTTGTTTTGGTCATAACTTGGTTATCACTCATCCAAATTGAGTGATTAAAATTAATGGGTAAACTAGACTTCTAGGAGAACAAATATTCATGAAATAAGTATATCCAAATTTTGACTCCAATGGATCCAGAAAATTCATCAAAGTGATGCTCTGTTTTTGCGTCAATTCATATACTTTGGCCTCTAAGCTCAGTATTTAGGTCATAAGTCGAAGCTCACCATCCAAATTGAGTGATTCAAATTTAGGTAAACTAGACTCTAGAAAACAAGAATCTAAATAAGAATATCCAAATTTGAACTCCATTGGACCTAGAAAATTTGTCAAAGTAAGAGAACAATTTGTCCTCAACTGGCTCTGACAAATCAATCCTGAGTATTCTGCTTGTTTCTAAATCATAACTCGAAGTTATACTGTTCCAAATGAGGTGATTCAAATTTATACAAACTAGATATTTGGGGAGAACAACTATGAAGAAAGTAGGGTCAAAATTGTGCAAAAATGGACTTTAGGAGTCGCTAGAACTGCTCCCAAAATCCTCGGATCCAAGTGATTCACCCACAATCCTCTCATGAACATAAGGAGCCCGTTACCCGACGCCACTTTAGGAAAATCGGGCAGAGTCTCCTTTGCACTGGGAGCTCTACCCAAAACAAGACTAGATATACTGTCCCAAACAAATTCAACATATGCACAGAGTCCAAATATGGCCACTTGGGCCCATAATAAAGACTAAACATGCCGACTATGAATCCACCTATATACCCACAGTTACAAGAGTTAATATGTTTTTTACTTTTATGCAATACATACATTAAAATTAGAGTAAATTTAATACATGTGGTATACATCAAAGTTCACAACCCCGCTTTCTTCTTCTAATACAACCTCAAGGATCGAATCATTTCTCGGCACGCCCTCAGACTCCGAAAAGGATCCACGACGGGGTGAGCTAAAGCTCAAGAGGGTAATCGCCTACGGCTACCTACCACCTAAGCGCAGGCAATGCCCAGTAAACGCATATCTGGCCAAAATGCATGACTGCATTTGAATGTTCATATGACTAACTCAGACATCCCGAGTCCTCACCACTTTCTCACACTACTTAAGCCTTTGTACGAGAATTGTTATTTTATTAAGGCAACCTTCATGAATATATATATCAATTGGGCCGCTCCGACGATTGATATATATATATTGTTTGTGGACTACCCTCCGATGAATATATATCAACTGGCCGTCTACTCGCTTGATATATTATTTAGTTTGACTTACCCTCCGATCATTTATATTATTGCACAACCCTCCTCCGAACCTTTTCTTTCTCAGACTTCTAATCCATGCACTCATACCCTAATCCTAGGGTGTCCTGTTGCATACGGAATGCAATGACGCGCCCAATATTAATTAAACCACACGCAAATATATATACAATGAATATATATTACATAAAAATATCTCGCCTAACGTATTTATGAAATTAGCATTTCAAACACCAAAATTAGCTCACTTGGGCTAATGTTACGAGAACACAAGCAATTCGATTCGAATTACTTAACCAAACACATAATTTCAAAACTATATTCATACAGAACACTATTTGGGAATAATGAAACCTAGTTTACTATTCCCGGAGAATCACAAATCATCGGTTCACTTGGTGAACCCGTATCACACGGCCATTCTCGGCCTATTTCCATACCAATACATGATCAACACCAAAATACCCATTTTTCACACCAAATCGATCCCAGACGGCCACGGGTGCTCGCATTATTCTTCAAAAAATTTTATAAATTCGGTCGAGTTTTGGGACCGATCCTACAACCTCACGGCTCCAATTCATGAAACATTAAGTAAAACACTTAATAATAGGAATAAAACCTTGAGTAAGGGAGAAATCACTGCGCCGAGGAGTTTGAAGTTCGCACTAAAACCGGAGTCACGGTAACTTTGTTCAGCGTAGATCGTTTTCCGCACCTGCGCCCAGAGTCAGCCAGCGGTCGGATCGTGAGCAAATCTAGAGGAGAAAGTTCCTCTCTCTGAAATCTCCCAAAATGATCACTTCTGGCACGCCCCTTTGGAAGAGCTCCCTGTTTCGCGTTTTCTTTGCTTTTCTTTTGAATTTGTAGAGCGGCCACTAATCACTTTTTGTCATTGTGGCGTTTAATCATTTTAATTAATTAATTAAGCCTTTTCTCAGTTTGACATTCGGCCTTATCTTGGTCATCCGTTTTCATCATTTTCTCATACTACTTATGTCATATGAGTACTTGTTATATGTCTTATTTCGTTCTGTCAAAAATCGTTTCTGACACGAAACACGATGCCTCAAAAAACGTCTTAGACTCATTGTCTCTGACAAAATTACGAAATTTTGCGTGCTAACTAGATTTTGCGAGACAATTCAACGTTACAATCCGTTTTGTCATCCGAGGTCTAGAGAATTAATTACGGACTTTTAACCGTAATTATAATTTTATAATCAAAATTACGATTTTGCCCTTATTCCAGAAATTGGAATTTCTCGGGTCTTACATATATAAATGTATTGTTATATGAAATAATGCATCATAGTAATATGATTATGATAACATGTGTTATGAAAGTTAAAGCTAATACATATATAATTTTGTTATATAAAAAGAAATGTGATTAAATGTTTATAAGAATTATTTGATAATGAATATCTCATAAGTATATATGATATCAGTAGTTATTCATGTATATGAGATATCTTTTTCTAATACCTGAAAGATTGTTAAGAAAACAGAATAAAACTGATTGTCTGCTTATGACCGGGTAGTTGGATATATAGGCATGCCTGTAGGGATATAGTTTCTGCAACATACAGTTTACAGATATCGAGACCCCGTTTGGGTCGATGACATAAATCCCGTTTAGATCATTATAGTGGCCCCATTTGGGTCATACAGATAGAGATCACTGTCTCGTACAGTGATAGTACCTTCGGGTACATATAATTTTTTTCCCGTATCCACTTCTTAGGTATTTGCAGACATGAAACATAAGATAAGTGACAAGAATATGTAAATGACATAACATGATATGAGAAGCATAGCATTGTTATGTGATGATACATAAACAGTGATAAGTACAAAAACAAAAACGTAAATGAAGGATGATATGGAATGAAACATGATAAGACGAATAAGTATGATATATGTAGAAGCATATCTATAAATGATATGTTCAAAACATGAATAAGCATGTGTATATGTAAATGAATGTTAAAGTTATATGCAGTTGTCTAAAGAGTGATGACTTTGATTAGAGGTCGTCTATATGTGTTTATTCCCACTAAGATATAAGCTTAGCACTGGTGTTTCATCCGTGTAGGTACAGAAGAGGAAACTAGAGGACATCACAATCCGCATCAGCAGTCAAAGTTAACACATCACTAGGTACCCACTGAAAGACCATTTGGTCTAATGTATATGTATTTTTGTTTCTTTTGTAAGCAATGTAAATATTGTAAATGTTGAACACTTCCATATATGGAGCTTGTATATATTTTGTAATCCGCTACTATAGAATATACTACAAGTTAAATGTTTAACATTTTAGGAATGAACAAGATTAAATTTTATAAGATTATAGTAAATAGGAAAAAAAAATGACACTCTCGCTTGACACCGTGTGTCGAGTTGGGGGCGTCACAGTTTAGTGGTATTAGAGCTTAGGTTCAGGCAACTCTGGAATAGAGTATATGATAGAAAAATATGTGTTTAGTAATGTGTTGACTGATGTGGATGTCCTTGTGTTTTGTATAGATGGATCGTCCTCCAAATCCATCTGAAGAAGCAGCTGAAAGTGTTAACCTAGTAGATCAAGGGTTGCCTGCTTCGAATCCTTCTGAATCTGTCAGAAGTGAGAGTCATGCCCCAGCCGAACCAAATGAAGCTTTGTTGAGGATATCTGGGGGCTTGTGTGGCTTCGGGTGTTAGAGAGATTGTGACTCCCAAGTACGATAGATAGTGAAGACATGGGTAAGGAATTCCATGAATTGAGGACACTGGAAGAGTCCGATAAAGGCCGAATTACAGTTTGGAAAAATGAGAATAGTAGAAGAGGTGAGATGCCCTCCTGATCTGTAACACCCCAAAATATACCCTAGTAGTTTTCGTCATGTTTAGGGTATTTTGTAAGCATAAATTGAATTTTCGTAAATTAAATGCAAAAATAAAGAAACTTAGAAACCCAGAAATTGTACAAGTTATAAAGGCAAAAGAGTAAATTGTCAAAAAAGGGGCATAAAGGACATGGATTAAGAAGATTAGAGGCCAAAATACAATAAAAATTGAAATACAAATGGTGAAGTTGGAGAAGCTAAAAGCTAAAAATAACATCAAGTTTCATTATAAATGGATGCTTGGAGACCAAAAATGCATTATTTTGATCCTCCAAACAAGAAGCCTACGGGAAGGAGAGGAAGAGGAGAAGGAAGAAGAGAGGAAGAAAGGGAAATCAAGCCCAAGGTATGCAATTTTGTATGGATACATGACTTTTGCATGGATTTTTGGTATGCTTTTTGTATCTGAACTACTTGGATATGATTGCTAGAGGTTTCCTTGAAGATTAAATTGGTTCCCTTTTCTAGGGTTTTGTTAGGAAGACATCCTAACTCTAAAATTTAAGGAAGTTTGGATGAAAATCTAGTTGATAATGATTAGAGATGGAATCCTTCCACTTGATTCCAAGGTTTTGGAGGTGGTGAGATTTTAGTATAAATCCTTGGATTCTTTTGCAAATTAAAAGTGTTTGTGGAGTTGTTGGGAGGGATTCTATGTTAGTTTTTGATGAAGGATGTAATAGAAGTTAATTATGGAAGAAAAGTGCATGAAAAATGGAAGAGAACACACATTACAGGCATTTTAGGGGACTGTCTGCGTGCAATTCGAGGCTGTACCCGATACGGAGTAGTGCTTTCTGTTTTCTATTTCGACTAGTGTTCTTATTTTGGCCATAACTTGCTCATTTCTGATCCGATTTGAGTGATTCAAGTTTCTGGTTATAATAGACTTTAAGGAGAACTAAACATCCTGAAATAGCTACCTTCTAATTCCTACTCTAGGTGGCCCAAAAATTCACTCAAAGTGGGGCTATGTTCAAGCCAATTTCTAGTTCAGTTTTTGAACATAGTGTAGTCCTGGTTGTTTCGGACGTAACTTGAGTTTCGGTGCTCCGATTTGGGTGATTCCAGTTGGAGGAGAACCCTTAGCACCTTAGCTTCAAATGAATACAAAGAACCAGGGTCAGGTATGAAGTTAAGCCTCTTGAAAAAAAAAAATTCAAATTTGTTCATTGTAATTAAGATGCATGGAAGCTAGTTTGGCATGAAAAATGCCATAGCTTTGTTCGAATGATTCGATTGGAATGATTCAATTTCTAAGAAAAGTAGATGCATCGAGGACAAGAATACATGAATGATGTGTAGATACATCAGTATTCCTGTATAAGTACTTGAAATATGAAAATGGCGAAACATGAACATGAACATGGCTTGATATATCGTAGGCAAGGTAATAAAGATAGGTTATGAGTTTTGAAAGACATATGATCATATGACTACCTAGGACCGAAAAATGAATGAGTGGACGTCCTGTTGGTGCTTCGGCACTCCTATTGGTGCTACGACACTCCTGTTGCGTGGGTAGCCACGTTTTGATTGGTGCTTTCGGCACTCCTGGCAGTCTTCTGACCTCTGTTGCGTGACGGCGCGTCTGATGGGTGCTCATTTACTCCTGGCACGGTGCTCACGACACTCCTGTTGCTTGGGCAGGCACGTCCTGAATGGTGCTTCGGCACTCCTGCTAGTGTTACGACACTCCTGTTATGTATTGTACCTTCGGGTACTTATTATACTGCGTCCTACTCATTTCTTATGATTGGTCTAGGTAGTCAGATAGACATATGATAAGACATCGAATAAAGAATAAGAGTAAAGAATCACGAATGTGCATACTTATGTCTGATACATGTCTACGGGTACTCACTGTATCTGATTAATCTCTACATACTACCCACAGGGTACTCTCATAGGAAAAATAAGTATAAAGTTATGTAATATAAATTATAAGTGAGAATTCGTACCTAAGTCTACTTAGAGTATAATGAGATACGTGTAGTACACATGGGTACTTTTGTATACTAATAAACTCACGAAACTCCTACGGGAATCCCAGAATAAGCATAAAAGCTGTTATAAGCATAAGAAATTGTATAAGTCTAAAGATGACTCTGATATGAACCGACAATTCTGTTTGTTTTGGGATATGTTCTGAATCTGTATAAACCTGATATATGTATTTGATGTGATTTGTACCTACGAAAGACTAATGTCCGTATCTGTTATAAGTCGATGCCAGCCTTGTATGTGATATGATCCTGATCTGTTCCGACTTATCGTACCTATGGGTACCTTCACACAAGAATAAGATCCATAAAACAAGAATAAGTTCTGTAACACAAGTATAAAATCCGTAAGACAAGTATATGCTCTATAAGACATGTATAAGATCTGAAATAAATGTATAAGTTCATTAATACCATATAAGATCAAAATCTGAGAATAAGTTACGTAATACCGAGTATACGTTAAAGTAATATCCTTTGTAGTACCCTCACGGTACTTTTATGTCGAGAATAAGCTCAGTGTAAGATCAGGAAGTACAAGAATAGATCAGAAATACAAGAATAAGTTACGTAAAACAAGTATAAGATCCATAAGACAGGGTGTATCCATAGTACAAGTATAAGATCTGAAGTACAAGTATAAAGTTACCAGGTACCTACGGGTACATCGAGTAAAAGGTTTAATAGCTGTAACCTACGAGAGATACGGATAGAGTATCGGTCGATAGAAGTTCAAGTAGATGTCCTTCGGAGATCTGAGATAATTATAAGTCAGAGACAAGTATCGGTATAAGTCACTTGATATATGTCCTTTGGAATCTGAATAAGTATCGTGCGATACAAGCATAAGTATGTGTCCTATGGGAGACAAGTGTAAGTATATGTATAAGCTCAGTACCGTATACGAGGAATCTGAATAAGTATGTGTCTTACGGGAGATCCGTATAAGAATAAGTCTGTTATAAGTAGAAGATCTGAATACTACTTGAGAGTATAAAATCCAGAATAAGATTAAGCACGCTGTAATTATAGGATCGAATATAAGAATAAATGCCTTTATATTAAGACCAGTAAAGTAAAAGTTTAGTCAGCATACGAGATGTGAACAAGCATAAGTTTATTTATAAGGATAAGTATGTATGGAAAGGTGTTATATGATAAGCAAGTATATGTATTAATTACAATTATATGAATTCACAGAAGATTAGATGCTCACATTCTTGTTTTATGTGATTTGTGATTCAGTAAAAATGCATGTGTTCCTGTATAAGATATGTTTCCCACTAAAGCGTAAAAAACATACGGGTTTTTAATCTGTGTAGGTACAGGAGAAGACGTCTGAAAACATCCGCATACATCTAGGCCAACACACCAGTAAGGGTTCATCACAGTAGGTCCTGCGCTCTGAATATGTAATTGAAATATGAAAGTACAGTTTTGTATTTGTAAATGGGACTCGGTAAATGTGTATAGATTTTGATGGACACCACTCCGGTGGTAGTTCTTTTGATATGTTTATGACATTTTGATTATGTTATAAGATGTGGGCCATACCCACATGTACCAGTTCGGCTTTAAAAAAAAAAAAAAATCAGGTAAAGAGTCCCAGTATATGGTCTCGCACCCCGAACTCGTTCGGATCCGCCAATCGGGTCGGACAGGGAATCGGGGCGTGACATGATCAAAGAATGACATGTGCAGTTTCTTTATTGCAAGGTAGTGCTTATGATTTGTGGAAGTTAGTGTTTAGGAGTCCGAGGCTTCCATATCCCATACCATGGGAGTTTTTCGTCTAAGAGTTCATGGCCAAATATGTATCTGATATGTACAGGGAGACCAAGTGGAAGCAATTCTTGAATTTGAAGCAAAGAAACTTATTAGTGGCGGAATATGAGAAAGAATTCAGCCATCTTAGCAAGTACGCACTTGAATCAGTCCTCACCGAGACATTTCGGTGTAGGCAGTTTGAGGATGGACTAAATTAGTCCGCCAAAAAGATATCGGCGCTGTGTGATACTCAGTAAGTAAATTTCTATCGGTTGGTTCAGCGACAATGAAAGTGAAATGCGAGCGAAACGGTAGAAAGATTTTAGAAGAGAAAGCTTTCTAGAGGAGCTTCTTCCTCCTCGGGTAAAAGAGTTAGAGAGTCCCAAGCTGAGTCAGTGCAGGGTTCAGCTACAAGAGGTAGAAGACAAGGAAGTACAATGGTACCTAGTTCTGGTAGAGGTGTTTCAACTAGACAAGGAGAAGTCCCAGAGTGCCCTCATTGCCATAGACGACATTTGGGCGTGTGTAGATTCTTGACAGGAGGATGTTTCAGATGTGGAAGCACTGAACACTTGATAGTGAATTGTCCCAGAATTCAGGGATAATAGGAGTTCTGGGTTAGTGGCGGAGAGTCTGTTGCACCACCTTGACTCGGGATCGAGGTAGGGTCGAGTGGCCTAGTGTCGACATAGGGACTTGGAGGTACGGTGTCGGGGAGACCAGTCAGGATCGTCCTATGCCTACCTCTTGACCACGAGCCTATGAAAGCTCATGAGGATCGGGATGCTCTGAAGTGATTACTAGCTATTTTCTCTCTTTTTTATGTTATTGAGATGCACATGCTTTGATGAACCACACGACTCTACTCATTCGTATACTCGATGCAGAACATGTGTTTGATAGAATGCCATCGATAGAGCAATTACCATATGATATACTTGTACTAGTCCTGGGGCATAGTGTGAGTCGTCAGTGTATAAGTACTATCACCTAATGACTCATGGTAGAGAGTTTTCTAATGATCTACTTGCTTTGTCGTTTCATGAGTTTGATTTAATTTTGGGAATGGATTGGTTATCCAACCATCAAGCTATAGTGGATTGTGATAAGAAAACAGTAAGGCTTAAATGTTCAGACCTATCAGAGGTAACAGTACATGGTATCCAATCTGGAGCCATGTCAAATGTAATTTCAGCTATGCAGGCTCGACGATTGCTAAGGAAAGGTTGTGAAGCCTTTTTGGCTTTGGTGCTTGACTCTAAAAGAGGACAATAAGAATTGGAAAATATTATGGTTGTGAAAGATTTTCCGGATGTGTTCCTTGAAGAGTTACTTGGTATTCCACCTGTAAGAGAAGTGGATTTACTCCCCATTAAGGTTTCTTGGGACAACTCTATACAGGGCACCATATCTGAGGATGGTTCAATTGAGTTGAAGAGCTAAAGATTCAACTCTGAGCTTCTAGACAAAGGGGTTTATCCCGGAGCTAGTGTGTCTCCACAGGGTGCACCTATTTTGTTCGTGAAAAAGAAAGATGGCACCCTCTGGATATTGCATGATTATCGGCCCGAATCAATAAGGTGACAGTGAAAAACAAATACCCATTGCCGAGAATTGAAGATCTCTTTGATCAGTTAAAAGGGGTAGGTGTCTTCTCAAAGATAAACCTGCGATCAGGGTACTATTAGCTAGGAGTGAAAATGTCGATGTGCCGAAGACAGCATTTAGAACTCTATATGGCCATTATGAGTTCTTGGTAATGCCATTTGGGTTGACTAATGCACCGGTAGCATTCATGGATTTGATGCATAGGGTGTTTCAACCTTATTTAGATCAGTTTGTTGTGGTCTTTATTGATGATATATTGGTATATTCCAGAGATGAGCAGGAGCATGAGCAATATTTGAAAATAGTCCTATAGACTTTGAGAAAGAAAAAGTTGTATGCTAAGCTTAGCAAATGTGATTTTTGGCTAAAGGAAGTTTCATTCTTAGGCCATATTGTGTGCTTCGAGGAGTACTAAGAGTTGACCCTACTAAGGTCGCGGTGGTGAATTGGAAACCTTTGAAGTGTGCAGAAGTGAGAAGTTTCTTGGGCTAGTAGGATATTATAGAAGATTTGTGAAGGATTCTCTGTCATAGCTTCTCCGGTCACCAAATTACTCAGGAAAGGAGTAAAGTTTGAGTGGTCAGATAAATGTCATAATAGTTTTGAGCAGTTAGAAGAAATCTTTGGTTGAAGCACCGGTATTATGTAAATACCTCGGGAAAGGCTACACCTTATACGGTGATGCTTGGGCATTGGTTTGGGATGTGTGTTAATGCAAGATGGAAAAGAAGTAGTGGCTTATGCATCCCGGAATTAGTTGAAACCACATGAACAAAATTATCCCACTCATGACCTAGAGTTAGCCCGCAGTGAGTGTTTACTTTGAAAATATGGCGACAGCACTATTTATATGGTGAAAATCACGAGAATTTATCACGGATCATAAAAGTCTTAAATGTTGTTATGAGGCTTAATTTGAGACAACGGAGGTGGTTGGAGTTATTCAAAGATTATGACTGTATAATTGACTACCACCCTAGAAAAGTTAATGTGGTAACAGATGCCTTAAGTAGAAAGGCAATGACAGCTTTGTCACTTCAACACAGTGCAGATGATGGAGCTATATTAGCTCAATTAAAAGCACAGCCTGTGTTAAAGCAAATGATTATAGATGCTCAGAAAAATTATTAAGAGATGCAGAAAAATGTACAAATGGTCAGAAATGGTGATAAGACTGGGTTTTCAGTAAAATAAGAGGGAAGTTTGTATTTCCAGGACAGACTATGTGTGCTAGATGATAAAAAGCCCAAGAAAAAGTTGTTATTTGAAGCTCATAATACGGTATTTATCATGCATCCTGAAGGTAATAAGATGTACCAGGATTTGAAACAAATGATCTTGAGGTGGGAAAGGAATGAAAAGTGTGATAGAGTACATGTCTAGAAGTGTTTGACGTGTCAACAAGTTAAGTGAGGCACCCCGAGTTCCTCACAGTGCGGTGAGATCCTTTTCCAGTTCACCGATGGAAGTGGGATAACATTACCATGGATTTTGTGTCGAGTTTTCCCCTCACGCAACAAAAACATGACTCTATTTGGGTGATTGTTGATAGGCTCACAAAGTCGGCCCAATTTATACCAGTCAGGATTGACTATTCTATGGATAGACTAGGTGAGTTATATGTGGATGAGATTGTGTGATTGCATGGTGTGTCATTGTCTATTGTGTCGGATAGAGATCCGCGATTTACCTCGAGATTTTGGAAGGAACTACAGTCAGCCTTAAGCACGAGGTTGAATTTCAGTACAACATTCCATCCGCAGACAGATGGACAGTCCGAGATGTTGATTTAAGTGCTCGAAGATATGCTTTGGGGATGTGTAATGGAATTGGCTGGGAAGTTGGGATAAATTATATTAGGTGATAGAATTTACTATAACAGCAGGTTATCAATCAAGCATTGGCAGACACCATATGAGGCTTTGTATGGCCAAAGATGTAGAATTCCTGTGTGTTGGACATAATTGAATGAGCATAAAGTGATTGGTCCAAACATAATAAAAGATACAAAAGCAAAAGTTTAGGTTATTCGGCAAAGGTTAACGGCTGCTAGTGATCGACAAAAGTCATATGCCAATTTGAAAAGGAAGGACATTGAATATGAAGTGGGTGATAAAGTGTTCTTAAAGGTATCTCCATGGAGGAAGGTGCTTAGATTTGGGAAGAAAGGAAAGCTGAGTTCGAGGTTCATTGGCCCATATGAAGTTTTGGAGAGAATTGGACCAGTGGCGTATCGGTTAGCACTCTCTCTAGAGTTAGCCAAGTTGCATGATGTGTTCCATGTGTCTATGCTTTGGAAATACCGTTCTGATGAGTCGTACATACTACCCGTGCAAGAGATACAAGTACATGAGGATTTGTCATATGATGAGGAGCCAAAGGCAATTTTGGCTCGAGAGGTGAAAACGATTCTTGAAGTAAACAAGTACCGTGGTAAGTGCTGCGAGTAACACCAGCGAGAGAAGAAAATTTGCCAAGACGGAGCGACTATGAGAGCCTGATATCAGTAACTCTTTGAATCAGGAATGAATTTCGAGGACAAAATTCTGTTAAAGAAATGAGAAGTTGCCAACACCCAAATTATACCGTGAGTTTATAACGTGTTTTGGATATAATAAAAGTAAATGTATATTTTTACGGAATAAAATCTTTGCCAAAAATAAAATATGCAAAATCCGGAATTTATATAAAAGACAAGGCTAAATTATTGGTGCAATTTAGGACCCAAGGGTCATAATTTAATAAGTTCATATGCCAAAGTGGAATTTGAATAAGTTAGATTGAGAATAATAAAGAGATGAAGGACCTAAATGAAAAAAATGGAAAAGAAGGCAAAAATGTATAAGGCCAAACATGGCCTTATTTTGGAATCAAAATATCTCATGTTGGTCTTTGGATAGGAGAGCAAAACGAATAAGGGAGAAAAGAAGAAGAGAAGAGAAGGAGAAGGAGAAGAAGAGAAGGGAAGGAGAAGAAGAAGAAGAAGAAGAAGAAGGAAGAAGGAGAAGAGAAGTTCAAGAAAGATCAAAGGTATGGAATTGTTTGTATGGATTTTTTTTTATGGATTTTTGTATGGATATGTATATGGATACTTGTTGGAGGTTTGGCATACCTCTTTTTTTTGGTCGTGGTCCTCAATAGAGGAAAATTTTGTATAGAGAAAATGTTGGGTTTAGGGAAGTGTTGTCGTTTTTTTGACCCGATGTTTTTGTTTGGCCGTAACTTGGCCATCGGCCTAAGTAAATTGAGTTATTTAAATTTAAGACCAATTGGAAACACAGGAGAACGAATATTCGCAAAAATAAGTATATCCAAATTTTGACTCCATTGGACCCATAAAAATTTTCAAAGTGATGCTCTGTTTTCGGGTCAATTCTGATACAATTTTGGGTTCCATAACAGTTTTGGTATTTAGGCCATAAGTTGAGTTTCACTTATCCAAATTGAGTGATTAAAATTTAGGTAAACTATACTTCTAGGAGAACAAATATTCTTAAAATAAGTATATCCAAATTTGGACCCCATTGGACCTCAAAAATTCATCAAAGTAAGGGAACAATTCGGTCCCTGAAATCTGTCTCAGAACAGTCCCCTGAACTGGAGTAATTCCGGTTGTTTCAATCATAACTTGAGTTATACTGGTTCAAATGAGATGATTCAAATTTCTATACAAACTAGACATCGGGGAGAACAACTTTCATGAAGAAAGTAGGGTCAAAATTGTAGTAAAAAATGGACTTAGGAGCTGCCTAGAACTGTTTAAGTAGAATCGGTTATAGAAACTATAATTGTATAAAGGTTATATAAATGTATTGTTACATGAAATAATGCATCATAGTAATATGATTATGATAACATGTGTTAAGAAAGTTAAAGCTAATACATATATAATTTTGTTTATATGAAAAGTACAAATTTAAATGTTTATAAGAGATTATTTTGATAATGAATATCTCATAAGTATACAATGACATCGTAGTGATTCATGTATATGAGATATCTTTTCTAATAATCGAAAGATTGTTAAGAAAATGTAATAAACTCTGGACATCTGTTTATGACCGGGTAGTTGGATATATAGGCATGTCTATAGGGATATAGTTGATGCAACATACAGTTTACAGATATTGAGACCTCGTTTGGGTTAATGACATAGTTCCCGTTTGGATCATTATAATGGCCTCGTTTGGGTCATACAGAGAGATCACCGCCTCAGACAAAGGATAGTACTGGTACATACAGTTTTTTTTTCCGTATCCACTTCTAAGATATTTGCAGGCATAAAACATAAGATAAGTGACAAGAATATGTAAATGACATGACATGATATGAGAAGCATAACATTGTTATGTGATGATACGTAAACAGTGATAAGTACAAGAACAAAAACGTAAATGAAAGATGATATAGAACAAACATGATAAGATCGAATAAGTATGATATATGTAGAAGCATATCTATAAATGATATGTTCAAAACATGAATACATGTGTATATGTAAAAATGAATGTTAAAGTTATATGCAATATTTAAAGTGTGATGACTTTGATTAGAGGTAGTCTATATGTATTTATTCCCATTAAGCTATGTTTAGCACAGCAAGCTATCCGCGTAGCACGTAAGAGGAAACTAGAGGATCGACACCGCATCAGCAGCCAAAGTTAACACATCACTAGGTACCCAATCAGCATTCATTCGTTTAATGTATATGTATTTTTGTTTCTTTTGTATAATGTAAATATTGTAAATGTTGAACATTTCTATATATGGAGCTTGTATATATTTTGTAATCCATCACATGTAATATACTACAAGTTAAATGTTTAATACTATAGGAAATAGAACAAGCTTAAAGTTTATAAGATTATAGTAAATAGGAAAAACGACACCCTCGTCACACCACGTGCACCGAGTCGGGGGCGCTACACGCTGTGCTGCCAATCTCTCGGGGGATGCACTAATGA
Organism: Tetrastigma voinierianum; assembly: GCA_016808115.1. Taxonomy (NCBI): domain Eukaryota; kingdom Viridiplantae; phylum Streptophyta; class Magnoliopsida; order Vitales; family Vitaceae; genus Tetrastigma; species Tetrastigma voinierianum. The sequence goes on from JAEQBH010002183.1 coordinate 138,149, forward strand.
CTGCAGCCTACATTCTAAATAAAGTTCCATCTAAGTCTTTTCCTTCCACTCCATATGAAGTATGGAAAGGTATGATGCTTGATTTGAACGTTATGCGCCCATAGGGGTGTGCGGCTTATGTTTCATAATGTTTCTCATGAATATGAGACGCTTTGTCCTAAGGGGAAGAAATGTATCTTCATAAGACACTTAGAGTCCTCCAAAGGATATATCTTCTTAGGAGAATATATAAATAGAAGTGTAACATAAATCGAGTCACAAAATGTCGTATTTTTGCTAGAGGACTTTCCGAAATGAGGTGAGATAGATAAGGATACTCATTTCTATGAAATGGAAGATCCTAAAGTTAGTGAGGGTGTAAGAATAATTTATTCAACACTTACAGGACCAAACAACATAATAAGTCTAACCCCACTTGAAGTGAGGGGGAGTGACAATTTTCTAGACCATGTTCCTATAGAGCAAAATCATGAACAATCTCAAACTCGACGTAGTAATCGAGAGAGAATTCCCCATTGTCACTTTGAGATTGAGGGGAAAGCTTTCATGATCGCTCATGATGAAGAAGAGCCCAAAACAATACAACAAGCTCTTTTTGGTCCTAACTCTAAAGAGTGGTTTGAAGATATGAAAGAGGAAATGAATTCAATGAATCAAACAGAGTTTGGGATTTGGTTGATTTGCCGCCAACTCGTAAGACCATTGGGAACAAGTGGGTTCTAAATATTAAACATAAGTCGGATGGGACAATTGACAAATATAAGGCTCGATTAGTAGCTAAGGGTTACACACAACAAGAAGGAATTGACTATGAAGATAACTTCTCGCCTATGGTCAAGTTCGCATCAATTCACATCATTTTAGCCATTATGGCAAGAATGGATCTAGAATTACACCAAATGGACATTAAGACTACTTTCCTTAATGGAGAGCTCGATGAAGAAATCTATATGGATCAACCTTTAGGCTTCGAGCTCAAAGGATAGGAGCACAAAGTTTGCAAGCTCAAAAAGATCCATCTATGGTCTTAAACATGCCTCAAGACAATGGAACCTCAAATGTCATCAAGCCATGTTGAAAGATGGCTTTACAATGATGGAAGAGAATCATTTTGTGTTTATTAAACGTTCAAATAACCACTTCATAATTCTATCCTTATATGTTGATGGCATATTAATAGCTGGAAATGATAAGAAATTGATAGATGTGACCAAGAAGTGGTTATCATCAAATTTTGAAATGAAAGACATGGGGGAGGCTAACTATGTACTTGCAAGCAGATCCTGGCGGATCGCTTCAAAACGCCCTAGGTCGTAAAAAATATCTCAAGAGACGATACAAAAATGTTACAAAGGCTACATATGCATGATTGCAAGCTTATGGACACCCCTGTTAAGAGAAATTTGAGTCTTAGTCTTAATATGTGTCCCAAGTCGGTTGAAGAGAAAGAATAAATGTCCAAAGTACCTTACTCCAGTGCTATCCAAAGTCTGATGTATGTAATGATGTGCACACGTCTAGACATATGCTATGTTGTTGGGCTAGCAAGCATATTTCAATATAATCCAAGTATAAAACACTAGATGACAGTGAAGATAATTTTGAGATATCTAAAAGGAACAACAGATTATGTGCTATTCTACCAAGGGAGAGATTAGTGATTGATTAGTTATACAGATGCTAATTGGGGAAGCGATCCTAATCAACTCAAATCGACGATTGGATATGCGCTCTTGTTGAATGATTGTGAAATATCATGGGAAGACCAAACATATCCAGATTAGATATCATTCGCCGTGAGATATGATCATGTCGAAGTGGTTCAAACATTCCTACCAATGAGATGCAGCGCACCCATTACTAAACCATAGCCGAGATGCATTTGTGAGGCATGTGAGATCCCTAGGCTTATGTAGGATGTGATTGAATGGAACAAAACACTTGTGATTTTCTTACAATAAGATAAAGAGCATTTCACATGATTCACTTGTTTTTTGTTTTTTTGTTTTTTTTTTGTGAATATGTTGAAAATGTCGCTTGACACAATTCAAATAATGTATGTCGATAGACTTGATTGACTCCCTCACATGAGTAATCGCCTCTAGCGCTGTGGGAGCGAGTAGAGATGAGACCTTAATTTAAAGGACTAAGGTGTAATAGGAGCGACTTTGGTCATATTATCACTTACTAGGTCACCTTGATGAGAATCAAGATGAGATTCTTTGTTTGAATCAACATGAATGCCTTACCCCACCATTCGTGTGTCTATTTAGAGGAAGCTGAGTGTAGAACTTATTATTTAACATCATGGAATGTGGAAATAAAAGTTTAAGGTGTGGCGCTTTTGGAGCGACAAGACTAAGACTTATATGGAGTTATTTGTTTTACAATTTAGAGCAAGACTTACACTCTTTCATCTTTTATAAGAAAGAGAAGTTCCATCATAACATGCATTTCATACTGCATGTGCTAGATGACCAATTGGGAAGCAAAAGAATGAATCCCTATTTTTTTGCTATGTGAGTCCTAGAAATCCTATATATGGATTTCATCTTTTCTTACCCTTTGTGACTTTTGACTATATCGTGATGTGATGAGTTGATGTTGGCTATCTTAGGATGTATCCATAGTCATGGAAGATTCGACATGAGCATTCCTAAACTGACTAACTCGATTTGAGGATGATTGGTATGGCGAAAGAAAAGTATTTTCTTATACACTCGTTATATTCACTCCGTTTCTCTTGATAGAGCTTGGAATAACTTAGAATACTGAGTAATTATAAGAGAGATCTGAGTGTGGATTCTTTAGGGATTGAATCATACTTGATCATGTGTACTATGAAAATACTTGGGGTAAATAAGCACTACCTTACCCTTATGAGGTTGATGTCTCTATATGGCCTGAGGATAGGTTTGTATTGGAGCTCCCACCATCGGTCTGCTTCAGGTCGCATAGTGCATTTTACTTGCCATATGATTTATTCTACGTTTGAAGTAACCAAAGATGATGTTTGTGATGAGTCAAGCCCAACATAGGCGAGTGGGAGACGTTGGATTACGGATAAGAACCTAAGATCACTTTTTAGGGTTGGTTGGTTTGAAAAAAAAAACCTAGAAGAAGTTGGAAAATCTATCTCCTCTCCCTCAGAAAGATCTCGCACATTGGTAAACCATTATGAAAACTACAAAGATACTGAAAGGGTGTTCGTACTATGAAAAACTCATAACAGATTCCATCAAAGTGATCTGATTCTTGCATGAAGCATTGAGACAGGGTTGCAGCTTCAACAAGTGAATATGGTTTATTTAGTTGCAAACCATTTGTTTTTCTTACTAGCAGGGGGGAAGAAGGAGAAGGAATGACGATTAAGGCAAGAGAGGAAACCACGAGAACCCGGACTTCCAGTCGATGACTCAAGAGATATGAAAGATTGTCGTAATATATTTGAGGAACATTATCAAGATCCGCTGTTAGATCGAGGAATTGAAGACATGGTTGAGGGATCTAGTTGCTCTTAATAGAAGAGGCAAGTAGTGGCCAAAAGAGTTACAAGCCATAGTGTTTTAAGCTTGTAATGGTAGCACTAGCCCCCCTCCCTCGAACAAAAAAAAGGAAATTATTATATATATATATATATATATATATATATATATATATATATATATAAAATAATATAATAAAGTTTATATATTTGATGTGTATAGATGTCGAGTAAGAGGTAATCGGCCTTGGGTTTAAGTTTCAACTCTCCTCACAACAAATTATTATTATTATTATTAAATCATGATCCGTTGTTAGATCGAGGAATGGAAGACATAATTGAGGGATCTAGTTGTTTTTTTTATAGAAGATGCAAGTAGTGACCAAAAGAGTTACAAGCTATATAGTGCTTTAAGCTTGTAAGGGTACACTAGCCCCCTCCGTCCAACCAAAAAATAAATAAATTATAATATTTATTTATTTACTTGAGATAATACAATAAATGTTTATATATTTGATAATATAGATTTGATAACTAGAGGTAACCGAGGCAAGTTTAAGTTTCATAGTAATTTTATATTATTATTATTATTATAATTCATCATTTCTTCTTCTTCTTCCTCCCTCTTTCTTACTAGGCAGCACCTTCCTCGTTTTCTTTCACTACCCTGACACCAACACCCTAGGTCGACTTCTTCCCTTTCTTCCACCGGGTGCCTGCTTTTGGTCCGAACCTCCAAGTTAAGGCTATTTTTCCCTCCACTTTCATCATATTTCTGCAGAAAATTGATAAGAGTTAACCACGTCACCATTGGCAAGACTTGGTCAAGGAAAAAAATGGAGTTGTGGACTTCAGACGTGGAAGAATTCTTAATTTTATATTTTCGGTTAATTGTTGCATTTTATCTTTTATTTTTAGATAATTAGTGGAGCAAATTTAGGAATCCACTAAAGCAACTAGCATGCACGTTTCTTTAACATTTTGTATTTAAAACCTTATAATTATAAAAATGGAAAAAAAAGAAGAAATTTGCTAATTATCTCTTTGTCAAAAAACAAACCCACGAGGGTTTTATCATTTGGTATTAGAGCCTCATCCTAAATGGCCTGGCAACCACTGGGAGAGACTAAAAATTTGCGTTATGTCGGCCAACATCCGAAGACACGGACAAATTGTTTATTGAGTTGCGAAGGCATCGAGAATCCACTGAATTCAAGGGGAGAGTCTTGGCAATGGAGTCCTAGCCAAAGTAGGATAAACAACCAGAAGAGCCTTGCAACCAATGTGCTCAAGTGTGAGAGAGGGAAGGTGTTGCTGGATCCTAATAAAGTCAACGAGATCTCCATGGCCAATTCCAAGCAAAACATTAGAAAATTGGTCAAGTATGTTTTTGTTTCAAGGAAGCCAACTTAAGTTCATTCAAGATCACATGCATGTCGGATGAAGGAGGCCAAGTGAAAGGGGTATCACTATGGCTATATCAAGTGAAAGGGTACGACGAAGGCTACGTTGTCAAACAAAATCTTGTGAATGAGGAGGATACGCGTGCTTAGGTAACTAACTTTGTAAGTCTGAGGAATCGAGAAGACAATAATGGGTGAGAGTCGTACGAGTTTATCTTAAACGTGGGGACAAGGTTCAACGTTTAGGGAGGGGTAATGATAAGAGTTAACCACGTCACCATTAGCAAGTCTTGGTCAAGGAAGAAAATGAAGTTGTGGACTTAAGACATGGGAGAATTCTTAATTTTATATTTCTGTTAACTGTTGCATTTTATCTTTTATTTTTAGATAATTAGTTAAGAAAATTTAGGAATCCACTAAAGCAACTAGCATGCACGTTTCTTTAATATTTTGTATTTAAAACCTCATAATTATAGAAATTAAAAACAATAATAAATTTGCTAATTATCTCTTTGTCAAAAAACAAACCCAGAAGGGTTTTATCAAAAATTCGGTGATATATCCTGAAAAATCATCGAAGAACCTTCTTACCTGATGATTGCGTACATATTTTATCGAAATTTTTGTTACAAATGAAATTTCACCAAAATTTATTCGAAATCTAAGGATATTTACCGATATTTATGAGATTGGAAATATCTAACCTATATTTCTTTCCATTGCTGCCGACATATGAAATTTCCCGAAATTTTCATCCTATCCTATCTCATTTATTTTTTGGTGAGTGGTGAGTGGATACAAAAGGTTAAGGCAACGTACAAATTCAGTTAAATGAAGAACTGCAATAAACTTTAAAAGCAATTTTTCTAAACAATCACCTATTTTTGTTAACAATTTATTGTTCTATTTGCTTCCCTATAGACATGGCAACAAATGTAATTATTTAAATTTTGAGAAAGCCTTCAAACATCCCCATTAACAAAATAATTGAACTAAATAAACTACTTTTTTTATTATTATAACCATGACTACTTTTGAATCCCCTTTGATCTCCAAGTTTAAGAAATCCTTTTCTTTCGTAGCTAAAATATCATCTCTTAGTATCCTACATTCAGCAATAATAATCGTCGCATTACTTAAATATTTGTTTCCAGCCATTTTAACTATTCCATTTGAGTCTCTAATGACCCAGCTTCTAGCACTTGCATCTTTTATCGTGGAACCATCAAAATTTAATTTGAATATTTCTTTAATAGGGGAACCCAATGGATCTATTTTTTCAACTTGACGAGGGATTTTGCATCATTCGTTAATAAGAAATGAGTCACTCATACATTTCCAAAGATTTTGAAAAGTCAAGATAGCTTTCTCATGAGAAATGGAATAAGTTTTATTTTCCTAAATAAAACATGGTTTATATGAGTCTAGACATTCCAAAGAATAATGGAAATTTTTTCCAAGTTTGAAAAGTCTATAATTAGTATTATAATTTTTATAAATCGTTTTAGCCAAGAGAGGAAATCACCTTCATAAAAAAACGGGGTGGGGCAATTATATTTAATATGGTCCCAAATTCTTTGAACAAAAAAACAACATTTTAAAATGTGGTCAATATTTTCACTATTTTGAATACAAAAATAACAAGTATTTGTAATTTTAAAATGTGGTTAATATTTTCACTATTTTGATTGCAAAAATAACAAGTATTTGTAATTTATAGTTTTCAAGCAATCATAAATTCACAAGTGGGGAGGGCTTCTCTAAGAATCAATCAAAGAAAAAACTTTATTACAGGTAATAACTTTAGATTCTAAATTCAATTTAGAATTTCATACCTGTGGTGCACAAAGGTTTTTCTCATTACCCAAATTATTGATTTGAGAGTGAAATTACCATCTTGAGAGATATCCCACTAGACTTTGTCTTCTATAAAGCTATAAGGGACATGACCTACTTTAATTTCAATTAAAACATTTGAAAAGAGTAAAGATGAAAGAGAATGAACATTCCACTCTTTAGTTTCATGATTTATAAATCATACACTTTAGCATATGGATTGATATATGGTAGTTTAATTTCATCCATGAAAGAAATAAGGGGCTTCGAATAAACCCAATTATTGGTTCAAATACAAAATTTTATATATTCTCCGATACACCATTTTAAACCGATCGCATATGATTAATAATTTTTTTCCATGCAAAAGAGTGTTCATCATTTTTTTAAATTCTAAAAAAATAAGCAAAAACTGCCCTAGTGCTGGAAATATTTTCGGTATTTTAAGAAATAGTGTTTTTTAAATTGGCGTGGCAAAAATCCGTCCAAATTGGGGCTAAGTAATGCAATAACGGCGTCAAGGGACCTGACAGACATCCTTCACCCTTGGATTATAAAACATCTGACGGTCGATATGCACCCTATGAGTATGAGCGCAGAAGGATAGGGACGACGTCCGTGCCCTACCAGCTTCACCGCGGCTCCTCCATAATCAACCTTCAAAACTTTGGATTTAAGGTACTTCTCTGAAGCGATGGTTTTGTTATTTCATTTTTCTCGATTTTCTCGGCAGCCAAACGGTGGTACATTTCTTCTGCTTCGATGTTACGGTGTTTGTTTTTGGAATTCATGTTAGTTGCTGCTCGTAGCATCTTTTGTTTCTGTGAGTATGCACTTGTGATTGAACGTAATCGCAGCAAATGGTCATAATAGCCTTTGATTAGTCCTTGTGATTAAAAGCGCGAAGACAAATGAGATGCATTTTGGGGATTTTGAACTTTCAAATTTACTAGTAAGATAAATGATTAGTAAGATATAATTTTGGGGATTATGTCTTTCGGATTCGTTTTCTACCGAAAAATATTAATGATAGTGAAACCTCTTGGTGGTATAGTTCTCAAATTGAAAGTTAAACGGTGAAATGCTATTTCTTGGATTAAGAGTTAGTAATGTAGTGCAGGTATGGAAATTTTAACCAGATGCTTTGTAGTCTATTCATATGATAAATTGCAAGGCACCTGGAATTCTTCGCTTTAGGGTCTGAAGATAACGGGTTCTCTTTTCTTGGTCGGGATGATTAAACCAATCGATGGAGTGAAAGTAATACTTATCATGCATATCATTGAGTTATATTTTATTCTTATTCATTTCTTGTATGTATTTAGAGAGGCAATTATTATTTTTTTTTTGTTTCTTCTTTTGATAAGTAAAAGTATTTTATGAAGAGGCGCTAAAAAGTGTCTGAGCATATACAAGAAAGAAATACTCGTCCTCTCAACTGCATTAAAACTAAAAGGATAGACAAAGAAAAACAGAATGTTCTCATCTAGAAACCACCCAATCAAAGAATTCAACTAAAGTCAAAGGACCATCAATTATGAACATTTTAGAGAGGTAAGTGTAGGTGCAAACTCTTCAGAAGAGAGCATGTTACTTATTGTGATTATTTTGAAATAGGTTGTACGAAGTACGTTTAGGTGCATGGAAGTTTTCTATAGTGCACTTTGTGCTCTAAAAACTTCCAGTAAAGTTCTTATCTTGGCTATTTGTATACCAGTGTGCATCATTTTAATTTACTATTTCAACAGAAGAAATCCGTGGAGGTTGGGCTTAATATTGTTATCTTATTCTTAGTAAAAATGATTAGAATATAGAAGCTTAATTTTATCTACTGTCTGGACACCTTGATGGAGATGAGTTAAATACAAAAAATCAATGGACACCAAGAAATAAGAGTAAAAGCATATTTTTTGGTGGTTTTATCAAAAGAGGGAATATTTATCTGACAATTGTAGAACTTTTTCTGTTGTGTATGAATTGGATCCAATTTGGATTAGACTGAGTCTACTATTGGTAATCTTGATTTTGTTTAACGTGCTGTAGCCATTTTAGCTGACAAGCGTAAGGCCCTTATAGTTATGTTTTGAGTAGGATTGATTTCATACTGAAGTCAGCTTCCTCTCTTCTTACCTTATCCCTTAAACAAAAGAGTAAGGGCAGACCCATACTATGGGCTTAACCTTTTAAGAGAACTAGTGTTCAACATGGACAAGCTCTTTTGGTGGGAGGTCATGTATTTGAACCTCACCATCACATATTTATTTTCCAATTTATTAAGCTCCCTTATAAGCCAAAAGAAGAGGCTACATGGGAAGGAGGTTGTTGGAGAGCATGATGATGTACCTTGTGAATCCAAAATTTATAAACTTAAGCCTTTAGAAAAATTGGTTGTTCAACACCTTCCTTCTTTATTCCTTGATTGTTCTAGAAACCAGGATTGACTTCTAAAATATGCATGGATGACATGTTGCATGCCTTTTTATTTCTTTGTAATAGAGGTCTCATGAACTGATTGCATGCATCATTGTTTTATGATAAGCGATTGCATACATCATTGTTGATGTAAATGATTGCCAAGTGGATCTGAATTGATTGTGATTTGGATGATAGGCATCTTGCTGTATATAGATGAAATTTGTGTAGTACTTTGTGTTCCTTGCTTAATTTTTAAATGAAACTGGTTGGTGGTTGCATTTTTCTATCCCCATTTTAGACATTTGTCCTCTCTGCAGTAACCTGTTTCTTACATTCTCCTTGTAATGTTCAATCTGAACTAGGTAACTGGATATGCTTTTAAATGAGTGCCATGACCTCTGGATGTGCTTTGATGGATTCCAGGGCATGTAAGCCTGTTACCAGTCACCAGGTTTTTGCATGCTTTCCTCATTTTCCGGCCAGGACTGCATCTTTAAGCATCAGGAGTTCATGGAGACCTTGTCAGGAGCTGAAATCCTGGTCTTGTGGAGGTAGGTTTTTTTTTTTTATTCAAGCATTTTATATCTTTACAAAGAAACTTAATGATGAGATATATCATATGGTGAACAAAAATATACCTACAAATCAGTTTCTAAACCTGTGTACTGTAATCTTTCTGGTACAACTGTATGAGAAGCTTGAGTTTTTTTTTAACAATCCCTCTCCTCTCTTTCTGCAGTGCTTTTTTCACTGGGACAGTAGGCTGGCCATTCGCCCCTCATTTGTTCTCACATAAAACAAATCCTTCTATATAGCTTATGAACAGTATGATCAAGATGTGCATATTCATCCAACATGACTGTAGAATTTCGTTTTTTGGATTATTTATTGAAATAAAAAAGACTGCTAATGGATTTAAAGCATAGTGTTTGTCTGGATACACTTCCTGTTTTTTGTTTTTAAAATTAGAGATTAGAAAAAACTTATATAAGATACACAAAATTTTCAAGGCTTACATTGAAAAGTAATAGTTTTAAAAACCACTTTTGTATAGTTATTTTTAAATATATTATATATATAAGGTGAATATTTATTTTTTGTATAAGATGTTCTACTTTTACATAGAATTTTTCCATTTTTAAAAAACAAAAAATAAGACACGTATCTAAATGAACTCTTAAGTTATAAATGTGGTTTGCCTTTGAGAATATTAAAGGGAGCTTTTGGAAAAATTCATTATTAGTGCACCCAAGACTTACTGAGTTGGAATGCCTTGTAGAACATTGAAGCTTATTTGCATGGGTCCAGAAATGCTGTAGAGCATCTAGAAATCATATTTACTGATCATGTTCTCATTGTGATGGCAGGAATGCCACTTTGGCATCTCTCTGCTGCATCAACCCCACTTTTAGGTGGGGATCAAGGTGGCCTGTCACGCGCACTCATGCTTCGACTGAGACGGCCAAGGTCTCCAACTCTTGTTAGAGCTTCCAAGGATGTTCCCTACAGCTTCCGCTACCCTCCAATGACAAAAAAACCACAATGGTGGTGGAGGACTTTAGCATGCCTCCCCTATTTAATGCCCCTCCATGAGACATGGATGTATGCTGAAACAGCCTTTCATCTCCACCCTTTCTTGGAAGACTTTGAATTCGTGACATATCCTTTTCTTGAATTCATTGGGAGGTTGCCCAGTTGGTCCTTGATGGCATACTTCTTTATTGCATATCTTGGGATCGTGAGGAGAAAGGAATGGCCTCATTTCTTCAGGTTCCATGTAGTGATGGGCATGTTACTGGAGATTGCTTTGCAGGTGGTAGGCACCATTAGTCGGTGGATGCCTCTGGCAGTTTATTGGGGGAAAGTGGGGATGCACTTCTGGACTGCTGTGGCATTTGGGTACCTCTTTACAGTTCTCGAGTGCATAAGATGTTCTCTTGCTGGTATGTACGCTGACATCCCCTTTGTCTGTGATGCTGCATATATCCAAATACCATATGATTAAGGAGGTTAAGCACGTGATTAGAAAAGTTGCCTTTTACTTTTTTGTATGGAAAACAACCCCTTGAGTAGAAATTAATAATTTTAAGTTGAGACTGGATGTTGTATATGTTTCAGTTGGATTGGATTGGATTGGTGTTACCAGAATTAGATTCGGCTTAAATGTTGGTTTCTGAAGTCTGCTACTTAACGGGTGATCTTGATAACTCATTGCATTCAAGGAAATGCTGCTTCCATGTAGTTGATATGCTTTACAGGATGCTGCTGCAACTTCTCCTTGGCGTCCTTTTTGCTCTGGATTGATTTTAGACAGGGAAAACTATGTTATGATATCCTTATTTCAATTTATTTGAAAAATTATGATCAAAAGACTTGAAACCCATGTTAGGTTCCCTAATTTAAAAAATATTTGATAAAGAGGGCAAAATATTTGATAAAAGGGTGAACAAACCTTAGGTAAGATCTCAGTAAACCTTGAGTACGAGATCATGTCTAACACATATCGTAGTATCCAAGTTTTAGTAAGGTCATACCTAAGGTTTGTTAGACACTTTGTCAAATATTTGTAAAAAGGGTGAAAGGGGGGTACCATAGGTAGTAGCAACGTATGACACTTGAACAACATGAATGGAAAATTATCCGATATATCACTTTGAATGTTGAATGTTGCATGCTTTGACTTTAAATTGTTAAATTCAAGTAGGAAAAAGAAAAGAAATCAAGCCAAGAGGTCTTCATTTGTGTTCTGATATGAATTCATAATGCACGCGTGCAATAAAGAACAACTTGGGAATTATTAAAGAAATGAGACCATTAATTAAATTGGTGTCAGTAATTTTTTTTAATTCAACTTTCACAGGACCACACATGGCCCATCCTTTATTCCAACTTCCACCATTTCCGGGCACTGATTGGCATTAAGGCTTTAGGCAATAATTAATCAAACCCACTGTAGCTTACTTCATCTTGTTTCCTCTTCCATTTATTTTAAGGATCAACCCATCTTCCCCAGTCCACGGATCAGTCCTCTGCCCTCCCCATTTTTATAATACTACAACAATCTCTCCCACATATTCTCAACTTCACACCAAAGATGTTGATAGCTTCAGTCTTTTGATAAAGACTATCAACCACAAATTTTATAATTTGCTGAAGATATCTGAGTTCTAAATTATTGAGTGATGTCCCATAATAATCTTTTCTTTTTTAAAGAAAAATATAAAAATTTCAAAGTAATTAATATCTCAAAATAATCATCAAACTAGCCTTGAAAAGCGTGACTAATTGCGGTTTTATAAATAACGCTGTATTATTACTTCTGATTTTAAAATGAGCAGCCAAAATCGTATTCGGTGTTACTTCACGGTTTTAAAAGGTTAATTACAAAAAACTACGATTTAAATTGTTTTAGTGCGGAGTTGGTAAATGAGGTTTTAAGGTTAATTTTTAAAACCGTAATTAATGATTGTAGTTTTCAAGATTATTTTGAAATACATATTACTTAAAAAAAAAAAAAACATTATTGTAGGACATCACTCTAAAATATTAATATGGCCTCTCAGCTAAGAGCATTGGAGCTTTCCATATGGTCATATGTATGTCATGGACCACTTTGAACCCGGGCCATTTGTGCCCAATGTTACATTAAGGAAAAGAAATTGGCAAATTGCCCAACCGTAAAGTAAAAGTGGATCCAATATTTAGAGGTCTTTTAGTTTTATTTGGAAGTGAAGTAATGTTTGTAAGCAAGCAAGGGAACCCTACATACCAGGCCTGTGATTTGATTTTGGGATGATGCAATCCCCACCTACCTCATCAATAAAAATCAATGGACCAACCTATAATATAGTCTTAGCATTCAATAATTTTGATTATTTTATGTGTTTTTAGGTGGGGATGTCATTTTAATCTCACGTCATACTCCCAACATTGTTGTTGCCTTTCATGCTGCAGTCCATCTTCAAAAGCAGTAATTGCTTTTGATACATCAAACCCATGTTAATTTCTTGAGTTGGGTTTAATTGGTCTATACCCTTATTTTAAGTAAAAGCTCTATAAAAAGAAATTCCATTTATTCAACACCCACAACTAAGAAAATGAATGCCATTTATTACCTTACTCTATCTCAAAGAAAAAGTAACCAATTTAGTTTTTATTGAATATTCAAATGACTAATAAAAAAAGAGGAGATCTCTTGCTCTTAACTATTAAAAACGATACTAAATAGATATAGATATAATTTAAAAGAATATAAACTAATTACCTAAATATGTTTGGATGGAATAATAATATAATATAACCTTCTTTTTTTTTGTCTCTGATATTTAATAACACTACCTATTTCTTATAATTTTTCTCATTTCATATGATTGGAATGAAGATGAGAGAGATCTAAATTCAGAGATTGGAATCTTAATGATATAGGAAGAATTAATAAATGAAGGGCTTCCCCACCATACAAATATTAAATATTTTTTTTCATTTTTCATTTTTTTTTTTTGGTGTTTTGTTTAGGGTGGGAGACAGACACTCACGATCATAGTCTATTGCATATATCACTCTTTGCATCATGAAGCAATTTGAAACTAACAACTTCCCACTAAATTAACCAAAAATCAAGAAAAGGACACCGTTCGCACGTACTCTGTTTTTATCTCTAGTGGCTGCATTCATCATCTTCGACGTTAACAAAAATATTAATCCCTTCTGACCTTTTTCTTTTATGAAATCACTCTTTCTAGCATGCAATCAAAAGTAAAGCATGGAAATTAGCCATGCACGATACTCACTCCATTCGTCATGTTTGTCCAAGTTGTTCTTTGATGAGATGCATGTTGCATGATTTCTCCATTCGCCCACTCCTCTGTCTTTCTCTTGATCATATATTCAAATACATAACCTTTTTTTCATGCTCATATATATGGTACTAACTGGGGGGGGGGGGGAGGAATTTTAATGTCAGTCCAATCCCATTTTTTTATGAGTATAAGCTGATTGGAGATCAAATATGCCAAACCACTGGTGGAGCTAATTGGTCAACTTTGATCAAGTTGTTGGGAGGCTTTATTCTGGTGGAAACGTGTACGAATATGCAGTAAATAAATAAATAGAACAGAGAAAATGCTAATCAACTTGTTTAAGAGGACATATTTAGATTCTTTTTTCCCATGAGTTATGGTGGGTAATTGGGCATTTCTAAATATGATTGATGGGGAAGCTTCAAAACCCAACTCTGCCCTATTTGTTCATACTTGATCATCATGGGCAGGTGCTATACAGACACTTTAAAGCCCTCAGAATTGCAGAAACTTTGAACTTGAAACATAAGCCAAAGGGTTAGGAATCATTTTTAAAGTATGTTTGGTAATGATTTTAGGAAATATTTTGGGCCTGTTTGGTTACAGTTTTTTAAAACTGTTTTTTGTTCTACGAAAATAAGAAAAAAAAAGCAAAGTTTAATTAACTTTTTTGTTAAAAAGCGAGCGTAGAAAGCGTTAATTGAATAACGTGAATAGTTTAAAAAATTTAAAATAATATTACCGATGTTATAAAGCGTACCAACGATTTTTAATGTAAACATGCCCTTAAGTCTTTATAGCACTTGAAAAGAAGACATGGGCTTGTGCAGATATTTTGTTGCTAAACAAATAATCAAATATGCCTTGAGGTCACATTAGGAGGTTGTTTTGATTGGGAAATCAAGCATGAAATCAGTAATGGAGGAGCACAAATCTCAATGAACATACAATGAACCAAGCCACAATAATTGGTGTACGTATCAGACTATCAGCACACTTGGCACAACAGCCAAGGCAGGAAAGAAATAGAGACAAGGATAGAGGGAATTGTTTATCTTCTCTTTATTGGTTTGTCTCTCTTTGAAATATAAATATGGTTTTTTTTTTCCCTCCCAAATACACAAAAAGGGAGAAAATTAATTTATCATGTAGAGAATAACTTGGCCGGACTGATATTGAAAAGGGGTGTTGGTTGCAGTGCTGCTGCCTTCCTTCCCCATTCGTGGGTCAAGTTGGTCATTGACTCATTCTCTTCTGGAACAAACAAACATTGTATGCACTTTTTCAACTGCCATTAAGCAGCCAACCGCCATAATGGACAGAAAAGAAAAAGAAAACTTGAATTTGCATTTGTACACATGATCGAATTACTACATAAAATGACAGGTTCATTGTATTAGCATAGCTTTTCAATGACACTACATGTTTTTTATTCCCCCGTCAGGTCAAAATTATCGGCATTATAAGCTCTCAGAGGGTGACTTTGCCTCTATTTTTTTTTTTTGAACCTGGATCTCCTGTAGCTCTTCCTATTCCTTTATTACTTGAGTTATTTTTATATCTATTCATTTTATATATTATGAATTATAATATCATATTTTCAAACCTAGATTTTCCATATCTCTTTTCTTTACCATTTAAGTCAAGCCTCAAAAGCACATCCAATGATTATCTAAAATACCACATAAAGATTAGATTCCAAGATTTATTAATGAAATGTAAAAAATAGTAAAATTACGCATAGGGCACAACACTAACATACCCTTAGGCCTTAAGTACGACACAATTGAGGAACAGGAGCAGTTAAGGCCATTGCTTATAGAAATAAAAATGTCAATGGAGTCACATCTCAATAATGTTTTTGCAAGAGGCTGTTCCTTTATTGTAATCTAAAAAAAAGGAAAAGTAGAAGGGGAGGGAAGCTGTTTCTTTCATTACCACAGTTGCAAAAGCCGTGAAAGGAGTTTGGCCTATTGAATGAGAAAGATTAAGACCCACCATCTATAATAATCATAATAACAAAACCCATTATGATAAATGATGACCACCAAAAAGTATATACTTGAAGATGGTAAAATACAAATTATGTTTATGATCGATCCCATATGGTCAAATAGAAGGACAAAGATGAAGAGGAGAACGTTAGGTAAGAAAAACACTACAGGCCTTCAATCCATTATCATATATAAGATATATATAGAGTGACCAATTTACAAACCAAGAACCCAGTTGCCAGATTTTTCAGAATTGGGTATTTTTGTCCATGCCATCAAATCATCCTCTGATAGTCCTTTAGATTTATATCCGGACCTAAACTAATATAATAATAATAATAAAAAGGAAAAAAAAGAAACCATTTTTTTCTTCTCCACTCAGTGAGACCTTGAACAAACACCACCAATGAAGGAACAAGACAAACATTATACTGGTCATTTTCAACCATGATGATGATGATGATGGTAAGGAAGTGGATCAGCATGGAAACATGTCTGCAGATGCCATGATGGGCTGGTTAAGGCAAAGGTAGTTCATTGTGTTCATGAATGGATCAACAGTCATGGGAAAATCCTCAGTTTCGAAGAAGCTATTGCTGGGATTCATGTAATTGAGGATCTCATTGAGAGACTGGTATCTTTGGCTCAGTTCCATAACCTGAGCCCTCAAAATTGAATTATCAGCCTCAACAATGAGGTAGCGCTGGTTGGTGATGTTGATGCTTGAGAGGATTTCATTGTTTCCTTCACAGACGCTGAGCAACTTGGGCCATAGATCATCAGATGTTTCTGTTTTCTCATCCGAGACCGCCTTGCGGATTCCCGATTTGATTGCATTCTCTTCCTTTTTCTTTGATCCATCACATGCTGTAGGTCTTCTTCAGAACCAGAGTTCTGAAGCTGAGTTGACCCAGATGAGTTCCCACTGGAAGAAGCCATGGCTATTATATTTACACCACAGACTACTAACAATTTCAACAGTTCTCTAAAGACAGAGAAGAGAAGACAGGACCCCAGATACTAGCTATTAGAATACAGTTCTAATTATCTATTGTAGAAGCAAGCCAAACTCAAAAAGTCAGTTCATGAAAAACATAGAACCAGTAGAGAAACACAACCGAGAAAGATTGAACTAAATGGGTCCTGCGTTTGAGTGAGGAATTTATCATAAACCCGGAACGGAGGATTTCACTGACGACTGGAGACATGAGTCTCAAACGTTAAGAACAAAAAATTCAGCATCAAGATCGGGAGATAGTAACAACTCCAGATCTAAACAGATGCAAAAAGAATGGGATTTTGACGGAGAAATCAAAGACCCAGATTCATGAGCAAAACACCCCCGGGAAATCAAATCAGAGCAGAGTTGATTTCGGCAGAGTTTTCCCCAGATTCGGGCCTACAAAAAAGCACAACAACAAGAGGAGAGGAAAACAGAGCCTAGACGGCTAGACACCCAGAAATAAAACCAGCAGAACCTCAGATCTAGAAACAAGATAGATGTCCAAAGGCGGAACACCCAAGAAATCTATAGGGGAGGAAGAGAAGAAAAGAGAAGAGGTTGGACAGGATATCAGGAGGTCAATTTATAGAACAAAAGGGGGACGAGAAAATGCAAGAAAATAAGAGAAAATCAATTATTAAAACACAAAAAGAAAAATAATTGAAAAGGAAAAAAAAGGTTGTAGAAAGAATTGGAATCTCCTGCGGCTAAGTAGTTGAGAGGAGGTGATCGAGAAGCATGTGGACACCAAAGTTCCACTATCGTCCAATTACAGCTGGTAAGGTGAGTGCTCTGCCACACCACCTTACAAAATCCAATTTTAAAATCCTAAATCAAAATATATACATTATTACGAGTTTTGGTCAAGATATCCTTCTTTTTGAACAAAATATTGCTTTTCTTCTTTTTTACAAACATATGTTGAATATAGTCCTTAATTTCATTATTGTATCAAAGTCAGAATTGTCAACTATAATTTTATTATTGTGTTAAAGTTTTTCATTTTTTACCAAAGCTGTAGTTGGTAATTAAGACTTTAATTTAAAAATAAAATTATAATTGTCAATTACTATTTTTTTTTTTTTTATTTTTTACAAGCTAATAACTTTGTAATATAATATAACAAATTATCTGGATTGACATTATAACCCTTTCCTTTTTTATGTCTAATCATTTTAACCTTAAATATATAACATTTATGAGCAATTGCGACTTCTAATTTAGATTAAAAAAACATACATAATTGAATTTCTCTAGCATGAATGAGGCTAAATGGAATAACCAAAATCCATTATTATTTCTTTTTTCTTTGTTTGACAATTCTTTTACCTTTCTTTCACCGCCAGATTTTACCGTTATGGTTATACGGTTGATATGGTTGTTAAAGCTGACAACTCATTCTCCCACCAGATTCCTGTGGGTGGGGGGTGGAATTAGAATTACCACTGGCACTGGAGTAAGGCAGAATGGGCATTTTGGTCATTTACGACTGACTTGGTTTTTACTTTTTAGTGAATTTGTTTTGAACTCTGGGAAGTCAGAAAACTTTTTGTTTTTCCTCCAGTAAAAGCAGCGAGCCAAGGAAATAACAACAATTAACAAGTTTAATAATTTAAATTCAGTGAAAAGTTAGATGAAATCATATGATTGAAAAAGAATTTTAAGGATACATTTGATATCATATATAATGGATACCATATCTGATATTTGATTTTTTATTTAGTTTATAATATATATATATATATATATATATATATATATATATATATATATATATATATATAAAATACATTATAGTGATTATTATTAATAAATAATACGATCATTATTAGAAAGTATATAAAATTCTTAATTAGTATAGATTTTTTTATTAAAAATATTATCTAAAATATTTCATAAGTCAATTCTTATTATAATATTAGATTGCATTATTTCTATAAAATATCTTTATAAATATTACACGTCATGAAAAAAAAGAGTAAGAGATAAAGATGAGTTTACAAAGACTATATGGATAGAGCCTTAAGAGAAAATGAAAAGGTTAAGAGGCCTATAATTTAATGTCTAAACACAAAGAATATCAAAATATAATATGTTTTGGAAGCTCAATATTTTTATTTAATTTTATCTTTTATAATTTTTTATGATTTATTGAAACAATCGATATTGTTCATCAAAAAACATTAAAATCTTATATATTGTATGTACGGCTATTGTATCTTTTATGTTTTTTTAACTAATATACGTGTGTTGTTCATATGTCTAACTCAATCGATAAAATATTTAAAGTTAAAAAAAAACAAAATATCCATCTCCAAGAAGGAGAAGGGTCCTAGGTTGGAAAAAAGAAAAAAACAACTGACAAATTATAGGCATACAAGAAATCTAGAATAAAGTATTATAATGTAATATGTAAAGTGAATTAAATAAAAAAAAAAAAAGTCCTTAAGACCTAATTTTCACTCCAAGAAGGAGAAGGGTCCTAGGTTGGAAAAAAGAAAAAAACAACTGACAAATTATAGGCATACAAGAAATCTAGAATAAAGTATTATAATGTAATATGTAAAGTGAATTAAATAAAAAAAAAAAAGTCCTTAAGACCTAATTTTCACTTTAAGTGGTAAAGAAGATGAGTGAAAAAAAAGTTGTTGGAGGCTCTATAAAAACAAAGTAGTACAAAGATGTAACGAAAGTGAATATAAGTCAAAATAAAAAATAAACTAGAAAAAATGATTAAAATAAAGTAAAATATATATTTATTAATCAAGATGATGTAAATATATAAAGATGATAGATCATTTTCATAATATATATATATAATCAATGGAAGAAGCGAAAATACGAAAACATTATCAAAATGATTTATAATATATATGTGTGGTTGTGAAAAAAAGTTCCCAAAAAATCACTACCAGCCATATCTACCTTTTCCTTTTCATTTTCAAATCTTGGTACCTCTTTCGGCTTTCCCATTCATACCCTCCCTCCCTTGGTGTCAACAACCCTACTGAACCCAAAAATCTTGTGGTCAGAGAAATATGTGGTTTCCTTTTTTTCTTTGTTCTTTTTCGCCCACCCAACTGTACTTGCCATGTGACTGTAAAACGTACTCTAGATGAAGATAGCTCTACCATTATGAATCATTAATTTCCAAAGCTTATGTTGCCTCAATCTTCCTACTTTTAAAAAGCGAAAATTATGATTAGATATTATTTTTCTAAAGGGGAGGGTAGTTTCTTTCAAAGACTAAGGGAGGGTAGTTTTTTTTTTTTTTTTGGAGATAAATTTATTGATTTTGGTTAGTAATATAATTGATGAAAATATAGAATAAAAAATGTTAAAAATTTTAGAGGATGATGTAGTTTTTAGGTTAATAACAAAAATAATCGGCTTAAGGCCTATATATTGAATAATCTAAAAATACTTAGAATATTTAAGATTATAGATTTGAAGCATAAACAAGATTTGATTTGATGAATCGAGAAACGTCGTGGATTTGTCGATGAAAGCGCACGCGAAAAGAGTTAAAGGTCGGCGATATATATGATAAAATCGTCATGATAAATCGGAGTAATGGCGTGTAAATAACGAATTAGCGGCAAAGCGAAAAGCGAGGCAACGAATTCATTGTGGAAAAAACCATTTTATTGTAAAAAAAAAAACCTAAATTTGAAGAAGAAATGATGGAAGGCCAAAAATCACTCCTCTTGTTTAATGAAGAAGGGCTTGAAAGAGAGATAGAGGAAAAACTTATAGCTTTGATTATTTGGTTATAGTTTTTCAAAACTGTTTTTTAATCTAAAATTTTAATCTATAAAATAAGAAGAACAATGAAAATAAAAAAAACATTTTCGATTCCTTTTTTATGTTATGAAAACCATAAAGAACATAGAAAACATTAAATTCAAAAAACACCAAAATAATATTTTTCAATTTTTTAAAAACAATTCTCAATAATAATTTTTCAAAAACAAAAACCAAACAGTCTCTAAAACTTTCATTTTCCCCACCAAAAATAAATGGAGCTTCATGAATATTCTAGCCTTCTAGGCATTCATACTCCAGTAATCCTGTAGAAACTTCATCAATCATGAGTATTGGTGAGAAAGCATATAAAGTGAAGAGTAGTGTGTGAAAGAGAATGATCAAATTGACAGAATCATTCTTTTGATATGTGGGAAAGGAAGAAGACCCATCTTCTGATATGGTGGGACTAGGACCTTACTTTTTTCTCCCATGTAATGTACCAAGTTTTTTTTTTTCTTTAACTTTCCCTTCAACATAAGAAAAAGTTAAGACATCTCATAAGAAAGTGGAAGAGAGAGGACATTAATGATGGCAAGCAATCCTGTAAAGTTTATGATGGGTCATATGGTAGGTGCATGTTATTTTTTAAATTAGATACCAGGAAGCCACAATCCCAATGATGGTGTGTTCTTATTAGTTATTTATATGTAAATTGTAATTTTTTTGGATTTATCGGCACAGTGCTTTTGGTTATACGTTAGGATTTTTAGATTTATTCGTTAGGATTTTTAGATTTATCTGTTAAGATTTTCTATTGGTGCTTATAAATATAACCTTATGTTATTGTTTTTAATATAATATTGAACAACTCGATAATTTCGTTTTATTTATTTGTTTTCTTTTTAATTTTATTGTTTTTCGTGATCGACTCACGTCGATTTGATATCGGAAGCGTAAGCTTTGATCTACGAGATCAGTGTGTCTTATGATACGCATCAGTTCTGTCTTGATATCCTCCTTTTTGTAACTTGCAACTTGCATTTATATAATTTGAAGTTTATAAAACTCTCTTTCTCTCAATTCTTTGCTCATTTTTGTTCATGAACATGATTGATGTGTATATATATTAAGTCTAATGCTTTCTCCCCCGTTAAATTGTTGAACTATCAAATTAGGTTTGAATATCATGTAAAATAGTTTATTTTTTATTTTTTCTAAAAGGGTAAAGCTTGTAAGATGTGAACTCCATATGCATTTTATGATACATAGCATAAATTATTATATACTTAAAATACAATTATTATATTTGCAAAATAAATTTTCATATTTTTAATTATTATATATATTGAAAGAACATGTTTTTTTTTGTAACCAAATATTTAAAAATCTTATTAAAAACATTGGAATCTTTTTTTTTTTTTTTTTGTTGAAGAGTCCTATTAATTATCATTGCTACCCAAATTATCTATTAGAACAATGTTAAACAACTAACTCTCCTAAAATATCTAGACAGTTGACCTTTTTGGTTCAATTGATAGTTGACGTTGGTAAATAGCAACTGATGTGGTTAATTAATAACTATTAGCTGATTATATAAATTACTGTTTGATCGGATGTAATTGATTGAAGGTTAATTTACCTATATAAACGTAATAGAGTGATAAAAAAATAATGCATAGATATAGAAAAAGAGAACATAATTTTTTTTTGATTCTGATTTTTTTTTAAAGAAATTTCAAGTGATTGATTTAGTTTATATAAGATTATTGTAGATGAAATAGTAAAAAATATTTATTATTTAGACATAATATTTATATGAATATCGAATTTATTAAAACAATATTTATTTTATTTCATTAGGATTTTAATATTTATAAAAAATACTTGCATTAGATTTTAATTAATAATAAAATTAATATATTTTAATTACCATAATAAAACATAAAATATCTCATATTTTTTAATATTCGTTGAATTCAAATTTTAAATAAAATTTATCATATGATAAAAAGGTTTTTTTTTTTTTAATAAAATCAAGTGAAGATCATGTAAAATTTACATTTATTGTTTAATAAGTAATGAGAGTCATTAACTATTTAAAAATAATTAAAATATCAAGAGAATGATAAAAATAGAATTTTGATATTTTAATAAGGCGTTTAGAAAAGCTCTTATATATGGCTTTTTTAAGTATAGGAGCTCATAGCACTTAAATCAGCTATCAATAACTGATTATGATCTTTGCAAACGGTTCATTAGAAGTGAGGGTTTAGGTGAATCATTATCCTAACTTCCTCAATTAGATCAACAGCGGGATCAGTATTGAGCAATAGAAGCTGCAAAAACCGACAGCGAGTAGGTGATGAGCAATGGCTTCTGCTTAAAAGCTCGAGATAGTATTAAACAAGCGGCTCTGTAAAAGCGCTCAAGAAACATAGGATTTTTGTCTAATATGATTATTGCTTTTTAATGTCATTCTGCGTGTGCGTCATTATGGAGCTTTGAATCTATGAATGGAATGAATATTGAATTCTGAGAAAAATGGCTCGAATCGTAACGTCAAACTAAGCCAAGCCTTTGTGAATCTGTATTTAAACAACCTTCTTAAAAAGTAAAGCTTTTGCTTTTAATATAAATATCATCCTTTTTAACAAACAAATAGAGATGACAGAAGTGCATATTTGAGATGGATGTGAAAAGGGGGTAGGTTGAGGGTGGAGGGACACATGAAGTTCCTCATCAATAATTGAAGATTGCAGTAAAAAGTAGAATTGGTGTTTAGTAGGAAGTAGGAAGTGATGGTGCATGGTGAGTGAAGTGACTAGTGCTTAATGTTCCAAGAAACAGGCAACAGAAAATCAGAAAAGAGGAGAGGAGGGGAGCATGAAAGAGGGAGTGCAGTCCCACTGTGATCAATTGGGGGGGTCATTGCCAGAGAGGATACGCATTGATCACAGAGGATGATAGGTAGGTTGGTTGGTGGGGTAGTGGTGAAGGCAGGGTGATTTTATGCACTAACCCCCAAAGTTTCCTTCCTGGTTGAGGCCTCCTCAGTCCTCCCTAAAGCATTCTGCTTTTGTCGAGTGTTGTTTCTGGCATTTTTGGCTATTTGACATGTCCCCAACCACTGCTTTTTAGTACCACGTGAGCAACAACCCCCCCAAATGCTTTTGCTGTGACATCAATATTGGGAAATTGGGAAGTTAGATGCTCTCCTATTTGGTATCTACATCTCTTGTGTTATATGTATATGGCTCATAAGCTCTTCCCCCTATGTTTGCACAAGAAAGAAACCTTTAATTTGTTTTCTTTTTTTTATTTATTACAAGTTGGTTTTGCCCTTTTACTCTTAGCAAAAAGTTAGGAGGAGGTGGCGACTCTACTACTTGCAAAAAGAAAGGAGGAAGTGGTGAAATTTTGTGTATATTAAATTAAATTTCTTTATAGAATAAAGAAAGACTTTTTATATAATAAGGAAAGTTAAAAATATTATTATAGATATTCTAAGACTCGATGGAGTAAGGAGATAAGGTACATAAATACCTCTAAGGTTTTCGTATATATATCTCACTTTGTCCTGAAACTTTTTTTAATCCCAAAATCCCGTTTATGTTTACTCCTGTAGCAAACTTATGCTCCTCTTGTTAGAAAATGTCACATATGGACAAACACTCATTTAACAATCGACATGTGTCAAAGTTTTTAGCTCTTTTGTGATTTTTCTTAACTAGAAGGGAATGCATGAAATATGGTGGTAATAAATGTTAGGAGTATCTAGATATCAAAAAAAAGTTTATGAATAAAGTGAGATATATGAGAAAACCTCGAGGATATTTGTGCACTTTATGTTGTGGAGTGATGGAGTCCACAATACAAGACATGGATACAAGAAACTGGGAAATATGATATGTTTGTGGAATTAAATAGTTGTATGTAATTATCTCATTTGTAATTTTTTTTATGATATAATAGGAAGATTTTCTTTTATTCGTGGATGTAAACATAGTTAATCAAACTATATTAAAATCTCATGTATCTTTGTGTTAAACATTTTATTTTTACATTCTTGAATTACTCTCGTTCATAGATGTATGTATGGTTGATCAAACTATATTAAAACCTCATGTATCTTTGTGTTGAACATTTTATTTTTATATTCTTGAATTAACATTATGTATATTAAAGCTTATTTTCATATGGGAACTAAACATTGAAAGAATTAGCCTTGACAAAGACGATAATGGTAACTTGGAATATTTCATTAAATACTAACTTGGGTTGTGGTAGCAGTTAGTCCACACCCAACCAAAAGCCAAAAGAATATTCCTAAAGCATCATATCTAAATCCTAAATACCACCTATTTTACTAAACAAAAATAAATAAATAAATAAAAAACCAAGCATCATGTGTAAAAACCTTATGTGATGAAGACACGGAAGTAAATATGAATGATCTACCACTTCAAAGCTATCATGGATCACTGGTTATACGTCCAAATCAAAGGACCCCACTACATAAATAAGAAAAGAAAAAAATATTTTCTAGAATCATGAACTGCTTTATTCGTGTTACATTACAATTGGGGTGGTTGTTTTGATCTTCTCTTCTCCCCATCACAGATTTTTTCTTGTGTCCAAAATTTGAAGAGACCCAAAAGAATTATGGGCCTGGGACGTTTGACTGGTTCAAGTACTACCGCATGTAAAATATGTTGTCCTTTAATTTGTAAATTCTTCATCCACAAGCTGAAAAAACCACCACCCATCTAATAAACAATAGACCACAAACTAAGAAAAAATCCAGATTTGGTCATAGATTCTTCATCGATTTACTAAAACAATCAATCAAAATCATGAATTTGTTATCAGTAGTAACGTGGTGTGGAGAAATTAAACTTAAGTGGCATCTACCGTGTCAGGAAACCTCCTTTAACAGGTGGATTAATGAATGTTTACCATGTTTAAAAAAATCATTTCATGTTGTTCTATTTTATCATAAGACTCCAGTGATTGAAATGATTTTTCACCTCAGGGGCAATATATATATATATATATATATATATATATATATATATATATATATATATATATATATATATATATATATTATAAAATGATTATTTGGGTTCTTGAAAACTGTCTTTGAAAATATTAAGGAGTATTATTTATATTTTGATGTTCTTTAGAAACAGTTCTTTTTTATTTATTTATTAAATTTAATGTTTTCAATGTTTTTTGTATTTTTTAAAACTAAAAAAACTAAAAATCAACAGTATAAAATGTATTTTCTTTGTCGTTTTATCAGGAAAAAAAAAAAGAAACAGTTTTCAAAAATTGTAAATAAACGGATGCAACGACTACCGGATAATGAAGGAAATGTGGAATCATGGGATGATTGATTTTATTAAAGAGAGGTAAATTATTGAGAGTGGAATGAAGGGATGAATGATATGACTAAGCACAAAACCTGGTCTTCATCAAACACTTGAAAAATCAGAGGGAGCAAAAGAAAAAGAAAAAAGAAAAACTCTTGTCTTTACTAAGAGATGGAAGTTTTGAATTGGAAAGGAAGGAATCAATGAAAAATTTGTGCAGACATCACATGGAAAGAGTGGTGTCCGTGGACCCAGACGCCATTAATAAGTGAGACAAAGAGGTCTAAGGGACGTGGCTAGGCTCCACTGGTGCCAAACACACTGATGAAGTGATCAGTGATTTAATATCTCACCTGCTCTCTCTCTCTCTCTATATATCAAATAATTTTATCATTTTCATTTCACACCCATTGAAATTTTGAAGATTTCGCATTGACCCATATATATGTATGCCATTCATATATTCATGGGCTCTTCCCTTTTTTGTTTCTAAATTTGAATATTTGTTAGTGTACTTTGATTTTTTTTTTTTTTTTTAATTTTTAGGTTTACTTCTTCATGGACGATGTGATGAGTGTGTTTTACGTGTAATGTAACTGAAAAAGAGTGAGCACAAAAAGGGTGGGGAAGGTCGGTTTGTAGGGCCACTCAATTGGGTTCAATTTTGTTACAAACTTTTGAAGATAGGAAGTATATTTTCTGATTCCTTTTTTCATATGTGTTGTTTTTGGGGCAGGGAACTCCATTCAAGATGTGGGGTTTTGGTGGAGTGTGTCTTTCCTCTTCCATTTCTCATAGGCTAACATTTAAAGTGTAATAGGCTTCCCTAAAGGGAGCATCATCATCATCATCATTTCCATTTCTTTCTCTTTAATTTCTTTCACTGCTCCCATTTCTTTCTCATGCCATGATGTTTTGATATTTTCCTTTGACTACCATGAGATGAACAGATTCAGATCAGAAAACATGCTTGCCCTTTCAAAACTTCTACCATGTACATATAACTCAATTGTTATGCCTAATTCTATCCTCTTGATCATGGAAACATAGGATTGCAACCAACAACATGATCCTGCTGATCACACTTTAGAATTGGATGGTGGACTAGCAAGAGATGGATGGAAACATATATAGGTTTCTGTTTATTGATACCACTAAAGTACTAGGCTATGATTATTTTTTCCCAACTTTGGAAATTACCTCATTCTCTCCCCCTGGACCTCCCCAAGTTGTTCCACCCCTCAGTTTTTGGTGGGTTGCGCCAGGCTAAAAAACACCCACCAAATATCTAGTACACCCATGTGCTGCTTTATTTGCCTTTTATCTTCTTTAGACTCACAAACACTCAAAAAGAATGGGGGGTGGTGTTCCTCCAATCAGAAAACAATGGTGACTTCTCTGTCAAAGTGAAGTCATCAAAGTCATGGTTACAAACCACAAGTAGTGCTGTCATTCCATCCTGTTAGCTGTGTATGTACGTTACTATACTTTTAGGAGGTTCCTTATCCCAATTCCCAACTGATGTAACTTAACTTGCCCACTTGCGAGTTATCTGTCAAAGTAACGTGGTTTTTGAAAATTTTTTTTTTATTTTAACCGATTCTTCGAACTTATGTTCAATCTGTCTCTCCATGCTATATATATAAATGCCATAAAGAAGAGAAACTCTCAATTTAATATTAAAAAAATCGTTATTAAGACCATAATTGATAATTATAATTTTATTTTTAAATTAAAGTCTATAATTACTAAATACGGCTTTGATTCAAATATGAAGCCACAGTCAGGAAATATAGCTTTGGTTTAAAAAATAAAATCATAATTAATAATTATGACTTAAGTTAAAAAATAAAATCATAGTTATCAATGGATAAATACGGTTTTAACAATGATCTTTTATATTAAAATGTGTCTCTTTTCTATGTGGCATTCTTACATGATATACAAAAGCCAAATTAAGTGTTAAGTTTGAAGGGTTGGCTAAAATCTATATTTTTTTTTCAAAAACCAGTCCATCACCCAAATCTTAAAAACAGATTTAGATTTGTCAATGATGGTGTGGAAGGAATAAGAATAAGTGTTTAAAATTTAATGATAAACAAAAAAATGATGCCAACTTTTCTGGTAGATCATGAAGATTTGCTTTTTGTCAAGACAGATAAATGAGAACCATATTCTGGATTTTGTGAGTGGGTGGAGGAGGATTCATTCATATTCTTGATTGTCAAGCCAACAATGGAGTCTAAAAAGCAAGGATGGGGGGAAAGAGGTAATGCAGATATTTGTGTATATATATATTCAATGAGAGGTAAAGAAAGAGGTATATACATTCCCCATGGCATTCAACCTGTCATTCAAGAAACAGTCTTACTGAAAAGCAATAACTTTGGCTGCTGCTCTGCTCCTAATCTTGTGTACATATGAGCCATGTGACAGTACTTTATAAAAAGAGGGAGACTCCAGAAGCTGACAAAGAATCCCATAAACTTTACTACTTTATAACTCAAAATCTTATCATAACATATACATATGGATCTCCTTACTTCTTTTCATTTTTCCTGCAGGATGCTTCCCGTACAGCCCAACACCTTGGTTTATTAGGCTTTAAATAATTCAAGTACTTGAAATCTCAGACCACTCTCCGGCTATGCAGTATCCACATTCCACGCCTTTAAGGAATATAATATAGATCCCAAACCTCTTATTGTTAGCTGTTTTAGAGTGGGAAAAGTGTGTTTTAAGCCACAAATAATGTCACGTCAAGCTTAGAGTTTTCCAAAATCCAGCATCAATGCAGTTAGAGTGGGAAAAAAAATAAATTAAATTTCAGTACCTACTATTAATTAAGTTAATATTTAACGGTCATAAAAGTAGTATCTCAAGTTCATTAAGATAATACCTAAAGCTCAAATGACTGATTTTTTTTTTTTTTTAAATTAGAGCGATTATGAAGAAAAATAATGAAAGATAAAAATAAATAAATTTTTTAAGATGTGTGATAAGTCTATTTAACTTTTGTAATGGAGGTGTTTTAGAATCCAATCTTGGCGGAGTGAGGAAAAAGGAGAAAATGGGAAAGGTGTTGGCAAGTTGGATGGTCGGACGGGGCATCAGTCACGCAGGTAAAACTTTAAAGTAAAAGCTGGGAATAGTTGCTGTTGAGGAGTGCCACACTGCCACTTGACACCCCCACTGTTTAGGCTGCCTACACATGACACAAACAGACAATCAAGATGTGGTGGAACCCTTAGGTCTTACTTTTCTTTTCATTTAATAATTAATTAATAAATAAAAATTAGAAGTATATGAAACACTCCTTCAATTATGATTTATGCCCCTTCAGAAACATATTGTATTTATTAAATTTTCTCCAAATCAACAACAATAGCCGACGGGATAAGAATATAATTCTCTATCTTCTTATTTATCAGGGCTACGCCCACGTGTATCACACAAAAGTACAACTTTGACTATGTATATAATATTACTTTGTCTTAATTAAAATATTTGAAAGATCATTAAAAAAATATATTTAAAAAGAAAAAGGGAATTTATGCTGTTTCAACTAGTTAAATGTTAAAATAGTACAAAATATAAAAAAGAACTATATAGAAAGAATCACCTTTAGTAATTCAGCAGTTATTATTAGTATCTCGTGCGGACAGGGTCCAGCCCAAGTAGAGATGTTTGGACCAGCGGCAACGCAACCTGTAGAACATCTGAAAAGTCTACTCCTTTTGGTCTAGGTATATGCCTAAGAGCTGCTAGGTAGCAAGGAAATTATCATTGGGCTAAAACGAGAAACACCATGGAGAAACGAAGTGAGGGCCCAAAATAGAGGAGAGGAGAGGAGAGGAGTGTGTCCATGTTTTTCTGCCAACTTCATGAGGGTACCAGCACAAGAAGCATGTCGAAGTGGGCCAAGCTAAGCCCAGACAAAAGTTCAAGATAAGTAGTTTGATAGCTACAACCGTACTAGCACGCATGTCCGAGGACCAAGGTGCACAAATATCCCCAAGTTATGTGTCTTCCACTTTGCCTTTAAACTTTTTTTGATCCCTAAACTTTTTTCGATTGATCCCAAGATATCCTAACATTTACATCCTTAGCTCAGTCATGCCCCTGCAATTAGAAAATGACTCAGATAGATAAAAGCATGTTAAAACCTCTCTTAAACACCCCCCACACATATGAGAGTTTCTACCACCAAGACTTTTTTAACTGATGAACATGGTGAATTCCAAGAGTAAATGCCACATTCTTTAATTAAAAAAATGTGTCGCGAACAAATCATTATTACGAAAAAAATTTCATGGTGCACCTGATAGGTGTGAATCTGTTATATTTATATGATTTTCATGTGTTTTTATGCAATATAAATGCTAGATTCGCACTAATATCTTATAAAGAAAGCTCTAATCCCTATTTGCTATGTTTTATGTGATTAGAATAAAACTGCCGAAAGCGATAAAAGCAAAATCAAGTTAAGATGAAGTTGTTGATCTATAAAAGTTTGCTACGCTTTGTCGTGGCAAAGTGGTTCGCCACTACGAAGGAGAAAGCTCGCTGCAACGAAGAGCAAGATGAGTTAAAGACTAGTCTCGTGTTCGCCACGACGAAGCTATCCTTTGCCGCAACAAAGAGGTTCGGCACAATGAAGCCACCATTCGCCTCGACGAAGAGAAAGATTATGGAAAGGCCACCCTTAGGTTTGCCACGGTGAAGAAGCCTTCGCTGCAGCGAATGTCGGCGGGCTTGAGAAACTTCAATTTTTGAGCTCATCATTGACCCATTTTCCAAGGCTTATAAAGACATGTTCTTTAGACATGATTAGGGTTTTGACTTTGAGGGAGAATACCCTCCTTAAGGTTTCTCCTCTCTTGTTCTTGAACCATTTTAGGGTTTTTTATCTTGTTTCTTTTTACTTTGGATTTGAAGTTGATATTGAAGATCTAACTCACTAGAGGATCTCTTGTAACTATAGAGTAGGGTTTGAGCTGATTTTTAGATCTCATTTGTTTTGGATCTCTAAACTCTACTCTCTTTATTAATCTTTCATCATTATGTTTACGTCAAACATGATTTTGTTGGATTTCTTGGTTGTAACGAGTGGCTAAACTTTTCTCTAGGGTTGATTGTTGAGATTGATGTTTGATTTATATAATATCTAGAATTTATTAGAATTCCATGCCATACATTGCACACAGAATTTCTAGATTATTATGGTTTTGCCTAATTGATATATGTTGGGAAGTGAGTTTAAGACCTAGTGCACAAAGGGTTTCCATAATGATAGCTAGAAGTATACCCTTAAGCCTTGACCTTTACCCCCAAATGTGTCTCAATTGACAAAATCAACTTAACCTAGTCAAGGAAGTTTAGGAAATTATGAACGCCTAGTACTAAATGGATTTTATTAGGGGAAGCATCACCTTAGCATTATGTGAGGATCGTATAGACCGAGAAGTGATTGATTCGAACATAATCCGGACAGTCCCATCGTATGAACAGAGAGGTGACTAATAGGATTCCCAAGGAAAGAATTGACATTTAAAAATATCACATTTAATGACCTAGATGAACCGAAAGGAGAATAGAGAGTTGGTGTGAGAAAATTATGGGAGACACGAAAGTGTAAACCTAATATTGGTTTCCTTGGATTAAGACAAGTACACTTTTACTTAACCTGTGCTTATTGGATATAAATTAAATACATCAATGGAAACAATCAACTCTAGTATTTTTCCTGGAGTTCTTTCTTTAAAATCAACCTATTCCTTGTGAACAAGCATTGTTCATACCCTGTTTTGTTTTACTTGATTTTGTTTTTATTTTAGATTAGAATGTTTTCTCAAATCTTTGAGTCGCACAAATAGTAAACGACTTAGTAGTCGGGGTACTTAATCCTCAACAAAACCACACCTTCCTCATGGGAACAATCTTGGTTCGTAATTGAAAACCATTTTATTACTTATGTGACCCTTGCACTTGCGATCAATAACAAGTTTTTAGTACAATTGTCAGAGACTAACAAGTCCTCGATGATGTTGCCAACAACTTAACAACACCCAATCCAGCACATCCCCTCCTATACGGGCTTGGAATGCTAATTTCAAATGTAGAAGTCATAATCACAATTCTAACTCATGCATATGTTACAAGCATGCCAAGGTTGTTTTCATAACTGCAAAATTATTCATGGTAAAGCTAAAACTTAAAAAGTACTACCCTCAAACAGGGGAAGGACTTGCTTCAAACAAAATTATGGTAATTGTCTTGTCATAACTCAAACATAACGATAAATAGTAGAGTTAATTTACAGAAGAAGAAAAAAAAAGTCACCAGATGCGTACAACAGCAGATGTATATACAAGTCAAGGGGACCGGACCACCTACGGTACAGAGCTAGAGCTCATTAACAAGTTCTTATAACAAAAACCACATGAGATAATTAGTCATACCATGCATTAATAAGCACAAACTACTAATGCATGATTCTTCAAGATTGTAGGGAAAAAGAAACAGAACAACCTTCCTAGGTCTCAGTGAAACCAAGGAAGAAAAGGTTACTAACTTGCCTCGCCATTGACTGTAACTGCTTCAGGATGATAATGGAGAATTTCCTTCCACATCATCTCCCTTATCATCTCTTCCCCTAGGTCCTCATCTATGTCCAGATCAATTGGGACCTGCGCTGGAGGGTTCTTACTGGGATCATAAAGTGAGGACATGAAAGGATGTTGGAGTGCTTCAGTCACACCAATCCTCTTTGAGGGGTCAAAAACTAGCATCTTCTGCAGCAGATCAATTGCCAAGGGATGGGCATTTGGGTAAAGGCGGGAAAAAGGCGTCCCTGGCGAGTACGTGAGAGACTTGATGTATTTCCTTGCTTTGGGATTGTCAATGAATTCAATATCATCCTCCCTCTGGCTCCCAAGGATGTTGATGATCAGTTTCAGCTGGTTAAGACATTCAGTGCCAGGAAATATAGGTTTCCGGCCAAGAAGCTCTGCAAAGATGCATCCAACAGACCACACATCAATGGAGGTTCCATAGTTGTCACAGCACAGAAGGAGTTCTGGGGCCCTGTACCAGCGAGTAACCACATACTCGGTCATGAACTGACCCTTCCCAGTGCTAGTTCGAGCTAGCCCAAAATCACATATCTTTAGGTCACAGTTTGCATTGATAAGAAGGTTTCCAGGCTTCAAGTCTCGGTGGAGGATGTTAGCTGAGTGGAGATACTTTAGGCCTCGGAGCAACTACACTAGGACATTTGGGTTAGTTCCACAATAAAAAAAGATTAAAGCAAATTCAAGGTTGATAAATCTTTCAACATTTTTACTACAATAGTGTGTGCCAGCATATTCTAGAAACTAAAAACAAACAATGAATAGCTTGAAATGCCCATTTCACGAAGAGTGGTATGCAAGCAGATAGGGACAGGAGAACAATGAATAAAACAAAAGTAAGAAAAAAATGAAGGAAAAACAAAAAACGAGCAACATGGATGCATAGTAATAAGGCCTGCAGCAGATGTACAAATGTTAAGAATTCATAATTATTAAAGAATATAGAAAGGAATCATAGACACTTTGCAAGAAGAACCAACGGCTAAAAAACGAAAACACCTATAACAAAAGGAAAGGAATAGATAGCTGAATAGAAGATCTTCAGAATTGATTCACTCAAGACACCTATAGCTGACTAGAAGATCTTAAAACTTGAAGAAGAATTTTAAGGAATAGATATAATCCAAAGGAAAGGAAGAAGAAGAAACCTATACAAGACACCTATAACCCAAAGGAAAGGAATAGATAGCCGACTAAAAGATCTTCATCGTTGATTCACTCAAGACACCTATAACCATAACCAAAAGGAAAGGAATAACTGACTGGAAGATCTTAAAACTTGATTCAATCAGCAAACAAAGTTCACCTGCAAAACTTCATTTCCATTTTTTCCATATGAAAACCATTCACTAGCATTATCAAAATGATTTGAATGACTAATCAGAATGCAACAATTGCATGTTAAAGAAGGGATCAATGACTATCCTCATTTCTTCCGAAATTATATCAAAATGACAACAGGGCTAGTTAGCCTTAAATTACATCTCACCTAACTATGTTAAATTGAAGAAGCTTTTTAAAATAGGGATTCAGTACTAAAACATAACCAACTTTTTAGCACCAGCCAAACTACTAAAATTACTTAACTTGAGTAAGAACATGATACCTGGAACAGAAAATATTGGCTGTGGTCATTACTAAGCGCTTGGGAGGACTTGATAATCTGGTGCAAATCCGTATCCATGAGTTCATAAACCAGATAGACATCCTTGAAACTTCTCTTATGTATGGGCATCATGACATCTTTTAAAGCAATAACATTTTCATGCCGAAGATGCCGAAGAAGCTTAATCTCACGCAGAGTTCTTAGTGCATCAACGCGGTTATCAAAGGCATTATGTATCTTCTTAATTGCAACTTTCTCATTGGTTTCCTTGTTGACAGAGGAGCACACGATACCGTATGCTCCCCGACCAATTGGCTTGATGGGCACATATTTTGTATCAATCTCAAACAAAGTCTGCCACATTGAATAATAATGTTTCCCTTCGCATCTAGTCCCATTCGGAGGCTCAACTGGAGTTGCCATTTTCCTGAACATCATTATAAAGAGAAAAATTCATTGTCCTGAAAACACAGGAAATCAAATCTGAACACCTCAATCATTTGGGAAACCTTAAATAAGCATCTAATTGTCGTTGCCCTCGTCGTTTTAAGGTTTAATTTAAACATTTCCAATACCATAAAAAAAATAAAAGCAAATAAATGGAAATTAAATTTATCAAACTACTACTTGAAAATCTTCGGACTTGGAATTGAATTTCACATGATGAGCCCCAAGCCGTAAAGCAAACACATTCAAATTCCATGCCAATGGAATTCAAACCAAATCCAATTGCGCGCAACCAAATACAGTTATAAGAGAATCGGAAAATTTTTGAAAAGAAAAGTCAAAAAAGAAAAAAGCTACTGAACTTGGAAAAAGGGAACTATAAATCAGGAATATGTGATAATTGAAATAATTTGGGAGAAAGGAAAAACCTGCTCCTTTGATTC
This sequence comes from Tetrastigma voinierianum, assembly GCA_016808115.1. NCBI lineage: Eukaryota > Viridiplantae > Streptophyta > Magnoliopsida > Vitales > Vitaceae > Tetrastigma > Tetrastigma voinierianum. The sequence continues at coordinate 173,333 of JAEQBH010002183.1, forward strand.
GATCTTTCCAACTCCTCTTTATTCAAAGCACCAGCTTTGACCGTCTCTATGCATTTTCCCGCGACATCGATCGCTTGAAACTGTTTATACCGTCAGGATACCTTAGTTCGACCAAATCCTTTTCAAACCCTCAACCAATTTCGTTCCCACATCAGACTTGATCCCAATTCCCCTAAATTCTTCCCCAATCGCCCAAATAAAAAACAATTCTAACCCTCGTTCGGTTCTCCTTCCCCATTTTGCCCCCCAGCACCAGATATTTTCTCCTTGGTTTCTACTCAAAATTTCCAGAATTCTCCCTCCACCCCTATGCGATTCAGATCTCAATTAGATCTGTGGTAACAGTGAAGGTTTGTTATTTTGTCGCGATCGAGCTGCGGCCTGCGAGAGAGAGCAGTGATCGAGGACTGTAGACGGGGGAGATTATTATTAGAAGGAAAAAAAAAATGAGAATAATTTTTTGGATTTCATGCACCAGAACCCGGGTTTGGCTCTCGTGACGACAAGTACGGATATTTTTATCAATTAAATGGTGGGTCCCACTAGTGGTCCCCACTCCCCCCCGCGATATTTAGGTCGTTGGCTACGAAACGACGTCGTTGCAGTTCGACGTCGACGTGGACTTTTGTCGGTCATTCGGTGGTAACGGAAAGCGCAGATATTTAGCTGAGGTGCGAAGCAGGGGATTGGGTGATGAATCATGAATGGGACGAAAATGGGGATTTATTCCAATAAATAATAATTAAGAGGTTTGATATTAATCTCCAAACGTATTCAAATTAATTATTGAATATTAATAAAAGGTATTAAAGTATGTACAGTACGTTGTTGTTCTGTGATCCAGTCATTTTCACAATGTAATTACTAATAAGCAGGAAAATAACGTGCATTAATATTATCAAAACTCGAAAATTTTTATTATTGAATATTATTGTAATGCTAGTACATTTATTACAAAATATTATGAGGAAATGTTGCACATGTTTTTAAGAGCACTAATTATTATTATTATCAAATTTAATGATTTATGAGACATCGCGGATGTCGTTGAAAGAACATTAGAGGTTCTTTGTATTGGGATCGTGTTGTAATATTCTACATAGATCATTCATAATCCCAATACTTTGATTTTTATTTTGCAGAACAGTTTTTGTGTTTTTCATATTTTCAAAACATTAAAATTTTGTATGATTAAAAGGGTCTTCGTTTTTTGTGTTATCCTTGCTTCCAAAACATTATTTAAAAAAAAAAACATATTTTTCATGTTTATAAAATTTGTCTAAATCAGTTTTTAAACAACATGAACCAAACAATGACTTAATCCTCACATGTATATTTTATGACATCAAAACTAAATACATTATGTTTCCTGTGTAATTTTGAAATTTCATCATATAATTTACTTTTAAAAAAAAAAATTTCTTTATTCCGATTATATTGTTTAACAATTCATAATATTTTACTTAATTTTTGGGATATTTTCTTTGAAACCAAAAGAAAACAAATTTTTTTGATTTTTTTTGTATTTTTAGGAATGGAATATAGTTTAAGAAAATGAAACTAGCTTAAGAAGATATTCCCTTTTTATATTAATTTAATGTTTTTTTATAATTATTAATTTTTTTTTTTATACCAATTGCTTAAAAGCTTATTTATGGTGGTTCTTGGTCTTGGATGAGCTAAAGCATTTTTTGGACAAATAATGTGTGATTTTTTTTAAAAAATTGTTATAAATACTATGGTGAATGACTGCCACATTATTTGTGAAATTGAAGTTCATTGAGAGATGAGTAATGACAATCTTTGAATGAAGCCAATAAAAGGCTGCCCTTCATAAATGAGAGCCATCCTTGAGCAACAAGAAAGTATACTTCTTTTAATTTTTTCCTCCCATTCTTTTTTTTTTATTTATTTATGAAAAAGCTGGTTTTCCTCTCATTCTTTAAATCCTCTAGATTCTCTTCTTTGATTTCATCCTCCCCGGTGCTTATCATTAAAGTCTCTCTAACTTTTATTTGTTTTCATTTATCACCATTTAATACATATTTTTAATATGACCTATAAGGACTGACGGATAGTTATGGATTGGATGAAGCATAAAGAAGATGAGAACAAAATACTATAACGTTGCAATTCAAAATGAATAGATATCAAAATATATTATTGACATTGAAAATAATTTTTTGGGCCAAAATGGTATTTAAATAATTTTTTTGTCCAAATGATAGTGGAATGGGCCGAATAAATATATCAAGCCCAAACCGTGCGAGCACAACCCGATTCGATATAGCCCAACTCAAGAAGATGTCAACCTGGCATTATTTCAAAGCCTAATGGGCTTATTTCTCCGGCCCATTTAAAATTTAATTTGAAGGAAATAACATACGACTATACAAAGTAAATATTTGAGGAAAGCATACAATAAGAATAGATATGTGAGACGTTAAAGATTCCGTGCTTTTGCGTAGTGGAAAAAGTCAAGGCACGCAGAATAAGTGAGATCAAAGGACCATGGGATGTGAGAAAGTTATAAAAAGAGTATTCCCCAAACAAATAGTGGGCTAGTGTGGTTTAATGGAAAGGGAATAAAGAAGCCCAGGAATTGAGTTAACTAATACGCTTAAGAGTTGGGAAGGTAGTTGAGGAAGAATGTGAAGAGTGGAATGTGGGTAGTTACTTGAACCTCTATAAAAGGGAATCAAAGCATCAAAGCAAAGAACCAACGATGAAACACTCAAAACCGAGTAAGAGTATTTCAACATTTCTACAAGTTTAGCCGCCTAGACATTCTTACCATTGATATGCTTTTTCTTTCCCAACATTTTGTTACTTCCAAAAGTTTTCGCTTCAACATATGATTTTAGTCCAATTCCTATAAATGAATCTCGCTTATTTTCAAGTTTGGGCCTTTATTAAGTTTCTAAATTTTTCAATTCAAATTAATGTAATCTAATTTTTCAAGGTATTTTTCCTCTTAGAATATAGGGAACTAGGGGATCCATTTTTCGCTTGAGCAAGGCTTCGCATTTCGACACTCTGCCATTGAAATACTATAATTTCCTCAAGACACCCGCATCTCACCACCCTCGTGCTTTTGTATGTTCTGGTGAATTCTACTAGAAAATCTACCAAAAATATTTTGGTACGCCTTGTGGGACTCGATTTTTGCTGAAGAATGCCTCCGTAATTGAGGAGTAAGACAACTGTAGAGTCTTCGAACTCAGGATCTGATGTTGCAGAAGCAGCACATGAAGGAAAAGTTTTAGCCTTGGTGGAATGGATAGAAAACCTGATGAATTCTCCAGTACGATAATAAAGGAATCCATCCAACAGCCCCATTAAACAAGTAGAAAGAAGGGGTGCAAGTAATGTGGATGTCCTTATTCTTTTCTCTTATAATTCTAACGAATTAGGCTCTCATGCAAGAAATAAAGAGCCAACGAGTGATCATGATTGCCTTTGTACTGAAGAAACGGTTAAAGAATCTCAATCCATCTCTTATAACCTTAGAGAAAAGATGCAACAAAGGTAGGGAAGCTGCTTTAAGCTTGAAAGACAATTTTCTAATGAACTCGGGGGGTGGGGGGGGCATCTTGAGAATCTACGAGAACCTGGTGAATTTCACTGTTCACCTATGTAGGCAAAGGTTAGATACCTTCCTCCCCATTTGAGAGAGGGTGGTACTCTGGAGAATGTAACAAGGGAAAGACCTAATGCAACAAAAGCCATAGCCCCTCAGAGGATTTTTGCTCAGACGAGCACTTACATAACGTGGAGCATATGAAGGGGGTTTTTCTTTCAATCGAGGCTTGGGAGGCATCATGCAGCTACCTACAGGAGTGAATGGAAACAAGGGACAACAAGTTCAACAAGTTCATCAACAGCCTTTTAGGCAACCGGCCCTAGTACCAGATTTATGAGCAATAAGAAAGGTAGTACAAGAGTTATATGAGCCAAGCCTCAGGTAAATTAGATGCCCAAAATTCTGCAAACCTTATCCATAAATGACAAACAAGGAGAACCCTTACCCAAGGGGATACATGATCCCTAATTTCTCCTTGTTATCTAGAGAAGATGGTCAATCTACCTCGAGCATGCTGCTGGGATTCATCAGGCAATGGGAGTCGGCGAGCACGAGAATTTCTATCATTTCAAGCTTAGATCAAGCTTCAACTTTTTAAAGGCAACATTCAATGCCTTGGTATACAACATTGACAAGGAACTCCATTCGAAGTTGGCAGGAGATGGAAAGACAGTTCCACACTCAGTTCTTCAAAGCTGAGCCCAAAGTGTGCATTGCATAACTATCCAAATAAATGGGTAGATCGTTGATTTGTTTATCTCCCGGTTCAAGAAGATGAGAAACAGATGCAATATCCATCTTCTAGAGACAGAGTACGTGAAAATTGCCCAAAGAGGTTTGGACATTGAGTTGAAGAAAAAATTCTAAGGTATAGAATTTAGAGATTTTTATGAACTTGCAGCTAAGGTGATAAAATATGACGAGCTGCTTAAGGAAGAAAGTTATCGGAGGAAGAAGTCTATGGGAACCTATTGCCAAGAGATGAACCAAGAGGTGGTAGTGGCAGATCTATATACTACAAGGACATTCACCTATCCACCTGATTTGTGGAAGAAGGCATAAATTGTTGGTATATAGGTCTAGTATACTTTTGAGGTAGCAAAGACAAAGGAAATATTTGATTTCCTAGTGAAATAAAAATTCATTACCTTCCCTAAAGACCACTGAATCCCCATCAAGGATGAACTAAGGGGAAAGACTTACTATAAGTACCACAATTCATGGAATCACTCTACTAATGCATGTTGGGGTTTTAGAAATGTCATACAAGACATGGTCAACAAAGGGATACTCAAGTTCTTTGATAAAAAAGAGGTTATGGCAATCGATGAAGATCCTTTTCCACCAGTGGCCTCAATTAACACTGCTAGCTTCGACCCAAGAGCATTGATAGAATCCAAGAAGGCGGGAAACTCTCTCCAAGAAAGGTATGAATCTCTAAATATTATATGGTTCGTGTTGATAAGTTGAAATAGGAATGCTTTGTAGTTCGTATAGATCCTTCATCAAGGAGAAATTTAGTGAAGGGGATATAGTAGGGAACAAAGCAACATAACCGATTCTCCAAGGAAATGAGACTTTCCGCAAAAGGCAAGATGAACTCCCCAAGAGATGGGTTCGTTCTTCCCAAAGAAAATGTTGCAGAAAGGCCCACCACTCCATGGGATAGGTTCACTGCTCCGAGGGAGAATAATGGAGGCATGTTCAGAGAATGTTCCTCAAGAAACAGATCCTTTTCCCCAAGGGGTAAGTTTAATCCTCCAAATGACAAAGCTATAGGGAAAGTTACTGTTCCAAGGAATAAGGTAAACAACCTATTTTTCCAAGAGAGAGAGATGAGGGCAGATTTCCAAGAGGTGGATCTAGGCAGATTTCCAAGAGAGAAGATTGTAGATAACTTCACTTTCCAAGGAGAAGGCAGGGGAAGGACATGTTCCTCCAGTCATGGCTGTTTTGTTAGGAGGTGGACCCAGTTCTCCAAGGTACATAATGATGTCTCCTAGGGACAAATTCACTTCTCCAAAAGATATGGTGGGAAACAAACCTGTTTATTTTAAGGGAGAGAGTTGTAAAGATGGAAGGGCAAGTGAGGTGTATCATTCCTCCTAAGGTTTCTCCTGGTCAAAGGTGGCATGTGGTACAACACAAAAAATTTCCCCAAAGGCTTTCCAGAACTTAGAAAATGAGGATGTAGAGGCAAAGAGCAGTTGATAGAGGGCAACTCATTGATGTACCTGATAAAACACTCTTGGAAGAGGGCATGGAATTAGAGAAAAAGAAGGAAGGAATGGTTCCTAACTTGGAAAAAACAAAGTTTGAGAGGAAAGCTACTGAGGATATTGAGTCAATGGGCAATGTAGATGAAGTAATGGACTAGGAGGCCTTATTAATAAGTGAAATCCCTATTTCTTTAAATTGTTCCATAGTTTCTTTAACAATGTCAACTATCTTTAAGTCAAAAAATGTAGAGGAAGACCTAGTGGAGGTAGAAGGGAAACACCCTGCGACAAAGGAAGATGTGGGCCACGGTGGGGTCACCATAGAATCCTTTGAAGAATGCAGACCCCAAAAGGTGATACTTGAGAAACCCTCAGTGGAAATGACGAGGCACATAAAGCCTTTGTACGTAAGAGCCCATCTCAATGGCAAACCGGTATCCTAGGTACTAATAGATAATGGATCAACGGTAAATGTAATGCTATTGAGGATGTTGAGAGCTTTGGGAATGAGCATTAGTGATCTGGTAGAAATAGAGGTTGTTGTGTCTGCCTTTACTAGAGAAGTATCCAAGACCCTAGGGATACACTACCTATAGATATCACCATTGGTTGCAAAACTTCATTATCTGCCTTCTTTATGATAGACTCCATTGCAAATTATAACATTTTGCTAGGGAGGGACTGAATTCATGCCAACTAGTATGTGTCGTCTTCTCTTCACCAGTTCTTACTATTTTGGAAGGGTAATGAAGTGGAGGTGGTGTAGGCTGATAAGTAGCCCTTCATGACGGCTACAGGCTCTATGGAAGCTAAGTATTATGATAAGGAATTTAGTCTGATCAAGTTCACTAGCAGAAGGAAAGATGGGGTCCCAAGGAAAGCATATATGGACTCAAAACGTTATGTGGAAATCCAAAAGGAGGCAGCCAAACTCCTAAAGGTGACTACAATCGTGCCTTACAGGCTGAAGAGTGGTCCATTTATCAAGGAGATCGATGATGACTGATTACTCTTAAAAGGAAAAGGCAGTACCTACAACTGCCATATTCAAAATGGAAATGCAGCAGATTATGGAATGGATTGAAGAGGAGCATCTCTAGGACACCTGTGGGATGAGATGATTTTTGAAGGGGATGTATATGAAGAAGATGAAGAAATACAGATGGAGGATTTGGAGCAAGCCCCTCCTAAGTTCGAAGACACACAACCTCAACTACATGACCCCATGGAGGAAGTGAACCTCGACATTGTGGAGGAGCCGGGATTACTTATATTAGTTCCTTGCAGCCTTCCAACAAGGAAGGGGTTATTGCAATACTACAGGAGTTCAAAGATTGCTTTGCTTGGAATTATGACGAGATGCTAAGTTTAAACAGAAGCTTGGTGGAACACCACTTGCTTATCAAGTCGGAGTTCCACTCCTTTTAGCAACCACCTAAATGAATGTCCAAGGAGATAGAGCTGAAGGTGAAAGAGGAGATTGAGAAGCTTTTGAAGGCCAAATTCATCAAATCTACAAGGTATGTGTAGTGGTTGCACTACTACAAAAAATCAAATTTATGACGCTTCTAGAAAAACATCATTGATAGAAATGTGTAGATAGATACAATGTCATTTCTAAACCATGACGTTGAAAGGGAGCATCATAGTCCCTTAATTATATATATTTAAGCCCTTTTTCCACAATTGAATAAAAAAAAAAACCCCTAGCCTCAACCCGATACCCTTGCAGAAATTCCCTTCAAAACCCTTGTTTTTTTTTTAATCCCATAGAAAAAATTCAAACTGAGCTAGTTCTTCGCAAATTTCGATCATTTGCCCTTTAAAAGCTAAGATTACTATCGAGGGTCCTCAATGAGGAGAGTTCAGAGACAGAAATAACAACCATCATTGTGGTTTGCGTTGTTCTTCTTCTATAAGTTTTTGTATTTATGCAAGATCGATTTTTTTTTTTAGATGTGAAGTTTTGAGTTGCATAAAGTAGAGGTGGGGAGTTGAGGCATGTTGACCGAAAACGGAGGGTTTATAAAGAAATTCTTCTTCCTCATATACTTGATGCTTCCTCACATGGCTCAGTCTAGGGTTTATGCTTTCTCCACTACTTCCAACCTCAAGCTAGTGGCAAGCACAAGACCACCACAATAGCTTCCTTGCTTCCTTTGTGATGAAGCTCTAGGCTGCTTCATGATTTGTCGCACTAAAAATTTTTAGGATGCCCAAATCATTGGAAGCCAAGACCAACAGGTTTGGATCGTAAAACCCATAAAGAGAAATGCAATTCTTTTTCCTTATTTTAATTAGGTTTTTCAATATTTTTGGAATTAGGGAAGTAAGGAATTGGAGGTTTCCATTGTTTGTTTCCGTTTCCTTTTTTTATTTTTTATTTTTAAACACTGTCTCCATTGTTGAGGATAAGTTTTTGGTTTATTATATTCCATGTAAAGCTTGGTCCTGTTTTTTAATCGTTTTGGGCTTGCAGATGTTAATGGCCTTGATGTTATGCTTGACATTTGGAGCATAGAGAAAAATACATCTAAAACCAAGAAAATTAGGAGAGTTGGTAATCCTTTGGGTTTTAATTAACATTTCTGTAAGTTCATCCTTGATACACATCCTTGATTGGGCTTGTAAGATGAAATTATGCATGTGTTTCTTTCTTTTTATTTTTTTATTTTTTATGATTTTTTTTTAATTTTAAAAATTGAAATATAAAAAGAGAAAAACCCAAGTCACTATTCATGAGGAAAAATGAAAGTAAACAACTATAAGTAAAAATATTAGATGTTAGTGATTAAAAGTTAATTGTAATATAGCTTAAAAAGCGAAATATTTTTTCAAAAAATGAAATCAATACAAAATTATTCTATTATTATAAATAAAAATATTTCTAAATTGCATTCTCATTTTTGAATTCGGACATAACAAAAAACTAAACCTAAGCCAATATGTATATAGTGTGAATCCACATGAAGTGAGGTTGAATTTTATACGTTTGGACATTTATACTCAATTGTTGTTATTATTCATTTTTAGCTTTAATTATAGTATAATGACTTGAAATACGGAACAACAGCCTATATTAAGTTTTAGACGTTTGATATTTGTGTCTGCCAAATATCATGTCAATGAGAAACAGAACCAAGATTAAGCTAAATGTGCTTATAAAATGAAACAAAACTGATTGAAGGTACAGTTGGCAGCCGGTCCTTAGGTTCTAGCGACACAGATTTCTGCCCAGGTGAAAGTTGCTAAGCTGATGGATTGAGGAAAATAAAATAAAATTGTCTTGGGAAGTGGCTATAGATATTTCTTAGGAAAGTGATGCTTTATGACATAATGATCATTATGGTGTGAAGTCAAATGGCTGAGATGTCAACCATAATAAGGTGTTTGCACCTTTGTGCTTGGAAAGCTATTGCCCAAGTGCTTCCCTAGAGGAGATCTCCTATGGGCATCCTTTTTTTGAAATTTGATGGTTGCTCTATGTGAAGATTAGGGGTTTATTAAGATATCACGGTGATATCTTGCTGACAATCTACTTTAAAACTATTAGACTGGTTTTATTTATTAGATTGATTTATCCGTGAAGAGATTTTTTCCTTTTGGGAAACCCTATTGGCAAAATCTTTATGATGTTAAATTTATGGTGGAGGATGATTTCGCTATTGTTATCTCTTGGATATCAATACAATATACACCCTCGTAAATGATATTGATATGAGAATTTGGATTTCTTTCTATTGTGTCCCTTGTTCAGCTAACTATATGAAACATCTCTAGCTAAATAGGTTTGCGTTAACGATTACTATCATCTGAAGGGGATGGTATTTGTAACTAGTAGAGGAACAATTCAACTTTCGATCATCCAATGGGTAATCTCACCATTCCATGTGAAGTTGCCTTCATTATCTCACATTTTGACTGAATGTTATGTGAGTGATGTAAAAGTAAGATCATTAGCCTCTGCAATTTTGTTATGAGCTTTTTTTGAGTTTTTTTTTTCCTCTGTATATTTTCCTAGTGGAATATGAGAGTTGCATAAGGCCATCTATAAATTTTCTTTTTCCTTGTAAGTGGAAAGAGCAAAGCAATCCTCTGCTCACTTTTCAACTCTGTAATTCATCCACAGGGTCTCCATTCTCTTTTTATATTCTTCCTTGAACTCATTCTGGTTTTTCAATGGCACTAACTTAAAAGAGATTGGCTTGCTTGAACAAAGTGGAAATCTATAGAACTATGACTAGTATTTTTTGAAATACTCTTCTGAAAATAAAGAAATAAGAGTTTGATTGTACTAACTTGCAGGAGTAGGACATTCTGTACACCATAGCTTCTTGCTAATCTTATTGGTTCATATTGTGTCTGATTTTGTTGCAGAGGACCTGGATAGAAGTTGTTGGTTTTACTCATTATCAAGATTAATCCTAACCTACTAGTGACTCCCAAAGGGAGTCTAAAAAAAATCTAGCTCTACAATTCTCTGATGGGTGGATTGAAGATAGCATTATTGCAGACTCTGACTTGCTAAAATGGCTATAATTGATAATGTTTATTGGTTGAAATAACAATATCTTGTAGAAGCCAATGTTTCGAATTGAATCTTATAACATATCTAATTTATGTTTGGTTTGTTATAGTGCTCCTTGTGCATCATAAATGTTGTGGAAACGAGCTCTTTACAATGAAATGTCGAGGTAAATGTTGTGGAATAGTTGTGTTTTCCCCGAAAATTCTGGTCCCAAGAAGAAACAAAGTATTCTTATGGTCTGCTTTGTAATATGTGATGTGGTGTATATATGCCATGCAGTGGTCATTGCCCTACATTTTGTCTCCACACTGAGGTTAGTTGTGGATTTAATTTTTCTAATATTGATGCTTCATGTATGAATTTCCATTCACTTCTATTTTTCCACATCATACACTTTTAGCCATTTGACATAGGCAATTTAATAATACCAATCTAAATTCCTTACTCCTTTCTATTGTCTTATGGGGAGAAAGTAGAAAATGTATGATATTCAGAGCTAAAAATATTTAATATGTTTTAGTTGGTAATTATCTTTTTCTTTCACTGGTTTCTAAAGAACCAAACACAACTGTAGGCTAGTTTGTCACCTTGTTATTCATGCAAAATTTATGATTAAGATCAGCTCCTTCCTTTTTTCTGTGTTCCTTTTTCTCTGTACATGATGTATCTTGTTTTAGATTATCTATGATTGCTCATATACTTGGCTGGAAGTATTCTTCAAAAGTTGTTGTTCCATGTTGAAGTTGTTTGGCATCAAAGAAACCGAACAACCTTAGATCAACTCAACATTAAAAGTTTATGATTGCTCAAATTTTTTTTAGTGTTTTCTAGAAACAAAACACAGCCTTAGTGTTTTTGTTATTTAATGCATGAAATAAAGAAAGGAATTAAAACTTTTAATTTAATTAGATTTTCATTTAACATCATCGAGTCCAAATCAAAACAAAAAATATTCCTAGACTTTAACTATAGTAGTTTAATGGCTTCAATGCTAAAAAATAGTTAAAAAATTTATTCATTTTAAATTATATTCTATGTATATGAGGAAAAAAAATTCATTTATTTATTTTTTAAGTACTTCTTTATAATTTATCCCTGTTTGTAACACCTATTTAGTTATTATGTATGTATTATATTTTCTTTCAAAATTTCCAAGAACCTAAGCTTTAATCATGTTCCCATGAAATCAATTGAGCCATCTAATATCTTGTTTTTACTAATAGGAGATCAAAATCAACGATCATATGATCAGGCTTAAATCATGTGATATTCATTGAGCACCAGATAAGTATGCTTCTTATATAATATTCTATTGTTGTATTTATTTATTAATTTTTGAATGATTTGATAGTAAAGCCAAATGAAACAAAATATTTTTTTAAATTTCTCATGAGCAATCAGTTTCCTTGCCCTTTTTGTTGTAGATCCAATCTAAGACCTCCTTGTACACACTTCACTTGTCTCCTACTAGCCAGGCCTCCAAGAAACTGTTATTTCAATTTTGTGTCAGCTATATTTCTTATTTTGTGAGAACATGCAGGATAGGACATGATACTTGGCTCAGATGCAATAGTCATACATATTGGTATTTTTTAATGGTTTTTGTGCTATTATTTTGTTTGGTTTCATACACCCTTTTATATTCCAAAGCATCTTTTTTTATTTTTTAATTTATTTTGCTGGAAAGTAATTTTAGTAACTCTCAAATAGAAAAAGAATTTTGTGATGATTCATTGAAAATATCAAACTCTATCTAAGTTATTGAACTAACTTATTTCCATATTTAAACAGGTACAGTAGGCCTCATGTGGAGATTTTGATAGGCTTAGCACTCTCTCATATAAAGATCCTCAAAGTCAACAAATTATAAAACATTTTGTATTCATACTCATAGAATCTATGAAACTTGTTGGGAATATGTTATAAATGTAATTTTGGATCAATGTATATAGATAGTTTTTTTTCCTTATCCATATGACTTTGATATAGTTTTTTTTAATTATCTATATATCTTTCATATTTTGCTTACATTTTCAATAATTATGAGATGTTATATTAGGTTTTATAACCAATGAAATAAAAGCAAATAAGATTTTAAATGTGAGAAAGATGATGACATTTGTAATGAGTGTCATGGTTTGAAATAACATGAAAAAATCAATGACGCTCGTATAAGTGTCATAGTTAAGATATTAGATTGAAGCTTCATGCTGATAAAAAATGACGCTTACAATGAGTGTCATTGTGTCTAAACATATACAATGACAGTTGGGATCATGACGCTTTAGGGAAGCGTCATTGTAACTCTTCAATGACGTAGTAAACACGTTATTGATTAACTTTTTCCTTGTAGTGTTGGAAAACATTGTCCATGTGATGAAGAATAATGGGAAACTTAGAGTTTGTGTAGACTTTTGGGATTTAAATGCTACTACTCCTAAAGACATGTATGTAATGCTTATTGCTGACATGTTAATTGAATCCATTGTAAATAATGAGTTATTGTCCTCCATGGGCGGTTTCTCTAGGTATAACCAAATCCTAATAGTTGTTGATGAAATATCTAAAACTACCTTCAGATGTCCTAGTTCCTTAGGAACGTTTGAATGGTTGGTCATGCCCTTTGGTTTGAAGAACGCTAGTGCTACTTACCAAAGGGCTATGAATGCCATCTTTCATGATATATTAGGCCACCACATGAAGATTTATATCGATGACATTGTGGTTAAATCTAATAAGGTCGTCGAACATGTGAATCATTTAAGTAAAAGTTTTTAAAGGATGAGACTCCATCAACTAAAACTCAATTCACTCAAATGTGCTTTTGGAGTTCAAGCTGGAAATTTTTTAGGGTTTTTGGTTCACCAAAGAGGAATGGAAGTGGATCAAAACAAAGCCAAAGCCATCATTTCAAGCAAGGCGCCTCAAAATAAGAAAGAGCTTCAAAAGTTCTTGGACCAGGTGAACTATTTAAGGAGGTTCATCTCTAATATGGCGGGGAAGACTAAGGCATTCTCTGACTTAATCAAGCTGAAAGAAGTGGAAGAGTTTAAATGAGAGAAACAACACCAAGGAGCTTTTGATGGAATGAAAGATTACCTTTCTAAGCCCCCTGTTTTAATGCCACCTCTAAGGGGTTGGTCACTCAAACTCTATCTATCAGCTGTAAAAGAGTCTATAGGATGCATTTTGGCATAAAATAATGTTGAAGGCCATGAGCAGGATGTTTACTATTTGAGTAGGGTCCTAAATTCAGTAGAAACAATGTATACACCCATTGAGAAGTTGTGTTTGGCCATATACTTTGCATGTACAAAATTGAGACATTACTTGATCAAGTCTCAAGTGTATGTTGTCTCCCAAACCAACTTGATGAAATACATGCTAAGTCGACCCTTAATCACTGGATGAATCGGGAAATGGTCCCTTGCTTTGTCAGAGTTCACCTTAGACTATTTTCCACACAAATTAGTCAAGGGGCAAGCTTTAGCTAACTTTCTTGTTGATCATCCTTCATTAGAAATCAAAACAGAAAAGGATGTGTGATTAGGGAAATAAGAAGTAGAAGGCGGCCTTGGGTCCTTAAGTTTGATGGCTCTAGCATGAAGAATTCCGTTGGAGCTGGGATAGTAATCATCTTACAAAAAGGGATAAAGACTACCCTATCTTTCAACTTGACCTTTAAGTTCACCAACAATTAAGCTGAATATGAGGCTTTAGTTATCAGGTTGGAGATCTTGTTGGAACTTGGAACACAAGAGGTACATATAATTGGGTACTCCCAATTAGTGCTTCGACAACTAACAGGGGAATATAAATGCAACAGCTTATTGCTAGCTCCTTATTATACTACTTCCACTCAATTGTTAGGTTCTTTCCACTCTGTGGATTTTGAATACGTGTCTAGGGAATCTAATTGGGAAGCAGATGAACTAGCACAAGTAGCATATTGCGAAGAATTGACTCATAAGCTCATTGTGATAAGAAAGATTTATGAAAGGGGAATCATATTAGAAGTCGTCAATACATATGCAAATGTTGCAAGAGATTGGAGAATTAAGATTATAGAGTATTTAGAAGACCCTAACATGTTGGTCCTCCATAGGGTGAAAGCTTAATCACATAACTTCGTCTTACTGGAAGAGAAATTATATAGAAAGGGACCTAATGGGTTACTGCTCAATGGCCTATCTTCTCATACAGCATGGAAGCGATGAAACAAATTCATGAAGGGGTTTGTGGAGCCTATCAAGTTGAGATAAAAATGAGATGGTTGATTAGGAGACATGTAACGACCCGTACCAAATAATACAAGTTTTTAAAATGTTTGACCAAGTTTGGCCAACAATTAGTATATGGGCCAAAGTTGACTTTTTCAAGGATGAAGAATTTTGGGTTGACTAAGACACCATTTCGGCCTCGTCGTGCGAGAGATCATAGACGGGTTGAATGTTTAAAATCCGACTTACGGATAAAGTTAGCCACAGGAAGTTAGTGATGTAGTGTTTCAAGCGGTGTCCAAGCCAGGTCAGGTTTTTTACAGCGACCCTAGCCCCAACACACTCATTTTGAGCTCCAAAACCCTAGAAAAAACTTCCCAAGACCGTGAACACCGAACTGGGTCGTTTCGACCCATTTTTATACCAAACGGGTTTTGGCCATGGGAGGCGTCACCGGCCGCCCCTTACTTCACTCGTGACGGGAGGAGCGCCACCACGAACCGTCCATGACCAAGTTTCCGCGTGAAACCACCGCCGGACGTGCCAGGATTGGCCGTGAGCGCGGCGGTGGCCGCCACGGTGGGTCGTCAGATTTTCTATTTCAGGCCATTCGGTAGGCCCGCCTCCCACTCACACGTTTTTGGACCTGCGAACTCATTCGTGGTCCTTTTCGTAGATTCCTCACCGTTTGAAGAATCTGACGAAAACAAATTTGGCGGCTGTTGGATCAAGTTTCCGGCTACCCACCGGCAACCTTTGGACCAAGGTAAAGAGTATACTGTGTTCTGGTCTCTTGGGCTTCAGTTGATATAAAGTTTGTAAATTTTGAATACGTCGTTTGGTTAGTTTTCCATTTTGGGTCATTAAGATTGATAGAAAGGTTTGGACCGAAGTGGATACCAATTGGTCAAATTAGGAAAAATTGAAGTTGAGTTAGTGAAGTGGATATTTTGGTGAGTTATTGGAAGGTCGATTTCGAAAAATTAACTCAGGGTGAAAAGCCCAATTTTGAATCTGGGTCTATAGGGCATATTTGTATAATTGGACCACGTCGGAGTCGATTTAGATAGTTTCATAGTTCTAAGAATTATTTTCGCATTTTGGGGCGTGATGTCTTTGGTTTGGATATCGAGCACAAATGGAATTATTATGTTATAGGCACTCATTACGAAAATGACGATCTGCGAAGTAGGGTGAGCATCGTAGTCGTAGTGGTTTATATGTTTTTAAATGCTTTGAAATTATTATTATGATATATAATTTTGGTTAATTATTATATATATAACTTATTTGATCGAACGGTTGGTTATGCGTAAATATAATTATCTTTGTTTTTTATATAAACAAGTTATCATTTCATGTGGATTTTGTCAACATTTTAAATATTTGGAAATTTTACTGAGTTCATGGATAAATTTGTGGTATTCAAATATTTTGGTATATGGATTGAGGTTTTAAACCATTTTGAAAAGTTATTGGTTTAAGAAATGGATTTTGAGACTTTGTGAAATGATTATAATGCCGTATCGTTGGAAAGGTTATTAGTTGCCACGTGATGTCGGGTTTACCCGAAGGTTTATTAGATGCCACGGTGTCGTGAGGTTGGGTTTACCTGACGGTTTACTATGGGTCTATGGGACGGTACATTGTTGGTTTTTGAGTAAGGAATAACCATTTCAATATTTATGGTTATTGTATTTCCATGATTATTTTTATGACCTGATGATTATATATATTTTATGCTCAATTTTTATGTTGTGAATAAATTCAGGTTATAAGGTTCTTGATAATGATGTCGGTTAAATTTTTTTGAGCATGATTTCATATTGTTGACTTGGGTATAAGTTTGGGTTTTGTGAAATGATTCCAAACGGGGAACCTTACAAAAGAGTGGACGTGAGGTCTTGAGAGAAGGAATTTTCGAAAATAAAACATTATTTTCCTTATAAATTATATCACTCACTGAGATTTATTATCTCACGTTTTATTGTTTTAAATTCGTTCTCTAGGTACAGACAGTCCGTAGAGACCTACCTCCACGCCGACTTACAGATCGCTTTCGTTACTGCGGCGGGTTGCGGTATTCTATCTCATCTATACGCCTTTTGTTTATTTGGACTTATGTATTTTCATTGTACCCTAAATTATAAACACCTTAGAATGCTTTGATCTTAGTATTGAACTCATATGAGTCTTTATCATATGTGTTTGTGGTTACCAAACCTCTGATAAGATGGGTCGGTTGTGGATTTGAGAGTTGTGAATCTTATATATATATATATATATATATATATTGAGGTATTATATTAATGCAGGTGTTTACTTTCTTTCTTAAAGTTGGGGTTCCATTGGACATTCCCTAGGGGTTGTATAGTGGGAACTTCAGCAGTAAGGACCACCAGAGGAATCTTAGGAGGGTTTAGGGTCAGGTCTGTCGGCAATATCGAGCTCTAGGTTTCTAAATTCCTTAGGGTTGTACATTCTTTGTGCAACTCATCCCGATGTTTGTATACCTTCCTAACCTTATCCTTGAAATTAGTGCTGTTTCATTTATTCTTGAAAAGCAGTTTTTCTTCGAGATAGGCGCCCGGGGGAGGTAGGCGTGGGGCCCCGACGGGCCGGTGGGAAAGTTCGGATGCACTACTTATGAGAGAATGCTGTCGAGCTGGCTCGATCACTAGAGAGGAGTGGGTTTACTGGTGTTACCATTGATTAGGCTCGTAGACTTGGAGCAGTGGGTTTTGATGGCTCCACGGATCCCATGGTGGCTTTATCTGGTATTTAGATAGCCTGAGAGAAGATTTTGGACGAGGGTATGCAGTGTCCGGATGAGAATAAAGTCGGGATAGGCTGGTTTTTACGCTAGAAATTTAGTGCGAAAATAATGGGCGTATGAGAGAACTAGGAAAAAATCACGCCCAGGCTGATTTAAGACTACTTTTCACACTGAGTTTTGCCCCCCAGCCTTTGTTGGACTAGAAGCTAGAGTTTGAGGCGGCTGTCGAGAGGGTAGCATGACATTTTTCGAGTATGAGCGTAGGTTCGAGGAGAATTGTCCAGTTTACATCCCAATTTGGTTGCGGATGGTCGGCGGGAAGAAAGGGTTTCTCGATGGATTGAGTGAGCTGATGGCTTTGAGCTCTCGGGTTCGATCATCCATGTATCGGTCGATGAAATGACTGCTCTAGAGGTGGAGAGCGGACCACGTCACGCCCGAGACTAAGCATCGATCATCACGATGGGTGTCTTTAGAGCCTGGTCGGGGATCATCTAAAAGGGGTAGTTTCAGCTCTGGATCTTCGGGAGGCAGAGGATCCAGCAGGGACAGACGTGGTGCCGGCGTGCGAGGTTTGAGAGGTGGACATACGGGTTTTGGATTTCCATCGATTGAGTAGTGGCGGTAGCCACTTCCAGATACGCGAGCCTGGGACGGTTCAGATTCGACTTGTGGAATTGCGGCAAGATTCATGATGGACCGTGCCCGGTGGGATAATGTATGCTCGGTGCGGGCGGGCGGGACATTTCAAGAGGCGCTATCGAGAATCGGCCGGACTAGAGTCTCGGGATCGGGTGCTGAGTTCCAGTAATTTAGTGGGCATGGAGGGCGGATGCAGGCGGGCGGACCTCGGGTAGTTTCACTGGCAGGGCGCCAATGCGCACCCGGTGGGAGCCGGGGACGAGAGGAAGGCGACCACACGCTGGGCGAGGAGTTTATGCTATGACCAGGCAGGAGGCACAGGCCACCCCGACGTTGTGGCAGGTACATTATCTATTTTTGGTGACGATGCACGTGGCTCCGTGACCTAAGAGTACACACACTCTTTTATTTCACATGAGTATGTTGCACAAGTCGGGATGACTTTAGTTCCTTTGGGATGTGGTTTGGAGATTGCCACGCCCACAGGAGAGTCTCTATGGCCTAGTTAGACGCTTAAGGGTAGCTTGTTTTCTATTGAGGGCCAAGTTATGGAAACATATTTGATATTAATAGATCTCAAGGGGTTAGATGTGATTCTTAGGATGGATTGAAGCTGGCTAAACTGCTTGATGGTTGTTTCAGTAGGGAGGTGATATTTAGGCGTGGGACTACCCGGTGTAGTCTTCTATGGAGGGCGGATGAGCACCTTTAGGTTTGATTTACCATTACGCTAGATGTTTTTACTTGAAAAGGTTGTAAGGAATTGTCTGGCTCATGTAGTTGACACTTCGTAGTAGCGAAGTGAGATTAGAGGATGTACCAGTAGTGAGGGACTTTTCGAATGTGTTTCACGGCGATCTTCGGGTTTGCCTCGGAAGACAAAGAATGGATTTTCCCATTGATTTGGTCCCCAGTACTGACTCACATTTATTTACCACCTTATAGAATGGCGCAGAAGCAGTTGAAAGAGTTGAAGACTCAATTACAAGAGTTGGTGGATAGGGGATTTATTAGGCCCAGTATTTCACCTTGGGGAGCGCCGGTGTTATTTGTGAAGAAGAAGGATGATACTTGGAGGTTGTGTATAGACTACAAACAGTTGAATAAGGTCACCATTCGTAACAAATATCCTTTGCCTCCAGTTGACAGATCTATTTGATGACTTTCAGGAATGAAAGTGTTCTCAAGATTGGCGGAGTCGGGAGTACCATCGAGTTAAGGATTAGGGAATCGGACATTCCCAGGCCTTTGACGTCGGGGCAGATATGGGCATTATGAGTTTCTAGTGATGTCTTCGGACTCACCAATGCCCCTAGCGACTTTCATGGATTTGATGAGCGGGTCTTAGTCCATACGCCGTCGATTGTCATTGTCTTCATCGGCGATATCTTGGTGTGCCCGAAGCGAGTTGGAGGATGAGAGACATTTGGGTTTGGCGTTGCGAACTTTAAAGGCGTGGTTGTATGCCAAGTTCGAAAATGTAATTTTGGTTGGTAAGTGGGGTTTCCGGACATGTGGTTTGTTGATGGCATTTATGGATCTCGGAAAGTAGAAGCGTGTAGTGGGAGCAACCAGCTACGGTGGCGAAGTGCGGAGTTTCTAGGATTAGGGGTATTAAGCGAGGTTCATAGAAGGGTTCTCAAAGATAGCGGGACCACTTCATTGTTTGGCCCCAGGAAAGGAGTTAAATTTAGTGGGCCAAACCAGTGTGAAAAGCTTCCAAACAAGCGAAGGGAAAAGTTGATGTCAACTCCTGTTTTGACATTGCCGGAAGGCGACGAGGGGGTTCGAGTTCTGGCGATGCTTCCTGCAGGTTTAGGTTGCGTGTTGATGCAACATAAGAGGATTGTGGCGTATCAAGCTACCTGACGAGTTGAAGAAACACGAGTTGAATTATCATTCATGACTTGGAACTTCTTTGCGGTAATTTTAAGCATTGAAGACTTGGAGGCATTACTTGTATGGGCGACTTGTCAAGTATTTGAGCCATAAGAGCCTTAAATATTTGTTGCAGAGAAGGTTAAACTTAAGGCGAGAGAGGTGGATGGGTAAGGATTATGATTACCTTATCGACTACCATCGGGTAAAATACGAATGTAGTGGTGGTTGCCTTGAGGCGAGGAAGTCTACGAGGCTCTTTGAAGCATGCGGACAATACTGACTTCCATTGATGGTCGGTAGCGAGTTGGGTGTTGAGTTGAGGATCACGTACTTAGGGGCACTTTTGCTGGTTTCCAGCTCTGGCCAGATAACTTGTAGATCATTCTCGGCCTGACTAGAAGATCCTTTGTTGATGAGCATGAGAAAGAAAGTCGGAAGGAGAACAATCGGATTTTGCTATTAGAACTGACGGGCCTTGGTGATTGGTTCTAGGCTTTGTGTTCTAACTCATTGAAGAGTTAAAAGAAGGCAGAAATATTGGAGGAAGCCCATAGTTAGCATGTTATGCACCCAGGTAGTACGAGATGTATCGTACATTGAAGGAATATTATTGGTGGTCGGGGATGAAAGAGGATTCAGAGGTATGTATCCAGTGCTTCATCTGACCGTGAGTGAGACGAGAGAGACAAAAGCCCATACGGACTTGCGGCCCTTGCCCGTCGGAGATGGAAATGGGAGCGCATTACAATGGATTTTGTATTCAAACTCCCTCCCACAGCCCAGAGACATGATGGCATTTGGGTGGTAGTTGATCGACTCTGGGAATCAGTGCGTTTCATGTACCTATTAAGTGAGAAGTTTTCTCCTTGAAACTAGGAACTCTTTATGAATCATATAATTGGGTTTGCATGGGTGCAGTGTCGATCATCTACGATGAGATCCCACGATTCGCCGAGGGCTTTAGAAGGGATTGATAGGAAGAACTAGGTGTCAAGTTGGGTGAATGCAGCTTTCACGCCTCGAGCCAGATGGAGCCCACGAGAGGACTATTCGATTGTAGAGGATATGTTGAGGTCATGTGTACTGCAATTCAAAGGACATTGGAATGAGTATCTACAGCTGTGAGTTCACTTATAAGCAACGGCTATCACTCGACGTGAGATGTCACCTTATGAGGCATTGTATGAGAAGCAATGTCGCGCTCAGTTATGTTGGAATGAGGTGGAGAAGAAGTACTAGGTCACGAGATTGTCTGAAAACGACGAGTGGGCAGGTTAATGTTATACGTGCGAGTGAAAGCTGGCGACTCGGGATAGGCCAAAATTTATCTCGAACAAGCGTAGAATGGATCTTGAGTTTGAGGTTGAAGATCGAGTATTCTTGAAGCTCTCTCCTTGGAAGGGCGTGGTACGCTTTGGGAAGCGAGGGAAGCTAAGTCCTCGCAACATTAGGCCTTTTGAGATTGTTAAGAGGATGGGATCGGTGGCTTACTCAGGTTAGACTTTGCCCGGAGGAGCTCTCGAGTCCATAATGTGTTCCACATCTCCATGCTCTGTAGTATATCTCGAGACCCTTCACATGTGTTGGAGACACAGGTGAGGCGAGAGATGATTTATCTATGAGGAAGCGGCGGTCACGGATTACGGGTGAAAAGAAGAACCTTGTGAGACAATATCCTTAGTGAAGGTCCTTTGGAGAAACAACCCTAGTCGGGAGCGACTTGGGAGAGGAGGACGAATGAGGCCCGATTACCCTCATCTCTTCCATGGCCAGCAGTCTGAATTTGGTGGACGAAATTTTTCTTTAAAGAGTGGATTTACTGTGGCAGAGCAAATAATACAAGTTTTAAACGTTTGGCCGAGTTTGTGGTTGTGGTTTGGCCGAGTTTGACCAAGTTTGATAAAGTTTGTGAGTTTGGCCGTGATTAGTATGTGAAATTTTGAGTTGACTTTTGAGGATGAAGAATTTTGGGTTGACTAAGACATCATTTCGTAGGCCTCGTCGTCTGAGTTCATAGACGGGTTGAATGTTAAAATCAGACTACCGAATAAAAGTTCTATGACCACTAGTGAGTTGAAGCGGCGGTGTTTTAAGCGATGTCCAAATCGATCCCAGGGTTTTACGAAAGCGACCACAAACATATAAACCCTACTTTAACGTGCGAATAAAACCACAACTTGACACACTCATTTGAGCTCAAAACCACAGAAAAAAACTTCCCCGAGCCCAGTGAATAGAATTGGGTCGTTTCGACTCATTTTAGACGACGGGTTTGGCGGGTGGGGGCTTCTTAGGTGACCCCCTTACTGCGAGGCCGGAGGAGTGCCACCACGGACTGTCCCGCCGACGGTTTCCACCATGAGCCAGTAGGGCAGCGCGAATCGGGCTGAAGCGAAGCGTGGCACTTACGATGGGTCGTCGGTTTTTCTATTTTCGGCCCTCGGCCAGGCCATACTTCCCTCCCCATTTTGGACCCTCTTGAACTCATTCCGAGTGGTCCCTTTATTAGATTCCTCACTTAGTTTGAAGATCTGACGAAAATAAATTTGGTAGGCTTGTTGGATCGGTTCCAAGCCACCCTGACAACCTTTGGACCAAGGTAGAATCTTCTTTGTGTTCTGGTCTCTTGGGCTTTCCGTTGATATAAAGTTTGTAAATTTTGGACGTCGTTTGGTTAGTTTTCCATTTTTGGGTCATTTAGGGTAATTACCGAAAAGGTTTGGACCGAAATTGGACACCAATTGGTCGAATTAGGCAAAATTGAAGTTGGATTAGTGAAATTGGATATTTTGGTGAGTTATTGGAATGTTCAATTTCGAAAAATTAGCCTCCGGGTGAAAAGTCCCAAATTTTGGATCTACCCAGAGATCACATGGGACTGCTTGTATGAATTGGACGTCGAGTCAATTTAGATAGTTTCATAGTTCTAAATTATTCTAAGACATTTGGGGCGTCAATTGTTATTATGTTTGATTCTTCCACTGTATTTGGGAACACAGGCGATCACGTAGGGAAACGGGGCGAGTATGCGCAGTGCAATAAATATAGTTTATATGTTTTAATGCTTTGGGGTATTGTTGTTGTGGCGCCCTGGTCGAGGAGATTAAAGTTGACTGCCGTCGGCCGCGAATCTGATGGATGCGGGTTGCAATAGCAAACAGGAAAATCGTCTGCGAGTCTCTTTTGTGCGGAGCTCTGCCCAGTCGTGGCCGGCCTCCTGCTGTCTGCTTGGTCCGATACTAATCAAAACGCCCAGGTAAAGCGTACTTGGAGCTGACCAGCAATACTCATCACAATATACGACTATGAATCCAACTATATCCAATAGTTACAGAGTTAGTAAATTACTTCTTGCTACAACGTATATGAAAATTAAGAAATTACAATATTGTAGACATCATCAAAAGCACACGGCTTTCTTCACAACTCGATCTCTGGACAGTCGTCCCTCGCAACGCTCCTTGTGCACAGTAAAATAATATACCATTTGGGTGAGCCAATGTGTCTTTCATTAGTGGAATCACCCGGAACACTATAAGATTACGGCCGCTTTGCGACCCGGATTTTACGTCGGTAAATTAAATCCGTACGCAAAAATCCTTTTCACGACCAGTTTGACGAGGAAAAATTCGATGGAAGTAAGCGGCTTTATAAGCTAAATTTGTTCAAGAATTTCAGTGATATTCATTAGAGATTTAGCGGCAATATCAAATTTTCCATCGCTAAATAGCGGCGTGTCACGAGAAATCACGAAAATTGCTAAACATGGCGGCAATTGAGAATTTTCCGTCGCTAAACTTAGCAACTTAGCGACGAAGTGCAAATTTTCCGTCGCTAAACTTAGCGACGGATTTTATTACAAATGGCCAAAATAACAATAAATCCGTCGCTATATTTAGCGACGGAATGAATTTTTCCGTCGCTAAACTTAGTGACGGATATTAATTTTCCATTCGCCCAAAAATAACTAACATAATCACGATAATCAGTCGCTATTATTAGCGGCGGAAGAATCTCAATCGTCTCCAATACTTGTGACGGAAGTTTTGATCGTGCTTAGTTCATTTCTTATACACTTTTAGAGTTATTTTAGCGGCGGATGTTTAAATCGCTAAGGCGATCAAACTTCATCGCTAAAACCATTTTATTTTAAATTTTCTTTATATTAATTTACAAATTCTGCAATATATTTAATTTTAAATAAGTGAAACCATAATATTAAAAGCACGCATTCATTGGAAAAACAAATATTAATTGTTTAGTACATTGTTGAAATAAAAGCAATACAAATAACTTACGTGGTATGTTGCAACAATTAAAAAACTCTAACAATAACTAGTTCATATCATCGTGCAAAGAAACTAACTCATGATAAAGATGATCACACGACTGAGATGGTTATGGGGGTGTAAAAGCTGGATTGGTAGGATCTGAATGCTGGGCATTGGATTGAGACTGTGCGTTAAACATACGTTCATTGCTCCATCTCTTTTATTTGAAATTAGGATTCTAATTGTTCTTTATACAATCCTCACATCGCTTCATTCATTTTGAGTTGGAAGTTCTTGAATTTCTGCTGCCCTACCCCTTGACCACTTTCATTTCACAGATTGTGGCTGAAAGCAGTTCATCGAATGTAAAATCATAAGCGCGAAGTGGTAGAGGAAGTAGTGAAATCTCGGGGTAAAATACAGGGGCCTTTGAGAGCCAAGGCCACTTTGCTGGCCTCTTTTTCCCTCAGGCAACATGAATATAAGCGAAACCAACTATTCAGTCTCTGAGCTCCATTGAATCCTCCTCGGTGACGAGAGGCAACCATGGTTTCCATGACATCCTATATTTAATTCATTATAAAATTAATAATTATTTAAGAATAATTGTTACGAGTTATTTTAATAAAGCAAGAGCTAATCTTACATTGATGTCCTTAGATCTTTTGTCAGCTTACCATCTTTTTGTGGTATCTTTGAACACTTCCGAATGGCGTGGGGAGTTTCAATTCCTTCCTACAAATTAATTATCAAATTAATTAGTTGAATAAGATGATGAAAATGTTGTTAAAAAATATTCTTAAAGAATTCTTACCAAAGCAATACAATGTTGAATTGTGGATCAGGCCCTTTGTTTGTGTGAAGAGACCGGTGCCAGGTCCTCCCTTTTCTGTACGGCGATTTTTAGCAGCTTGTTCCGCGTTTCTTTTTATATATTCGAGGGAGTACTCGATATTCTTTGCCGACTTTCGTACATCTTGGTATACTGTTCTTCTTTTTCCCTTAGATTATATCTTGCACAATAATCCCCATATAAACTTTCACGACACCTATAAACGTTCTCTTGACTAATGCATCATTTGAATCATCCCGGGTTTATGCTTTTACGAAGAAAAAAAAGTATTTCAACAAATAAAAATGCATAACCACATACGATAGTAGTTGCAAGGTGATTTGAAATAACATAATATTAACAAGTTTGAATGATCTTAAAACCCGCAAAACGGTAGTAGTTGCACATCAGAATCTTTGCCAAATTCTTAATGAAACAAAAAAAGCTAGAAGAAGACAATACATACCTTGAATCTTTGCAACACTCTGAACCAAGAAGAGACATGAATATCCATACTTGTCTAATAGCAAGATGAAGGGCATCCATCATGTACCAATATCCCAACATGGGCTATCATCCCAACACTCTAGACAAGATATGTCTCTTTTTGCTCAATTTTATAAAAACATTTTACAGGTTCTTAAACAATGTTTTTTCTTCCTCCTAGCAGTTCTCAGCAGGAATTTTTTTTAAAACTATTTTAAAAAACAGTTACTAATAAACATACGATCTAATTTATTATTTAAATTTGAATAACAATTATATAATTTATTTTCTTTAAAAATACTACTTAATCATGGAATCATTTTAGAAGTAACACGATCCTAAATTTTAAAATAATCGAGTAGTTTGATTTGAAGTGACCAGTTAAGGTATTAGTTGAATTCTTTTTCTAATTTGAATACAATTTTATATTCGAGTTCACATTAGCCATCAAATTTGATTAGATGTAATTAAATTAAATTAATTTAAGTTCACATGCAAAGCGTATCTAAGTAAAAAAAACTGCCATTACTCTCATAGGATCTCAGTTAACCATAGGAGTAAACCATTAAATCCTCCACTGACCCTAAGGAGACTCAGCTTTTGACAGTCCTCCTAGCCATTCCCATCAGTTTATATGCACTAAAAAACATCCACATCCACATCCTGATGGTATAATTTCCTCAGCATCTCAATGCAGTGCAATGTTCCAAAATAAACACACATTCAAGCAAATGCGCTGATCCCTGCTTGAATGTCTACTGACCTGACTTCGGATCCAGAGTTCTGCCCGGCTCTCACACTTTTGCGCCTCGCGCTGAAACTAATTTCAAACAAAGTTATTTGTTTTATATTTGTGAGATGATACCCTCAGATCTAAGTAGTGGACGTCTCCGATGTTATATTTAGTGGACTACCCTCCGAGATATATCAATTGGGCGTCTCGGCGATTGATATTTTATATGTGGGGCTACCCTCAGATGTATATCAATTGGCGTCTCGAAGCGATTGATATTTTAGTAGCTGAACTACCCGCCGATCATTATTATTGTTTTTAGACAACCCTCCGATATATTTTACATTCACTAGTCTACCCTCCGAAACAGTTCTCTTAAGAAACTACCTCATGCACTCACTCATATCTATACAAGGTACCCCAGGGTGCATAAATCGTGTGATGCCATTTATTAACTCATTATAACACATGCAAATATATCCACCATGCATATATTCACATAATTTTGATTCACACAATCATGTTATGTAGAATTCTCATTTCATACATCAAATTAAGCTCCACTTGGGTTAATGATCATACGAGCAATTCCACTTGAATCACTCACGACCAAGCTTTATATTTTTCACAAAATTATTTTGTGATCAACGTTCAGGAGCAGTAACACCCCAGGTTCTTTGTTCCTTTCGCTTCCCTGTTGCCAGTTTCACTTAGCGAACACGGTTTCTGACCATTCCAGGCCTCACACAAACCAATACATGATTTATTGTACAAAAGCACATTTGACACCCCAAACCAGCCGTGTGATCCATTTGCTACTCTATTGGAGTTTCAAAAATTCACCATCGGTCAGTTGGTTTGGGGCCGTCGGCTGTTCCGTTCGAGGCTGTCGCGGCTGCATTAACATAGTACTTAAGCGAAGAATAAAACCCAGAAACAAGGGAGAAACCCCTACCTCTCGGAGTTTGAGGAAACTCCCCTAAATCAGTACCGCGAAGTCCCTCTCCTCGTGAAGCCGAGTTCTCAGCTAACATCCGAAAGGCTGCTTGGCCGTTGGGATCGCCGTATTTCTGAGAGAATGAAGACTCTCTCTCCTTAAATAAAATGCGAAACTCAACGTCGATTTTCCACTTCACCCACGGTTTTGGTCTCTTTGTTGAGAAGATGACACTACTCGGTATTTTGGCATTTAGCTCATTTTAAAATGGTCCAAAATGACCATTGTAATCCCTCTTTTACCGGTTTTACATTGAAACTGTCTGGGTGCTTGTTTCATTATTTCTCTCTCTCGCATACCACTTATGGCACATGAGTACTTGTTATATGAGCTTTTCGGTGGCACCAAGGTAATGCACGGCACTCGAAGCTACGTGCCTCGAGAAAAGCGTGTTGTAAATTTACCCGTCTCGAATTGAAGCAAAGTTTCTACGTGCTAGTTTAGATTCCTTTGAGAGCGATTCAGCCCAGTACCGTCAGTTTCGTCATCTGAGATCTAGAATAAATTTCAGATTTTTAGCAGAAGATTACCTTTATAAGCGAAATTCTGATTTTACCCTTTTCCAAAATTGGAATTTCTGGGTTCTCGTTCTCCCCTCAGCCAAAAGAAGTCTTATCCCGAGATTACGGACAATCAAAATCACTCACATGCATATGCAGCGTGCACTCATCATGCATATGCAGTCATTAAATCTTAAGCGACTAAACTCATTACCTTCATCCCTAAACAAGAGGATAAGGTGGCGCGTCGTGCCCTCTAAACTCCCCGTTGGCTCCACTCCTCCGCCAATGCAGCCATAGCACTCTCACTAGCCTCACGGTCTGCGTCGCAAAACGTCGCGTGCCAAAAAAAATGCGCGCTGATCCCTCCTCGAAAGGTCGTCAGGTGTAGAGCCTCTGTCTGGCTCCCCGATCCTGCATGGCTGGATTTGGGGTATCACCCGGGCGGAGCGTGAGCCTTTCGCGGATGCGACATGCTGGGCGATGGCATGCGGTGCAGCCTACAATGCCTATCCTCTCGAAGGTATCTCGAAGGTCCGAATAAACCAGCGATAAAAGCTTACCAGCTAGGAACGACCGCTCTTATATTGGGCATCACCTTCAAAGAAGACATGGTCTGACCTCAGACTCTAGGGTCGACGCGTCGCACATCTGCGCGTAAGTATTCTTAGGCTACGGTAGTGAGAGGAACGGCCCCGTAAATATCAGCTACTCTCTAGGTGTCTCTGGCCGGATCGTTTGATGATGTGGTTCCCGCACAGTTGACATAGCATTAATCATGGCAGCTGCTGTACCTCATATGTTTTATCGTATCTTCGCCTCTCAGCACATTGTTACGGCTGAATCCCACTGGGAGCAGTGCTCTCTGCCCTTATGATCGGTGGCATGCTCGTAGGCGTGTCACCAACACGTATATAATCGCTCAGCGTGTAATACCCTTGACCCCTTACTTTGTGTGTATGGCGACCTTCAAGGTCCGCTGTATCATTTGACAATCCAATGGACGTCAGCCTAGTCCGTAATATGGACCAGCATCTATATCAGAGCCTTGCGGCTCAGCAACGCAATCACGATTTTCAAGGGTATCTAAATCTGATTACTCCAGACTCCTATAACAAACTCTAGAGTCTGACAATGGCACGATCGTCAATGTTTTCATCTTGAAGTTAACCTTTCCTTAGAAACTACACGCCGAGCCTCTTATTCATACAGAAATTTGAGTTATCTCCCCGGGTCTCTTACACCTAACTCCGGAGTTCTCACCTTGGTGATTTATTTTTGCTTTGCCCGACCCCACACTCAGTCTCTTCATTTGCAGAATCGAACTATGAGTGCCCCATTGGACGTAGATAAAACCGAACTCAACCACCACTAAGTGGTGAATAGCCCGTCTGCACGGGTAAATAATGCCTTCTGACACTGATCAGGTGCCATGAGCGAGAATCTGGGAGATCCTACGCTCCGTAATCCGTCTATCGGATCTGTCCCACCCACATTCTAGTGAAACATCATTCACTGGCACACCCAGGCCTTAACCTCTAAAGCCCCAAACCAAGAGTCGCGTGTCGAGTGCCGAAACAACCGGCTGATCGATGCGGCTAACCGGTGTTTGTCGACTCATCCGATGTCATGCGACATCAACAGCAATGGTGTACCGCACTAGGTCCACCACACTTCCATTGCGCCTTCGGTTGTCCTTGACTTGACCCACACTGCGGCCCCTCTGGCCTATGCGGCACTCTTTGGGGTGCTTGTATAACCTCCCCCAGAAAGCAGTGGTTCACTTTTGACACAATACTAGGGTGTGGAGGAATGAAGCGTATCTCTCTTTGTCCTAAGCTAGCCAGGACACATTGTCCAGAATCTTAGGATCCACATCTGCAGGGCAATCCCGTCACTCATGCTCCAATCCACGGCCCTAGTCCACGAAAATGAGTGTGAAAGCGAAGTCTTCCTACCCCTACCCCAGGAACTAGAAGAAAGTGAGTCTCTCTCTTGCTCGCAACAGTATCCAGGAAGTGATTCCAGTATCCTCAATCTCTCTCATGGTGGGGGCTGCCCCGACCATGCTGGGTGTCCGTGTCTCATGGGAGGAAATCCTCTACAATCCTGCCCAGAATGGACAGCTTGCCCATTCTCGAATCTCACAGCCCTGGCCAATCCCGAAACTCGTATCTCGAAAGATTGACATTCGGTCTCTCCCGACTCATCCATGCTCTGACCTTCTTTTTGGGTCGGCCCGAACCTCCTAATGCGACACCTGGTAACCACAGTCTCACCTCGATAAGCCGGAACTTGCACTTCGCCGGGCAAAGCCTGTGGTGGTCTCTCAGCGGTGTAAAAGCGATCTCAGTGATACTCATGCTCCCACTGCGGCGGGAGTAGATTAAAATGTCATCCACGAAGGCTACGACAAAGCGATCTGAATGAGGAGTTAGAACACCATGTGAATCCATGGTCTTGCTAAGCGCATTCGTCAATCGAGGCATAGTACTTCTGAGTGCATGCTGGCGTCTCTTGTCTTGGATATCTGTCTCTTAACCCTAGGTGATGTTAACCCGGTCACGAAGGAATTACATCTTGATGGGCTGCGCTCAGCCCAGTCAAATAAATCATCAATCCTCGGTAATGGGTACACAGGTCACGGATCATAACCATTGCATTTTGCTAGTCAATGTCTGGTCGAAGAGGTCTTGCCACTTCTTCTTGCCAAATAGAGCGGGCGCCCCATGGTGAAGTGCTGGTGATATTCACGCTTTGTCTGTGGCTCTTGGCCCGGACTGCGAGTTCCTGCAACTCGACTGAATTGCCATCCTATGTCGCAGTCATAGAGATAGGTGAAATGCCGAGGGGTGTAACTCGATCACCAGAAGTCTAGACCCTCACGTGGAGGCGATCCGGTGACTCATACAGAAAAACACATCCACATACTCGCACACTACTGAGGGTAGATCTAAATCAAGGTCTCTCCTCGTCCTGCAGGAGTGGAAGCTCCATTGGCCAACGCATTAGCGTCTTGACACTATGAACTCGTATACTATCTAGAGGCGAAAATGTCGTTTGTCCCCACGAAATACCACCACAGTCTTAGTCTTGCGTGTAGTACGTGTATACTACGCTCGCGATGATGCGACCACATGGTGTCATTGATCCATCCCGGGATGTGTCGAACTGACATATCCATGTTCCACCCCTGGAGTCCCTTTACATGGGAAGTGAGTCACGAGATCTCACAACTTCCTTGACCTCGACATATCGTACCTATTCTACGCCTTAATCCCTAAGGAGGAACTTCGCGACGATGGCTCTCTAAGGTCTCTAGGGTGCGCATTCCTGTTTGCCCAGTTTCACTATTTGGGCCTCACTCTCTAGCTGGAACGCAGCTAGTCTAATCGGGTCGCGTCAGAGGTAATCTACATATCCTGGCTGCTTCTCGATCTGCGTAAACCAATGAGTACGCCCTTAAGCCGGATCTCCTCCACCACAGCGAATGTCGGGAGGATGATGGCTCTAACTCTGAGGGTTACTAGGATCTTCCACGTATTACCTGCTATACGGCTGTGCGATAGCAGGCTATTCGGCATAATACAAATTCGGCTAAAAAGTCTGGCGGGTAAACTTCTTGTGGTCTTGCGACCGTCTACGTGGGCCAGCGCCTCGCGTCCCCGCCGTCGCATTTGCCATCATCGGTTCCAATGGCACCTTAGTTTCAATTCAGGATCTCAAGGCATAAACGCCCACGAGACACTCTTCATGCACATAAATCGATTATTATATGCATTGTCCTTACATTTAAAATATTGTTTTCAGCCAAAATTTATTTGAAAATTTCGTGCACGAAAATTTTATTTTTGAAAATTTTGTCAATTTTATTTGATTTTGTTTCATTTTAATTAAATTTAAAATATTTTTTTTTCGAAAAATTTTGAGATGAACAGTGTTCATGAATAGGGTTCTGAACAATGTCCAAATTGACTTCGAAAACGATCTTGAGTCGAAGTCGGGCTAAAAATAGTAGGAGTGCCGCGAGTGCACGGCCCAGCAGCCAACCAGCGGCTTTGCCAGCGCCGCTGCGCCTTCTTCGCGCCCGCACACTGTGCCCTTGTAGCACACTTGCGTAACTTGCTAGCGGTACACTGCCTGGCGCGCGTAGCGTGTATGACCGGCGCCTAGTGCCCTTTCGATCCGCATTATGATTGTATCATTGACCGCGGCCTCTCCCGGCCCATGCCGTCAGTCTTTGTATTGTGTCTGGTTCATAACACCACCCGGCCCGTGCACGTGCGTACAGCATGATGTATTGCAATACCAAACAACGCCCCGAGTTCTGATACACCCGAGTGTATTTTGTCACGTTTACTGCTTCACCAGCCCTTACGGTCTGTCACGATACCTTTATTGTTGATCTGACCTAACCTCTGACCACTCTCTCTGATGATACCTCCCTACGAACCTGTTTCTTGATACAATGTTTGTATTGCACACTTAACGGCGCCTGCCCGATACGATTCTTTTCACGAGCTGTAATCTGATCATTCTCTATGATACAATTCTACAATATCATTTAGAGCGTGGCAAAAGAGTTACGCACTTCTCTTTTTTTTTCATTCTTATTGTGTGTGTATTTCCGTTTATTTCAGTGATAGGAAAAATCCTTTAAAATATGTTTTTTTCATTTTCTTTAACACTCAGAATAAATTTACAAGAAATTTATTTTCTTCATTTTCTTCGAGTTTTACCCCATATAAAACCTTAGAAAGTGTTTTCTTCACCCCTCCATAATAAATAAATTTATAAAAATTGACACCTTTTTCGATTTATACCTACAAAAAAAGGAATTTCTCCGCCACTTTCATTCATTTTTTTTTCATTTCTCCCAACTATTGGAAGACAAAAAAAAAAAAAAAATATATATATATATATATATATATATATATATATATATATATATATATATATATATATATATATACTATACTGTACATCTACTACTACCATATATCACATATATATTCACTTTTAATTAAGGAAAATGGTCAGGAATTTTCTCAGAATCTTCTATATATAACACTAATACACAGTGTTCCTCCTCAAATTACTTAATATTTGATTTCATTTCTCAATAAACCAAATAAATTTCTAAAAATTTCATCTTTCTTTTATTTTATCAACTTGGTTACCTTTGTAAGCTCAAATTTTGTTTTAGCACCTTTGTGTTATTTGCTTTCTAAACACACAAACATTTCACAACACATACAACATGGCATACACCATCTAGCACAACTAATTCTACCCAAATCACACAAAACACACCAAACACATGCATGCAGTGTCCTAGTTTTTGTCAAGTGATTTTCCTAGGTAATCTTATACCTAAACTTGACATCGAACCACACCTAGTGGTGATGGCTACCCAAACCAGGCTCCTAGCAGGTATTGGTATACAGGCTGCGTTTTAATTTGTGACGCCCCGTCCAGGGGATCAGATTGACTTCTACCGTCGGCCGCGGAGCCACAAGTGGATGTCTGGGTTGCCGACGCCACTTCAAAAATCGAGCGAGTCTCCTTTATCTGGAAGCTCTACCCAAATCCTGATGCACGCATATACTGTCCCAAACAGGTCAATATAATCCCAACATGAGTAAACGGCCACTTGGGCCCATAAACAATACTCATCCTGATATACAAACTATGAATCAACTATATCCAATAGGTTCTAAGAGGATTAGTAAATTACTCTTATACAACATATATCAAAATTAGAGAATTTTAATTACTGTGGAACATCATCAAAGCCACACCTCGCTCTTCACAATCCCGCCTCTAGGACTACCATTCCCCGTGACGCCTCCCGTCGTACTCAGAAATAACAGTCCTCGATAAGCTAGCCAATGCCTCGCAGTGGAATCACCCTGGCGGGCTACTCTCCACCTAAAATGCAAAAGCGCAATGTTCCAGTATCAAACACACATTCATACAAATGTACGATCCCCACTAATGCTCAGATACCACCAACCCGATCCCAGCTTCACCAGAACTCCCTCACACTCGCCTCTGCCCTCGCATGAAACCACTTCAAACAAAGTTATTTTGTTTACAGGCAGGCTCAGTACGTCTCACCCTCCGATTCTAAGTAGCGGGACCTCAACGCCTCCGCCGATGTTACTCGTGGGACTAATTTCTCCGAAGATTATGATTGAACTGGCCGCCTCCGAATAATTGACATTTCCTTTATGGCGTGATCACCGATGTATATCAATCGGGCTGCCTCCGACGACGATACTTTAGTAATGACTACCCCTCCGATCATTGGTCATTGTTTCAGACAAATCTTAGATATTTTACATTCACTAGTCTACCCTCTAAATGCTTCGAAACTACCTCATGCACTCACTCCTATCTCTCTAAGGGTGTCTCAAAGGCATATGAAATGCATTGTGATGCTATTTCACAACTGATATAACACATGCAAATATATCACCATGCCACAGATCACAAGAATTTTAATTCACAATCAAGTGTGCCTATGTAAATTTTCATTTCATACATCAAAATTAGCTCACTGGGCTAATGATCACATGCCTGGCAATCTAATTTGAATCACTCAACAAATATTACATATTTTCACAAAAAATTATTTTGTGATTAATGTTTTTGAACAAAGAAACTAAAGCCATCGTCTTTCAAAGATAATTTACCTACTCACTTCGTGAACCCAGTGGCTCTGCTGTCATTTCCGAATTTCACACAAACCAATACATGACGGTTATGCAAAGCAATAATTTGACACTCTCAAACTACCAAGGCCACATCAAGTACTTGGTTTCAAAAATTCATATCAATTCGGCTTCGCTGGTCAGACGATCAAATCCGCCCCTTCAAGGTCTCAATCAACCTAAACATTAACATAAGATTTAAACGGCATAAAACCAAAAGAGTGGAGAAACCCCTACCTCTCGAAGCGTTTGAGGAAACTCCCTAAATCCGATACCCACGCGAAGCCCCTCCGTGTAAAAGCGCTTCTCCTTCTGTCCCGAAGATCGCGAGACTGGCCTGGACGCCTGTATTTCTGTAGAGAGCATGAGACTCTCTCACTAAAAATAAAATCTGAAGCTCATCATTGCCGATTTTCCCCTTCTCCCACGCTTGGTCTCTTTTCTATTTGAGAAGATGACACTATTCTAAGATTTTGCATTTAGCTCATTTAAAACAATCTAAAATGGACTACAGGTTCCTCTTTACTAGCTTTTTACATTCACTAAATCTCCTGGGCCGCCCATTTTCATTATTTCACTCATGCCAGCTCGGCGTACATGAGTACTACTATAAGGTGACTGCAAGATTCGAAAAATCTTTTTACTAAGATCGAATCGCGACGCCTCAAAATGCTGCAAATCCGACCGCCTAATTCGATCAAATTTTTACGCCGCTGGGTTAGATTTCACGGGTGATCTATTCCAACTGCGTAACCGCTTCATCATCCAAGATCTAGAGAATAAATCTCGGATTTTTAACCGAAATTAGCAACTCTATAACCGAAATTTCTATTACTCTGCCATTTTTTCCAAAAATTGAATTTCTGGTTTCATAATTATGATATATACCATGTTAATTATTAAGTATATATAACTTATTCGAATAAATGTTGGTTATGCGTGAAATATAATTATCGCTTTTATATAAACAAGTTATCATTTCATGATTTTGTCGGGAACATTTTAAATATTTGTGGAAATTCCACTCAGTTCCATGGATAATTTGTGGTATCTAAACATTTTGGTATATGGATTTTGAGGTTTTAAAACCATTTTGAAAAGTTACGTTTAAGAAAATGGATTTTGAGACTTTGTGAAATGATTATAATGTCGTATCGTTGGAAAGGTTATTAGTTGCCACGCAGATTTCAAGCCACCCGGTTTATTAGTTGCTGACGCGGATGCCCGCCAACGCGTTACATTGCCAATGTCATGAGGTTGGGCTTACCCGACGCTTACTATGGGTATATGGCACGTACATTGTCATTTCCGAGTAAGGAATAACCATTTCAATATTTATGGTTATTGTATTTCCATGATTATTTTTACGACATGATGGTTATATATATTTTATGCTCAATTTTTATGTTGCCAAGTAAAAAATTTTCTACGAATTTATTTAGATAATACTATGATCAAGATAAATATTAAGAGATAATACAATATAAAATATATTATAATAATTATTTTTAGTAGAATAGGTCGAATTAATTAAGAATACAAAATAAATAAATATTTGAAATCATATTCGGAAGGAATTCGACTTTTCTAAACGTTTTGAAACTCATTAATTAAATTATTAATAGTTATGATGTTTAAAATATTATTAGGATTAATAATATTGACATTATGACATTGTAAGGATTCTCAAACCTATAATTTTAGGTGAATAATTAATGATGATAGCTCATCCTTATTATGCTAGGGGTGAAATATTCCTTTAAAATTCTTCTAATTAGTTATTTCTTAGAGTTCTCATTTGAGGTAAGAGATATTAATAAAACTTTTGCAAAATAAAATATTTTATATGTTTTTGTATAAAGATTATCTATATAGTTTTTTTTCGAAAAATATATTTATTTGTCTTCTATGTAATTTGAATGAGGAAAAAGTTTGATTTGTTTTATTTATTTGATAGGCTATGGATCAAATAGGGATTTGACATGAATGAATTTTGAGATTTGTTTTTTTTTTTTTTATGAAAAAAAAATGTGGAGATATGATGTTTTGTGATTTAAATTTTTGAATAAAATATTTGACTTCGATTAGTTCGGTCCTATCAACTTTTAGTGTAATAACCACACTATCTCACTCACAACGCCAGGGAACACACCGAATCTTCTTGCATCTCTCGTGACGCACGTAATTGTTTGAACCCCACCTTCAGATTTCGCTAGAGGCTTGGCCATTGTTGCAGAGCTGCTTGTCTCCATCCAATTGAATAAACACCTCAGCGCTACCCACCCATTCGAAATTCCACATACCGCGAATTTGAAAGTCCCACATGACGACATCATTTGATATTTGTCGATCAACAAAAATATATTTGAAATGTATTTACTCACTTTATTATTTAAAGTGCTTCAAAATCCTCAAAACTTGATATGAAATTGTTTTGATCAAATTTGATATGGTAAACTAATTTAAAAATGATTTGAGAATGTTTTTGAAGAAATTTTAATGTTCCACTATTTTTTGAATCGAAAGTTTTGATGAAAAACATCTCCTATTTGTTATATGATTAAAAACATTTGATTCATGAAACTCCATACATTTCTTATTGAGTTTTTGCTCTCTTGACTCCATTTGTTGACATCTTTGGTTGTAGCTCAATCTTAATAAAGAAGATCGATCAGGATGAGATTACATCATCAGCCACTTATTAGAATTTTATATTTGACCATGTTGAGCTAATAAAGCTCCATGTTTATATGAAATTTAGTTTGGTTTCAATAATCTGAGAAAAGTCACTCTGATAATAAATGATTCATTTTTTTATTAGTTTAAAGTTTAGACTGAGATTCAAATGATGTTATATCTCTTAATAGAATTTGGTCTGAGATTCGTATTTGAGATTTATGAGATTTAAACAATTTTACTAAAATGAAATTTTAGAACAGAGCAGGCATAAATTCTGCCCCTTACCTGATTTGTCCCACCCCCAATAAAGTGTGACTTCACAATTGTTAAGGAAGGCTTATGAACAATATCCTCACCCACTCCTCACCCTACTTACACTCTCCTCTCTCCTTCCTTTTCTTCTCTCTTCTCTCCTCCCCCCTGTTGGGCCATTTTTCTACCTTCCACCTCCCACAATACGCCCCATTTTACCTGCCTCTTCAAGTCCTCTCTCTTTCTCATATATATGAGGAGATACATATATATGATATATACATATATACAGAGACATACAATTCTTTTCAGATTTTTTTTCGCTCCCTAAGCTGATGTGTACAAAATCACGATCGGCCTGAGGTGCTTCCTGCCGATCGCTATTTTAGCCTTAGGCTTCATCATGGGAAATCATCTAAGCTTCGAATCAAAATCTTTCATTTACTGATCTTGAATCACCAGTTTTTCTAGAAAATAGATATTCTCTGCAGGACAGTGCTTCTTGGATCTTTATTTGTTATGTGTCCGCTACAATGAGAAAGGAGGAATATAAAAAGAGAGTTCCTATATATTGTTTTTATGGGAAACCCTTATTTGTCGATTTTGGGGTGATGGTTTAATCTCTTTCACTTTCTCAACATTCACTCTCTTCATTCTTCACTTGTCTCTGCCTCTCAAGACTTAATCTCCTTTCATTCTCACCCTCTCTCATCACCATCTCATCTTCCGTCTCAAATCCTCACTTTCACTCCCATCTCCCACGGATCTCTCTCACCAGGTCACGAACTAACGACCTCCTTCCTCCTCCTTCACGGCTACGGTCTGGCCACGCCACACCGACAAGAAGATCTCGTAACCGACCAGCCCTCCCCGCCTCCGGCCATCTCTTTCCTCTCCCTCTCTCACTCTACAAACATCAGACCCTCCTCAACACACATCCTCAAATGACAGCTCGGTTTGATTTGGAATTATTGCTGAATTTTAGTATAAAACTGTCGGAATTGCCATTTAATTAAACCATACAAAAACATATAGAACTGAACGCCCAGATTTAATCCCACGCCAATCAGTTTGATCCTGCATTTAATTTCGATTCCGTCGAAACAGAAAAACAAAAATGAACATACCAGACCTGCGAAATTCTTGCCTGAATTCCTGGCCTTTGTTTCGCTTATCTTTTCTAATCTGTGTGCCTCCATTCTTATGAAACTTAAAGCCTAGTCTTCAATCCTCGCTACATTTATTAGTTTTTCATATTTATAAGTTTTTGAGATGCTCTTAATTAATCCACCTTAAGTTGGAAGTACCTAGGATAGTATTAATTCTGAAGAATTACCAACTCCGACAATTAAAACCCAAAACCCTCCTTCAGAGATTTGTGAAAAGGACTGCCGGAGTTGGAAATAGAAACAACTTCATGGGAAACCACTATAAGAAACAGTAGATTAACGCGGTGACGGAAGGCCATTTGTAATTATTAGAAAAAATTAGGTGGTGGAAGTAAGGAATAGGACAAAACATCTCCACATGATCATTTTGACAGATGTCCTTTCTCGAAACAAAGTATATATTATACTAATCCAGTATAGTTAAGAAAGTTATCGTTATACATGATTTTCGATCTGCTGAAAAATGTTGAAGATCTGAAAGTATGATTGTTTCATGAATATCCTCTCTAGTCTACAATCATGCCGCCTCTTTAGAAAATACCGAATACCCTTCAACCATTGTTTAAAAACATTTCTGAAATACTATCAAGAATGATATATTGAAAATTTCATGATTATGAGAAATCAAAACAACAGATTGGTTAGTGATATTAGAAGTACAATTCGTAACTACCACTGGCATGGACTTCTAATCAAAAGAAGCTCTCGAAGGGTGGTTATACGACTTCATAGATGATTCTGGGCACTTCTAAAGCCAAGTAATAAGTGTATATTTTAAACTGCAATAATTTGATTTTACTTGTATATATTTTGTTATAATTTAATTTTGTTATAATAATTCTACCTTGCTCAAATGAGAAGTTGAGAGAAAGGGAAGGTCAGATACTCAGACACTCTAAGGTTTTGATGGATTGTTTATTTGATTTAGAATGCTTGATCGCAAGCTGTCTCTTGAACTGCCAGATAATCAGCCAATCATGATGTCTTGATCAACATTCTTAGTGTTTCTAGTAGCTCACTTTTATATTGAATGAGAAATTTTTCACACGCTGTCATGGGAGTAAGATTTGTAGTAGAGAAATTGGCCAGCGGTTTATCAACCTCTTCACAAGTAATTAAGGAGAGTGTTGAGAAAATTAGAGAGAGTGTCGCTGACACCATACACCTAAGAGATTAGAAAAGTTTATCAAATTGCTCTTATTAATTGAATATTTGTTATGATAAAAAGTTAGTACTCTGATTACAAGACTAGATGGAATTCAACATTCTGATGCTTAGCACGCTATAGATTATAAGGATATCTTTCCTCGTCTAATACAGAGAACTACAATATAAATATGTTTTAATAATTTAGATCGAATTGCCAAAGAGATTTGAAAGGTCGGAGTTGTTTTATGAAGTTATCAAATATTTTCAGACGCATCCAACATCCAGACCTGTATTTCCAAATATTTGTGAACAAAGTTGTCAATGTTTAATCGATTCCGGGATCCCTTTTATGTTGAGATTAGACTGACAATGCTAAAATATATTGAAAATTTTAATAAATATCGGGTGAAATTCATAATTTATCGTTGTTGTAATTCATGTTAACATCCAAGATTCAAGATGAAGTTTCGTTGAGTTTCTTGGCTATTTTCCTAAATTCTCGGAAATGAAGATTCGTGAGTATTTGTGAAATTGAAAAAGTTCAACAAAATTTTGATGAGTTAGTAGATTAATATAAGAAAAAGTATAATTCAAGTGGAAATGTTAGTCAATCTTCAACTTCATCTTTTCAATTTGAGATGACTACCCCAAGTGGTCGAAAAAGTGGCTAAAGATCGCTTAATGAAGTTTTGATTTACTTGTTTGTAGTACTACTTCTCAATCTTCGATGCTAGAGACCCAGAGAGGATTGACACTTATTTGGAAAGAGTTCGTATCGCTTAGATCAAGTGACTTCGATTATATTATCTGATGGAAAGCAAATTCAACCAAATATCCAATTTTGCAAACAATAGCAAGAGATATTTTAGTCATTCCAATATCTACAAAGAGTAATTCCGAGTCCTGATTCATCAGTGGTAGATTTATTAGTCCACATGGAAGTAGACTTCATCCAAAGACTTTGGAGGCAACGATGTGTGCTCAAGATTGGTTATGGGCTGAAATACACGATATGAAAATTTTATTTACTGATGTATCATATTTGTTATTTTTTCTAATTTATTGTAGCACTATTTTATTTTATTTGGGTAGATCTTATCTTTCTTACCACCATACAAGAGAGCAACATTCTGGCTGAGATGATGATGATAATGTGCAACATTTGTCTTAACATTTGCTTGTCGTATCATTTAGTTTTCACACGGCCAACTACGGTAATTCTCTTTTATCCCTTTTAATAGTACTAACTTAAATTTCAATGTTATGTAATTTATTTTATCTTGTCATTGACCACCAAATGGATTAATATAATTTTCAATGCCTTGTTAAATTGCTGATGATATAATTTTATCTAATTTTCAATGTCATCACAACAGGGTCTTGACTCTTGATGGTGGTTCTCATCGATGGCTTGGTTACTTTTGCTACAAGAAATTTTTTGCTTAGGATGATAATTTATGATTCCAGGAAATTTGTGGAGGGAAAGTGTAATATTAATTCAGCAAAAAACTTTCCAATATTAATGAATATTAATGTTATTGGATAATATTAATGATGTTGGATATATGTAATATAGGAACAATATTATTATATATTGGTATTTATTTTTTCTAATTAAATTTGTTAGCTATATTTTATATTATATAATATGATATTTATTAGTTATTGTAATTTATATGTTGCAAATATTTATCATTTATGGGGAAGAAAACTTATTTTATAGCTTCAAAAACAAAAACTTATTTCTTTACACATATACATACATATATTAAAAAACTTAAACAGTATAACTGTGGTGGATCGCTCTCGCCCGCCCAGCCGGTCGCAACCTAGGTGGGCTGGCTGGATCTGGGATTCAAGGGCAAGTACGAGGAGGGTCACCCCGCCGCCGCCCATCGGGACATGCCCAATTCGTATAACTGTTTAAATTTGGCTAAAAGCTGTGCATTTACCAAATGAAGTGTTTGGTAATTGGAAAAAAAAATCCAATTACAAGACATGAAGGTTTAAAGTACTTTCGCACTAAGCCTTTGGGCTCGAGGTGCGAAATGACAAATATGTTTCGACACTCTGACCCGAGGTCCCGTCAATTTCACCGTTAACCCCAAGGTAGGTAGACCCCAAGGCCTTACTTCACAGATCATACATGAGTAAAGATGACCTGAATAGGCCCATCATCCATACTTGTCCATGAAGTTACAAACCACATACTTATATATATTCAAGAGTCATTACATCAGCCTTTTAATATGAAACATATGATAAAACTGGGCCTGGTTTCACAGATGTACAAAACATACTAAGGCCACAAATCGACCCGCTTCATAGTCCCTGCGCCTAGAGCTAATCATTTAATTGTACCTATCTTCGTGACCGAAGCGGGGATCCCACGACTGGGTGAGCCCTTAGTAGTGATAATCTCTTACAAGGGTTACTCCCACCTAAGTGTTCATGTATCGTGGCACACCCGATTCGCAAACACATGTCCCTACTTAACGCTCAGGCATGCTATGGATGAGAATGTGATACATCCATCCCCACATCTCGAGCCCTCACGACTCCCCCCACGCATGCCTAAGCTAAGTGTGGAAATCAAGCCAAAACAAAAGGTTTTATTCTTGAAAACATAATAATACCACTTCCGATGTACCCTATTAGACAACCCTCCAAGGCGAATCGTTGGATAACACCCTAAATGGGCCATGGCCATCCTTCTCGAGATAAACCGCTGGATAACTCCTCATGTGCAATTCTTCGTAAAATATTCCCATGAAACTCCATTTGAAACCATCTTTCATGTCACGCACTCATACTTACTTGGCTTAAGGTCGTCTCTGAAGCAGTATACATGCGAAATGCAATATGCCATTTCACAATAATTCATGTTAATATGTCAAGCATGATATAAGGTATTGCAGATTGCTATTATATATATATATATATATGTTAAGAGCAGCAGGAGAGCATATATATATATATATATATATATATATATATATGTTATATATATATATATATATATATATACATATGTAATATATAAGTATGTATTAATTTAAACTAC
Organism: Tetrastigma voinierianum; assembly: GCA_016808115.1. Classification (NCBI taxonomy): domain Eukaryota; kingdom Viridiplantae; phylum Streptophyta; class Magnoliopsida; order Vitales; family Vitaceae; genus Tetrastigma; species Tetrastigma voinierianum. The sequence continues at coordinate 216,030 of JAEQBH010002183.1, forward strand.
ATTGCATGTTATTCACACAAGCCATGCACACACAACCTAACCACACTAGTAGACTAACTCGGGCCCCGATTGCCCAATGTCCTCCACAAGAACATGACTCCTCAACGGGCTTCTCTCCACAGACTTCCAAACTGAATGCAGTTCTGATCGAAGAAGTTATGATCATCCTGCCAGGTCAAGAAGACATCAGCAGCCCTACCCACAACCTACCCGACCCGCCTTCCCGAATTTCTTTTCGACTAGCTCCAGACTCCACCGCCTCCACCTTCCGCATACAGAAACAACTTGACCTCAACGGTCTCTCCATGAGCCCCAAGAACAACCAAACGGCTCGTGGAAGAAGTTATGATCTTCCGGGTTCTGGAGGCCACACACGAACAAAGAGGTCCATCCGGTCACCCCATCGTGACCGCCCGCCCAAACCCTCCACACACTCCAAGACCCACCGCCTCCACAGCATACATGAGTTGAACTCTGAATCTCAAATTCAAGCCGATGAAATTAAAGAATAATTCAAACGGCTCATTTAAAAGCCACACTTTCCAAGCCGCGTCGGCGTAATGCACTTCTAAATTTAGTGGACCCATCCGGGCGGAACCATCCGAGCGAGACCATCCGAGCGGAACCATCCCGGCAGAACCATTTGAGGTGAACCCAGCCAGACAGCCCTTCCACTAGACTATTCAAGGTCAACGGACCATAACTTGGGCTACAGAGGTCCGATTTGAGAAATTCAAAAGCCTAACATCAAGTTCACTGATGTGGCTACAATCTTACCTCCATGACTCGCCACTACCAAATTCCTATTTCCTACCCAAAAACAAGTTCTAAAGTCCGGTTAATGTGTACTACCACAATATAGCAATTTCCCATGGTTCAAAACACAACCAAACATTCTTCTTAGGGCAAGACAACCAACACCATTATTCATTTTAACTTTAACACATAAAAATGGCACACAAGGACAATTACTTAGTCCAAAAGTCGGTCCCCGGATTGTCCGAAAACAGTCCTGAAATCTCCAAAGACACCGGCCCCAAGGTCTCGAAATGGCTCACACTTTTACCACTCATGGCCTCACTCAACATGCCATTTGAATGGCCCCTTAGGACAAGGATTAAAACCAAGCAGGAGAACCCCTACTCCTCTCAGTTTTCAAATCCTTCCAACTCCGGCCTCTATGCGAAGCCCTCGCCATGAGGATGAACTCCCCTTCTCCATGCTTTGCCGTAAAACCGGGTGGTCCGATCAAGTTTTGAAAATTCTGTAGAGAAGGTAGAGCCTCTCTTCTCACTCTAACTCTTCCTCTCAAATTCCGCTTTACTCTCCTCTCCTTTTCTCTCTCTCCCAACTCCATTGAGAAGATAGGAAGTCAAGCTGGAGATAGCCTTTTCTCAATCACACTTGTCCCATTCAAGTGGCTCCTTGGATTACCCTTATCACTCATCCATCTACCTCTGATTTCCGAATCAAATGTGTTGTCACGTCTCTTCCGGTCCCACTCGAAATACCGCTTCTTAATTAGCTCTCCACTCTGGGATACGCTCACCCTGCTTTTCACCACTGCGCCAAGGCACTACCTCGTGCTCAAAACGTGAAATTTTTAATCGTCTCTAATTCAACGGAAATCTCAATGTGGTATATCATGTAGATGATTTTAACTTCAAAGTCTCGTTTTGTCATCCAAAGATTCAAAAAATTCCTCGATTTTGATCGAAATTACCATTTTACCAGTTTGAAAATTCGCATTCGGTTTCACATCCTCCCCTAAAAGAATTTTGTCCCAATTTCGCACAACAGTATCATCTCACATGCATATAATGTGCACTTGGTACATAAGGCATGCAACTAGTCATTTAATTTGCTAAACAACTAAACTACGTACCTTCATCCCTAAACAAGAAAGGATAGGTGGCCCGCATCGTGTCCTCGCGCTCCCACGTTACCCTCCACCCACCTGCTGCTTCACACACTTCACCAGCCCCTCACCTGGCCTCAGGCTCGCAAACTCCTGGTCCCGACTATCCATGATACACACCAGTCCCTCCTCGAAGGTCCCATTCGTGGTTTCAACCGCCAATCTCTCTTCCCAACTACCAAGCATGAGTCGATCCGGGCAGCACCTTCGAGCATGAGACGGAATACCTCGCTGACACCGACACATGCCAGCAAGGCCACCCAGTGACGCGCAAAGGCCCACCCTCCTGGGCATCCCCGAAGGCCCAATGAACCTCGCCGACAGCCCCTCGCCGCACCCTCGACCACTCCTCTTAGGCATCACCTTCAAGAAGACGCATCGCCAACCCTCAAACCAGGGTCGACGCCGTGATGTCACAGAACTCTTCCCACAACTCAAGCTGCAGAAGACACAGATTGCTTCCACCTTCCTTGAGGTGTCTCTGAATCCATCAAGACCAGCGATGGGAGCTCTCTCCCCACTCCTGGCCCAACATATCTTCCAGACCGCAAGGCTTCCGCTATAGCAACGCCCCACGTGGCGCCATCCTGATACCGCCCTTGCAACTCGTTATCTAGCGACTCCACCAAGGGCGCAGTGCCTTCCCATCTACCCAGGATCCAGAAGCATGCCCACAAAGATATCTCCCGAACACTCAGATGGTCCTCTCCATCACCAGATTCATCCGCGGGTGGAAGGTTGTACTCATGGTCAACCTGTGGTGCCCATAACTGGGAAACTCGCCAGTGCACCAAACCTCGTCTCTCGTCTCTGATGGCACTAGTGATATCGGGTACCCATGTAAATGAACGATCTCTGACATACAACCCAGAAATCTCCAATGAAGGTCATTCGCAAGGCTAGAAAATGCCGACTTTGTGAGCAGTCCACTATCACCCCATATCAGATCATGCTTACAGAAACGTGGTGGCGGGTCACAAACCACTGACGATTCTACCCACCACCACTCCAATGGTCGGGCGAGTCTCATGGCCTCTCGGTGCTCACCTTAACTCACGCACGTGAGACATCGTCGAACAAAGTCCCCAACATGTCTCTTCATTCCGCTCCAGTAATACTGGCGATGAAGGTCATGGTACATCTCGCGCCACCGCAGATGCGACTATAAATCGAGAGCGTTGAAACTCTGAAGGAGGATCTCTCTCAAAGCGGCCAATCGAGGAACCACTACCCGCCCTTCATACCGGGGCGACTACCGTCTGCGGTGGATGGTCTCACCGTCAAACCACATCGTGACCGGCACCGGTCCCCACGGATACCAACTCGCCCCGCCCTGGGGACTCAAATCACCGCTCAATAGAGACTTACAGCGCCCACCCCCTAATTTGCCCTAATCCTACTACGCTATACCGTAGTCTAAATCGCTCTACAATCTCAAGCATCCGCACTGAAGCTATATCGCTAATACTCCCCGTGGATCTGAGACCGCAGCATCACCACTACATTCGGGCCTTTACTTAGATGGTAATGCAAAGCAAAGTCGTAATCCTCTCAGAACTCCATCCATCTCAAGGCTGTTCTCCTCATATCGAGGTCTCATTGCGGTGGAAGATATACTTCACAGGTCCCCAATAATACATCTCAAACCGCCACCATACAAATACTGTGCCAATCTTCAAGGAGAAGACTACTACGCCAACCCATGTCACGCGTGGTAATTCCTCGTCATACTTATTCAACGAACGAACCATGAGCTACCACTGGCCAGACCGCATCAAACGCATCCCATCCGGCTGAGCATCATATCACACCGTGCACCGTCCTCTCGACTATCAAGATATGAGCCGACCAAGCTCCTTTAACCCCTCGGAATGCCTTCTCAGACCGGTGAATTCCACTCCAAACTCGACCTCCTTCCAAGTTCTCGCCATAAAAGTCAAGTTAGTCGAAAGAGAAATCCCTCAATAAACCTCCCGTAGCATCACCATCCCAAGAAACTCAGTGATCTCGAAGACTGACGGCTTCCCAACTCATCACGCCTCCACCTTCCTCAGTGGTCTACCGACACTCCCGAAGCCTTGTTAATTATGTGCTCCCAAGAATTCAACTCAAGCCAAAACCCCCGTGACTCCTCACTCTCCAGTCGGCGCACACCGCTTGTCTCTCAATAGTCGTGTAATCTATCCCCAAATGATTCCCATGCTCCTCCTCGATCGAGTTGCATCAAAAATGTCATCCATAAAGACTACGACAAAATCCTGCATCTGGGGATAGTCAGGGAATACCTTCACGATGATCCATGAATGCTACTGGCGCATTTGTCAATACAAAAGGTACTACTATAAACCTCAAAGTGCCCATAACGTCGCAAAACGTTTGTCTTGTGATACATTCGTCTCCTAACCCTCATCATGGTAAATCAAAGGCAAAGGTTCATTCAGGAGTGCACTCAGCCCTCCCAACTTTATCAAAAACAAATCATCAATCCCCGCAATGGCAATCGACTGACAAATCCCTTGCTCAACCATCAGGTCAATGCACAAATGACTGTCTCGCCCTTCTTTTTGCAAATGCAATAGAGCCCCCATGGTGAAGCCTTGGCCTAATGAATCCCTCATTCGTAACTCATGTATCCGACTCAGTTCAGAACTCAACCGGTCGCATCTTATGCGTGAGTCATAGAGACGGGCGAATACGGGCAGGTGTAACTTAATACGTTTCACATCCCTATGGAGATAATTCCTAAGAGTCATCTTGAAAAACGTCCTCATACTCACATACTACCTAAGGTAGATCCAAGTCTGATCCTACCTCATCCTTCCAGTGTGCGCCATCAACAACACCGCACCAACCGGTCTACATCTGGAACAGATACTCGCCTCGGGTAGCACAGTTGGCTCTCGGAACTGAACACAAGTACCAATATGGAAATCCCACGCCATACAATCAATAACGATGCGATATGTTTCGCCAACCAAACATCCAAGGATGACGCGAACTCTAACATACCCATGACCCGTGTCCACCGTGAGTGACCCCAAAGATCTCTAGCTCGTAATCCCCGACATGACCGCTATATGCTCGCCCTAGTCCCTGCGAGAACTCACACACGTGGCTCCTCCTGTCTCAAACTCCAAAGGCTTCCAACTCGCACAACCCGATGCAAATGATGAATGAATTCACGCAACGTGAGTCAATTAACACTCTCGCCGATAAAGTAGATAAAAACATACCGATGATCGGGGCTGATTTGTTGGATTCTTAGCCGGCATGGATGGCATGTACACGCCTCGTATCCCGGGCGTCCCGCCCCGCAGGGCCCCATCCTCTACCCCACCCATAATCCGACCCTTCTAAATGCTTCAGTAACAGGAGTATCAACAGCATTCTCTAGATCGAGCATCGACAAGACCACCCTCCTCGCACCATACTTGGGTGTGAGGAAAAATCGTATCCTCTCCGCCTCCCATACCGACTTGGATCGCCACCCTAAACCCTGGGATCCTATCTCCCGGCAATCCCTCCTCATATGTCTCTGTCACTGCAATGGAAAACAGAGCGCCCATCCGTCCCGCCCGTGACGGCAACCCTACCCCCGGTCTCCCCGGGCTCGATGGTTGTGGCTCCTGAATCCATGCGAATCCAAGCCCTCCTCGCTTCTTCCCAACCCAAGAAGACCGACTCTCCCTCCTTCGCTACTACAAGACCAGATCCCGAGTGCTCCGTGTGTACCCTCCATCTCCTTTCCTGGCAAAGGTCATTCCACCTCATAAAGTCCATGTCCCGTAGCGAGTCCAGTTGTCCCGCCTTGAACGGACAATCTCATCCCACTCCTCGAATCTCTCGACTTCAAGCAAGAGACGCTGGCCACATAATTGTCGCTGAAACGGCCAACTCGCTGAACCCGGCCACACACTCCAACACGCCATGGTTCTCGCCAAATTTAGGGAACTCCCGAGCCTTCGTATGATATTCAGTAGTCGGTAGCCGAGGCAAATACTGCTCCACAGAAGAGCCCATGGAACTCGCCCTAAGTCATTTCTAGGTCGCAGAGGCCCCAACCCGGCCCCACCACACTGGACTCGCCCTCTAGCCGAAACACACCTAGCTTCGATTCTCGTCGTACAGGGAGGTGAGTGCATCCGCTGGCCTCCAACACCTTCTCAATTCATCTCGAACCAATGTTCTCGCTGAATTACTCCATCTCTCCTTTGAATATCGGAGATGATGTTCCCCGAACCTCCGGAGGTTACTCAGACCTCCCTCGGGCACCCACACCAAATTGCAAGAATTCAAAGAATGCGAATCCTTACGCCCTCGCAAAGTCCGTCGGGTCAACTGATAAGTGGTGCTCGCTAGCACTGCGGACGCCCTCTTACGTCCCGTCCCGCATCACCCTCTACACATGTCAATGGCGACAAATTTATTAAATTTCTATCTCAATTTAACTAGTAGTGTCATGCCAACCACTACGACTTAGTCATTTGAACTAACCTGCTATCCTTTTCCCTTAGTGGTGCTAATGGAACCACTAATACAATTTCAATTTAATTCGAAATTTTTCAGCTGTTCATTATTGTTTTCCTCGAACCCTAAGGTTATGTTTTCAACCCTAAAGGTTCTTGTTTTCCATACATACTCAATTTCACGCATAAATGCACACAACATGCAACATTGGCCATCATGTTATACACTAAAGCACACATAAAAACACATGTATGCACCCATCCCCACTCTGAATTCGCCTTTAGTAATCATATACGAACCCCCCGACATCATCGAAATATGATGCTCATATTAGACACACCTTAATGACCATGGCCTAAGCCCATGTCCCTCAAGCCCTAGGTAGTCGTATACATATGCTCTGATACCATGTTGTGACACCCCGACCCGAGGGTCCCGTTGACCACCGTCAACCTGTGGAAAACCCTTGTGTCTCATTTCATGAGACTCATACATGAGTAGGATGACCCAATAGGGCCCATCATCCATACTCATCCATGCAGTTACAAAACCATACATTTCTATATATTCAAGAGTCATCACATCATTTTAATACAAAAACACATATATTAAAACTGGGGCTTGTTTCTAATATGTACACAAATATGAATCAAGGCCACGCTCCACCCGTTTCATAGTCCCGCCTAATACAGCGCCCGTCGCCCGTACTATCCCCAGACGCAGAAGCGGGGATCCCACGACGGCGAGCAGCCTCAATAGCCGACATAATCTCCTGCTAAGGGTTACTTCCCACCTAAGTGTCTTCATGCAATGACACACATTCTGGGCAAAACACAAGTCCTCATCAAATGTCTACATGTTATGGATGAAAAATGTGATACACCCATCCCCACATCTCAGCTCCTCATCGACCCCACGATGCCGTCGTTTGTGGATGTGAACACCCAAAACAGCCATTGCTCAAAACATAATACCAATTTTTCGATAAATTTATCGACAACCCTCCGAGGCGAATTGTTGGATAACTCCTCCATCACTATGGGTCATCCTCCAAGATGAATCATTGACAACTCTCCAAGTGCAATTCTTTGGAAAATATTCCCATGAAATTCATTTCCATAACTATATTTTTCATGTCATTTGACTCATACTCTACGCCTCTAGGTCGTCTCAAAGGCATATGAAATGCAATATTCCATTCTCACAATAATTCACGTTAATACACGCCAAGCATGCATAGGTGAGAGGTATGTATATATATATATATATATATATATATATATATATATAATCTAAATTACAATGCATGTTATTCACATAAGCCATAACACACAACCTAACCTGGCCAAGACTAACCCGGCCATCACAATGTCCCCACAAATGAGGATCGCAATCTCGACTCAATGGGCTTTCCATAGAGTCCAAGAACACTCCAAAATAGCTCGACTTTAAGAATTGAGACTGGTCTCAAGTCGGGAGGTCACAACTTGCCCGAATTCCTACCCGACCTACACGCCCTACTCCCTCGTCGACCTCTTCCAATTTAGATCCAAGACCCACTAACCTCTGCTGTGCATATGGATGGAATCTTCACCAACGGGCTTTCCATAGAGTCTAAGAACACCTAAAAACAGAGTTCGCACGAAGAAGTTTATGACCTTCCTCGTTCGGGAGGTCACACCCGAATAAAGGGTACTCTACCCACAAATCCCATCCGACCGCCCCGCCCGCCCGACCCGCTGGCCAGCTCTGGGTGATCCACTACCCTCCACAGGCATATGGTTGGAATCTTTACTCAATGGGCTTTCTATAGAGTCTAAGAACACCCGAAACGGAATTTGGACGAAGAAGTTATGACCTTCCTGTCTAAGGTCACGTATGACCCCAATGACAGACCCATCCGCCAACTTCATACAAGTAACTATCTGGGTAAAACCCAACAAGGCAAATTCTTCCACTATACTATTATTCAAGATAATGGACTATAAATTCACATGTGAGGTCCAATTTTAAAAATTCAAAAGCCTAACATCAAGTTCATCGATGTGATACAATTTAATCGAAGGACTCACTACCAAATTCCCTTTATTTCCACTAAAAACCGCTCTAAAGTCCGTTTAACGTGTACTACCACAATATGGCGCCTTCCCATGGTTCAGAAAACACAACCAAACATTCACCTTAGGGCAAAGACAACCAACACCATTATTCATTTTAACTCTAACACATAAAAATTAAGACGTTAGTTTACACCATTTAGTCCAAAAGTCGGGCCTCAAACTGCTTCGAAACGCCTCGAAATCTCAGCACACTATCCCAAGGTCTAGGATTCGCTTCACACGCCACTCATGGCCCTTATCCAACCCATGCCATTTGAATGGCCTCAGACAAGAATTAACAAAGTAGAGAAAGTTTTTCCTTTCAAAAAAACACCTACCTCTGAGTTTTTCGAAACTTTCTTCAACCCTGCCTCTCGCAAAACCCGCCCTGCATTCGAAAAAGTCGAAAATTCATCATTCTTAATTCCAACCAAATTCGACGCCAGTGAATCTTATTTCGCCTGAAGACGATTCCAATGCTGAAGTCCATTTTGTTTATCCGAGATCTAAAAAAATCCAGATTTTGATCGAAATCGCCATTTTAACCCTTTTTCGAAAATTCGACTTCCGGAGTCACATCCCACTCTACAAAACAGCGGTTGTCTACAGTCAAATCAAAAGAAAGGTCACGCCCACTTTAAAGATCAAGAACATAGAGAGAGAAACACTTGTCCCTTGGTTTAATGGCGTGCACAACGACAATATCTTAATAAAAAACCATGATAACATAATAGATGGCCAGTAACCTGAAGATCTCAAAAGTAACATTTTCTAGGGCTTATGTTTCTTGAATCAAAGAAAGATAAAAAAGAAAACAAACACAAAAATATAAGAGAAGAAACCTTATCAAGAGGTTGAAGAAGGCTTGATCTGAGATTAGGAAAGAACACAGAGAGAGAAAGAGAGAGAAAAGGGAGAGACGAGGTGATTCGAGATTAAGAGGTTGAGAGGATGGGGAGGAACATCTATATAAACAGCCAAGAGAAGAGATGCAGGAAGAAGACTATAAGAGAAAGAGAAACGATTGAGAAAAATAGGAGATCATATAGAAAGAGATAGAGATAGGGTGGAGATGAGAATGTGGGAGAAGAGAGAGACATGCGCAAATAGTGAACCTTAACGTGGAAATAAGTATTTATATATAAATGGTAATATTGTAACAAACATTCGGGGTGGGGTGGGACAAATGAATGCAAACCCGAGGAAGAGGAGAACGAAAAAATGAAGGATATAAAAGCAAATGATAGAAGGAGATTCAAGAGGAGACGCAAAGATCAGAGGAGACGACGAAGGAATTCTTCAGAATTCCATATTTCTTCTTCTATGCTCTCTTTTAGTTTTTGCTTTGAACCTTCTTTAATTATGTTTTAGTTTTCTTTATCTAGGGCTACGACGTAGCCAGAGAGATGATCATAGCCTAAAGATACGCATGACTCCCATGTGATCTTGAGATTTGTGAAGCCCCAAAGCTCCGGGGTCCCGTTGACAACCCGTCAACCAGCAGAATTCATGGATTTCGGGTAACCCGATACCACACTGTTGTGCCTCATTTATCGGGATCCATATTTTCATAAAAATTGGGTAAAGTCTCCTTTGTTCAGGGAGCTCTACCAAATATACAACCTCGGCGGTGGGTCGAAGAGGTATTCATGACCCATCCGTGTCTCAACAAAAGTAGTGACGACCACACAGGTCCATTTGTCCATATCCCCAATATACAACTATATCACAATAAATCCATAAGAGCTTATTACAACACTCTTATACAGAACATATAGATACATGTCAAAACAACTACCAAAGTCACAATCCGGCTTTCTTCACAATTGAGGCCTCTATTGAGCGCCGTCCTCCAGTACCTATCCTATACCTGAAATGTGGTCCCACGACGGAGTGAGCAATGCCTAGTAGAAAATAATTCCTATAAGGGCTACTCCCCACCTAAGTGCACATGCGATGTCATTTCACACATTCAAGTGAAAACATACACATTCCTACTCAAATGTCTACATGCCATGAATGAGAATGTGACTCACCCTATCCCATGTCCCAAGTCCTCACCGACTCCATCACACATGCATATGTCAAGTGTGAAAACCGCCATTTATGTTCCATCAATGACCATTTTTCCAAAACAAAATCTTTTTGTTTTATAAATCAAACTACTGAAAACCCTCAGGAGAGTCACTTGTTTTACCCAAGTCCCGCGGTGTTTTTGGTGGTAGTGAATTTCTGCCTCACATTAGGCTCGCAAAGATGCCTTCGCATTAATTTTCAGAAACTTTCATCACCGCTGTATACATATGTCTAACCAAGAATATTCAAGCTTTTTACCCGAGTGTGGTATTCAGAACGCCCCCAAAAATACTCCTGCACTTTGTAATAATTTTATTATATATTTCGTGTGATTTTTGAGCCAAACTCGGGTTTTTTTTAAAAACTCGATAAATTGATATATGATGTATATCAAATGTAAAATGATTATGTGATAAATACCAAATGTAATTGTTGATTGATCGAACCCGGAAATTAACCTGAGTGAAAAAGGGCAAATTTGGAATTTGTAAAATAAGGACCTAAGGGTCTAATGAAAATGGACTTAAATGTCAAAGAGAATTAAATAAAAAATGAAAGTAAATTGAAGTGCTAAAATGAGAAAAATGAGAAATGAAATAATGAGAAAAGCCAAACAAGGCTTAGGAGGAAATTGAGGTTAAAGACCAAAATTTTGGTCTAGGAAGCTTATTAAGACAAAAACGTTGAGAGAAAGAGGGTATGGTACAAGGAGAGAAGTTATAAGATAGAGATCGCGTTTCGCGCACGCCCGCTTTCGCGTTTCGTAAGATCGCTAAATCTACAAGAGAAGATTTAAAATATAACGCAAAAGAAAACCTCATCATCTTTGCATTTCGACGTAAGTCCCAACATAATATAAAGTGCAATTTTTACGAAAAGCAAACCACTTTTGGAGTTGTTTCGTGCATTCCGCCGTCGGGTTTTTGATGTAGGATGGATTCGAGAGTCATTGAAGAAAAGTGATTTATGGTAATGGCAAAACTGGTCATTTATGGGTGTAATCCCGCTAAAGCGGGTACTCCGCATCTAAAGTCAAAATTCTCGCATCTAATAGGTAATAAGAGGGGATTTGGTACCAGACATAAAAATTTTGGGTACCGGCATCTATCTCACCAAGAAGCGAACAAAATAATACCGATCAAAGGGTATCGGCACTAATGCTTCCAAAGAGCTCGATTAGACTCGTATTTGGTAAGTCCCATATTCGTACACCGATTGTAATACCCCAAAATATGTCCTAACAGTTTTATAACATGTTTAGGGTTTTTTTTAGGTATAATTTGAATTTTTCGTAATTATAATGTAAGACCCGAGAAAATCCAATTCTTTCAAAATGCAGCAAAAATCAGAATACCGTAATTCTTGTAGGTTTATTCTTCAGATCTCTGATGATCGAAACGGATTTCATCATTGAATCGCTCGCCAAATCTAGCTAGCATGTCACCTCTCGTCGACCCAGACGGAATTTCGCACTTCTTTTTCTCGGCAGATCGCGCATCGTCACGCAAAACGATACGCGACGCGGACGGTAGTTACTTATAACACGCATTTCATCGTTACTTACTGCACGAAAGCGCAGAACGATAGAAATGGATTTACGAGATAGTGCCAAATGTCAAAACCCAAGAAAGAAAAGGACATGGGATGTCATTAATGAAATTGTTTTAAAATTGCACAAAGAAGACAAAAATAATATACCGTTTGTCTCCTTCCTTCAAATCAAAGACAAAAACGTGAAAAGAGGGAAAAACTTGAAGGAGCTGAATTTTTGAGTTTTTAGTGAGAGAGAAAGAGACTTCTCTCTAAATTTACGGGCGATCCGACCGCATACCGAAAATCCTTCGCCGCAAGCGCAGTTCTCATTTCACGCGCAGGTGCGCCACGCTGCACTGATTTTAGCAGTTTCACAACCCGGTATATGCTTTATCCTACTGTTTGCCACTTATTTAAGTGTCATAGATGATGTTTAAATCAAGGTCGAAAGTTTCGAGTAAAGGTTGATCTGGCCCCAAATTCGAACCGGAAGTTGTTGTAAAATTTTGAAACCAAAATGGATAGGCCGTGGCAGTGGGTGGACTGTTTGGGGCTGCTAGGATGTGATTTATGCTCTAAGTTGTATTTTGGTTTGTATGAGGCCGTGAGGGGCCGTTTGATCTGTCCCAAAACTTGGGACCGAATTGTTAGAATTTTTTGGAGCCATTTGGGCAGTCCACGGACAATGTGTGGGCTATGTAGGGGTTGTTTTGGGGGTTTAATTCATAATTCATGAAATATTTTCATGAGAAATTGTGTTTGGATGAGTAATCCAAAATCACCCTAAGCCAAGGTTACACTACCACGCTAGCTAATTTCGCGGTAATGGATTGAATGGTGGAAATATATTATTTCAGTTGGTCAGATCAAAGAAATAGTGTTAATAAGCATGATTTTAATGTTAATATAGTGTCACAATTATATAAAATATAATTGTGTTCAGAGGGCCAGCTTGAAATGGAATCGTGATTATTCACAGCTAATTTTGGGAGTCAATATCAATTGATGACATGTTTCCATGTGATTTAATTTATGTAAATATATGCAATGATGATATATTTGTACGTGTTGTATGAAATGATAGAAATGGCATAACGCAATTATACGCACCTGGGGTAAATAGAAATTAGGTGAGTGTATGACATGAAAATTAAAAAGAAAACGAAACGTTTTTTGAAAGGAATTTCATAGATGAATTTCCTGAGAATGGGGTCGAGACTCAGCCAAATGATCATTTCAGATGCAGACTACGACAATTTCTTGTTAGTTCTCCAACATATTTCGCTTCTTGAGGGTAGTTCCATATTTTTAATTGATATCCTGGTAGTTGTATTTTCAATAACAAATGTGTTTGTTTTGAAAATAATATTTTTCTCAAGGCTACTCGCTAGCAGCGTGGAGGAGTCTGGCAAGGAGGACCTCGAGACATGGGTCATCACTAGGACATTCAAGCAGGACTCCGACTCCGTCAACATTGGCACTTCGTGAGTATCAGATACGCACTTAGTGGTGCAGCAACCACTAGGTGATTCCACCACTCGGGTAACAGTCACCTCGTGTCGAGGAATTCATAATATTCGCATGCGAGCGCCATCCAGGATCGCCATCCCAGAAAATGAAGCTCATGAAGAAAGTCAAATAGTATTGTGTTTTAACGATACATGTATTAGAATGTTTTAAACTTTTAATATGTGTTGTATAAGAAGTAGACTTTAACCTTTGAACATGACATGTAGTCTAATGTGCATTTAATGGTATATAGGCATCTGCCCAGAGTCATGCTTGCATTCACATATATCTTCCTGATGTCGATGTCGACAGTTTGTTTGGCAGTAGCTCTCAGACAAACGCACTACCCCATTTTCATGAGTAGGCGGCCAATTCACTCACGAAGGCTTTCCGCGTGTGCTTCACGAGCGTTAATCTGACACCCTGAACGGGGCGGGTCACATATAATTTGCTACAGGAAAATTTCAAACCCTAATTTGTGGCAAGATACATGGGTATATTAGTAATTTTTTGCAAGGATATGAAATAAGCATAATATGAGAAGAGGGATATGTCAGTCATAGAAATAAGAAAAATCAAGGTAAATAGAAGAGAGTATAAGGATCTGAAAAAAGTAATAAAGGAAAAATTTAAAATATCAGTAAGGGATAAAGACTAAATTTCGTCTTACATTCTGTGGGGCCTACGCTTGAGTGTAAAAGTAAGAGGTGAGATGATAAGAGGGAAGAAAAGGAAGAAGAAGGGAAGAGAAGAGCAAAAGGTAAAGGGAAGCATGGGTTTTTATGCATTACTGGATTTTGCACGGATTTCACTGCTTAAGGACATTTCGATACTTGTATAGATTTCTATGGATTTGTATGGAAAAAAAAATCAAACCATAAACCCATTTTTGATGAATTTGGATCTAAAAGAACCCTTGTACTTCTTAGGTATATTAGCCGTAGGTTCTGACTGGTTGGTTGATCGTGATTCCTCAAATCGGCGAATATTCAGATACGACATATCGGTATTGAAGAGATGTCACAGTGGGCATCATTCAAAACCCACAGCCATGGCTCATAACTCGTCTTCCACTCATCCAATCGGGAGCGATTCAAATTTCTAAGAATTAGATCATGTGAGTAACATATCCTCGAATAAAAAGATCCAAATTCCAAACCCTTTAGGTTCGGGGAATTCATCCAAAGAGGCAAAGACGCTATGGGTGTGCAAAGAAAATTTTTAGATACTTGGTTTAATAATCTATTATTTCTTTCCATCATACTCTTAACTCTAATCATTATGACCTTCGTCCTAACTCCGGTTCCTTCTCGTGTTCTCGGGTTTTAAGTGAAAAGTCTCCATTGAGTCAAGGATTCAACCATATACCTGTGGAGGACAATAGGTGAATATAAACCTCACTAAAAATCTAGGTTTTTCCAGAGTCACTGCCTAATAGGGCTAGCCAACTTAGATTTATACTCACAAGTACATCCAACTCTGACTGGCCATAACTTCTCTTCTCAACTAACTCCTGCCATTTCGGCAAGTTCTTGACCCGTATAAAAACCCATTGAGTCAAGAATCTAGCCATATATATGAATGCATTTAAATCGAACTCATATTATAATTTTACATTTAATAAAAATAGTAGCTATGCTGGAGCAACTATAGTTGGAGTTCATGTATTATGAAACTCCTGTATATTATGAACTCATATTATGAACTTATAAATAGCTCATACATACATGGAAATTCATGAAGATTCAGTATATAATGAGATATGAAAATGCAAAGTATTATAAATGATTTAAATATCATATGATTACCTCATGACAATAATTTCTTTACTGGGAATACGATGACACCAACACAAACACACACCCGATTGTCCCGCTGTAACTCTAGAATGACAGACGCACGCCTGTTAGTGGAAAACAAGTTCGCAAAGATAACGTATCATCTGCCATATTTGGGTAATTACAAATACTTCCAGAGCTTTATAGATGGTCATTGTCTCGTATTAATGATAATACATTCTTATAGATGGTCATCTGGCTCGACAATGATAGTCAGCCGCATCTCTGTGTTCTTATAGACCACATCAAGTTGCATAGCGAAAGACGCCTTCACCTTATAGCTTTTCTTTATCCACTTCTGCGTTTATGTGTACAGAAACATGAAACAAATGACAAGTATATGAAAAATGAATCTGAAACGATAAAAGTATGTCGTGACATGATACGGTAAGATGCAAGATTACATGCATGATATAAACAATGACAAATACATGTTGACAAGAACAAGAAGAAAAATGTAAACGACCTGAAATGAAACGTTGATATGATAAGAAAGTATAAGATTGCATAAGCATGTGTAAATTATATGTATGAAATATATATAAGCAAGTGTATATGACAAGTATAGAATATGACATAAGTATATGATATGTTATATGTTCATGTAACGTAAAGTGAGGGATACACTCTATTAGTGGTCTCTCCACGAAGTTATTCCCACTGCTTAAAGCTTAGTGATCGGCCAAACCGTGTAGGTACTGGGGCGCAGGCAAGAGGATAGATACCCGCACGCCTCCAAGGTCAACACATCATTAGGTGCTCACTAAGACTTTTTCGTCTATTTTGTATATGTAATATCCTTTTATTGTTTGTAAACAAATGAAGCTAATGTAAATATTGTAAATGTTAAACATTTATGTATGGAGCTTATATATTTTGTAATCCCGCCGCTGCAATATAGTACAAGTTGGGTTGCTTAACATTATATGTGATTGAACAAGCTTAAAGGCTATAAGTTTATAAAAATGATGACACTTAGTGCCGTCGGGGGTGTCACACCCATAGTATAGAACCTGGTCAAATGAGGAATTGGGGTTCAAATAAGAATGAAACTAAGTGGAAAAACGCATCGACAGATCGCCGTCGATCCAGGCATATTCGCTATGTGAATAGTGCTAGCTTACTTAAATGTAATGTGTGTGATTTATCAGTGGACTCGCAGATCACCTAACCTAGACCGAGATCAAGCGTATAGAAACGAGAACCGACATTGTAGCTGTTTGTCTCACCGAACCCTATCCTTACTTCAAAGTGTATTGATGTTTACTATGTAAATGTGAAATGATCAGATGAAGTATGCATACGTAAATTGAAAGGTAATCTGAAATCGCATAATTTTGAAATAGAGAAATTGGGATGAATTGTCAAATATTTGCTTATGTGCATTTATTTGAATTGAAAATGATATTGTCATATTGTGACATAACGAATCGAAGTGAATTATTAATGACCCACTTGGCGGGATGCACCAATCGGCATCCGCCATGATGGAAGAATTATATTGCTAAATGTCCCACTTGGCGAGATGCACCAATCGGCATCCTTCATGATGATGTATGATATTTATTAAATGACACTCATGGCGGGATGCACCAATTGGCATCCTTCATGATGGTGAACCGAAATTGCTAAATGGGTGCTACATCGAATGATACACAAGACGCGGATTCACCGCCGGAATCCGTCATGGAAAATAAATCTTAATGGGCCAAGGCATATAACAACCTTTCATGAGTGAAATGAGATTGTAAACTAAACACGCCTTCAAGGAGTATGCTTCAAATCTCATGAATTGAATTGCAAATGGAATTGTTCCATTGAAATGCACAAGTCACAAATGAGTATGTGCAAATGTATAAGCAAATGTATTGTTTATGCATTGACCATTGAAATAGAGCAACAAGCATGATTAGATAAAGGCATGTTGTGTTAGATAGAGAACTGTATAGAATCACTAAGTATGAAAAGGATTAGCATGTAGTTTTTAACTATGCTCAGGTATCGAGTAAACAAGAAAGAAGGCCAAGAACAAGAAGCGCATAGTCCTAGAGAAAGCGTGCGACGTATAAGTATATACCCCGACATGAGCATACATCGCATTCTTGAACATTGATATTTTGTAATCAAACGAGTTAAACTCAGAAACATTGTTTTGCACTCCTTTTTGAAGAGGCATAGAATGCCTTTAATGTAAATGTGTTTGTATAAATGTAAATGCTTGAGGGCCTATCGCTGCAAATCAAGCTTCGCACATTTAAAAGGCTCAGTACTCATTGTAAATGAAATGCTTCCTCTACGTAATTGAAAACTCTAAATGGAAATGACATAAATAAAAATGTTTTTGATAAGATAAATGAAAAATACTGAGTAAAACCGGCTCCGGCCTCGATCCGCCATTAGCCTACCCCGGATTCTGCCAACACTTAAAAAAAAAAAAAAAAAAAAAAAGGTGTTACATTTAGTGGTATCAAAGCATCTTGGATCCGATTCAGACCCATCAATCGGGTCGAAAACCAAAAAAGGGGTGCTACAAAGATCTATCCCTTTACTATGTACTCCAACACACGTATTCTTTTCTTTTTTCTTTATGCGAATTACGAGATTCATTTTCGACGCTGTCCCATTTTATCGAGCCCACCAACAAATAACTCATCACAATAATTAACACCAAACACAGTGTCGATCTCTACTATGCACTCACACCCATGTCGCGCGACATAGTCCGCGTACAAATGCAATGCAATGTTACTATACGATCTCATATGTTACATGCACAATGAATGCCACGTGCAACAATTCAAAATCATACTTCATGCCAAGTATCATGGATAATCATATTTAATACATATAATTTACAGCCATTCAATTCAATATGCTTATCACACATATTTCAACATGCTTCACAATACAATCAACATGTTATTCATTCTTCATGCACTACAAGCATACATCACACCAAACATCAATCATATACGCAAAGATAACTTGGTATCATTTACCAACTGTGGCATAAACAATGCCTTGGCTAACACTGCCACACAAATTTCTTTGACAAGAGCAAAGAAAACAATCTAAAAAACTGTGAGCACCAAATACCATTCATTAGCATATGGTTAAATTCTAAACTCAAAGAGCTTTTCATATAGTCTAAGAACGCACAAATCGGAGTTCAAACGAGAGCATGGCTCGCCTGTGCCGAGTTCGGGACCCGCACGCCGGTGTGCGAAAAATCATGTCACCCCAAAACCAAGCACTACACCACCCGCCTGAAGATTCACCACCCTAAACCACAAAACCATCCGGTTCACCCGAGATCGATTAACCATGCTATGGGCAGGTCGGATGCCCACCACGCCTAGTCATAACTGCGTTACACGTAGCTAAGAGGTCCATAATTTTTGTCTCGAAACATTGGGTCCGATCCTTGACCGTCAATAAACATAGCCCTAAGATTAGAGCTGAACCAAAATGGCCCTTGCATACGGCTACCAGTAAAATAACTAATGAGAAACCCCTACCCTCGAACCCGACAACCCGCGCTTCTCGTACCTACGCGTAGTTTCCTTGCCGCTGACCACTTGTCTCGCCCGCATGCCATCACGAAGCCGTACGGGAGATTGCGGCGGCAGTTTCGCTCCTTTTTTTCTCCTCTCTCTCGTATCACGCATTCTCCCTCATTCTTTCTTCATTTCCCTCTTTGCTTTTCCTTTTTGTATTTTCTTTTCTCCTTTTCTTTTTTTTCTCTATCTCTTTTTCCCTTATCTTTCCTCCACCATTTTTTTTTTTTTTTTCGTCTGACTCGAGGTTTCCTCCCCTTCTTTCTCTTCTTCACGGCCACGTGTCTCACAGCTTGGCCCATCCATCATGCTCATGTGTCACCACAAATGCCGCGCGCCATGTGTCACAGACGGACGATGATTTAGGTGGCACCTTCCACACCATATGGCTCTCATTCCATGTGTCCTTCTTCCATGGTGCTACGCCGTTTCGTCATACCATGCGCCACCCGACACCAGTGTCTCGAAAACGTGAAATTCCTCACCATCTCGCACTCATTTCAAAAATCGATTGTGGTAACTAGATTTTGCAAGACGAAATCGATGGTGAAATCCGTTTCATCATCCAAGATCTAGAAAATTTCCAAATTTTCCCTGTACTATAGAGACAAATTACAGTTTTGCCATTTTTCAGAAAAATTGAATTTTTCCCGAATTTTACAAAATTAGCCAAACGGTGATGCTTCCAATAGATGTGAGATTCGAAGTAGAGATTCATCAACCTAATCTATGTGGATAGGGTGTTGAGACATTGAGAGAGATCAACACTATAAGAGGCCGAATCGACTTTCAATGTATGAAATAGTTGCTTTAAGAGTTTATCATACCTTAAACATTGGAATTAACTTGAGTACAATTGAAAACCCTTTAATACTTTTATAATTTGAAATTTTCATAAGTAATTAGGTTAAGTCATAATTCATCCTTAATTGGCATCCAAACAAAACTAAGATTAGATTAGATTGTTAATTGGTAAGCGTAGTCCCTGTGGGTTTGACATTAAGACTTATTAAGTTCACTCCATTACTTGCACGATCCGTACACTTGCAATGAGTAATCACGCGTAGAAAATCGCACAAGTTTTTGTTGCAGCTACCAGGGATTACGACATTTTACCAATATTAATTGAAATAATCTTGTCTTGATTTGGATATAGTTTAGAAAATTTATTTTCTTTAGAATTTTATTTTTCTTTTCTTTAGTTTTAGTTTTCGATCTTTGATTTCCTCTTTCTCCACAACTGATTTAGGTTAAGGCGAAAAGAAGCTATAGGTGATAATAATCATGAGGTCAAGGATCCGTTGCCACCTTTGAGAGATTGTGCAATGTCAACCATCAAAATTCAGTCACCAATCCAAAGGTCGGCTATTTAGGCAGACAATTTTGAGCTAAAGTCGATCACTTTATAACTAGTGTAGAACATTCAATTCACTGGACATCCAAGTGAGGATCCGAAAACCACATCTCCAACTTCTTGGGGATTTGTGACATAGTGAAATATCATGGAGTAATTGAGGGAGCTATTCGACTCCACCTATTTCCATTCTCATTAAGGGATAGAGCAAAAGATTGGTTAAATCAACAACCGCCAAACTCCATTAATGTGACGCCCCAAACCCGGGGGTCCCATTAACCAACCATTAACTCGCGAAAATACTACCTTAGGTAATCGTATACCTAAGCTTTGATACCAAACTGGTATCAAATACCTGTGGATACCGAGTAACTCGATACCACCATGTTACGTCTCATTTACTAGGATCAATTTCTCCATATTTAAGTTAAAAATATGCGAAATTACATTTAAAACAGTCCATAAGAGTTCGATCATGACTCTCTTACCATTATTACATACCGGAACTAGATTGTTCCAAAGCCTTGTTAAAAGATTTCCCTGCTAAAGCCACATGTTGGCCTTCACAATTGCGCCTCAAATGAAGGCCGGTCCACCGTACACTCTGCAGACTGAAATGTGCTTTTCCCCACATGGGTGAGCCACGCCTAGTATGTATTATTTATTTGCGTGCCATCCCACTCTAAGTGCACATGCAATGGTCATGTTCCACACATTCACATTCCAAGTAAAAACATGCAGTTTCTACTATTGAATCATACATGTCATGCCATGCCATGAAATGAGATGAGACTCAATCATGTACCATCCCCGAGTCCTTACCGACTCCCATCACACCCGAGTCTTTACCGACTCCTATCACACAATGCTAAAGCCCATGCGTGATAAAATCCATCATTTATGGATTACATTCAATGATCATTTTACTAAACAAATTCATTTGTTTTCAAACCAAAAGCTTTTTTGATGTTACACTCAATGATTTATTTAAGTATATTGCAAACTCAAAAGTGGATTCAGGCAAATGGGACCTAGTGGTCTCACCCGTAGGCTTCAGACGTGATTCTATTGTTTCTTTCAGATCAATCGTAGGAAGTGCATGAACCAGCCTGGGTCTTTCACCCGAGGGAGAATCTAGCCCTTCTTGCTATTACCCGACATAAGTTTTCTTTACCATTTCATGCAATTGTGCAACTCTATTGGAGTTCGTCCAATTATACCGAGCCCACCTAATCAATCACTAAACACAATGTTGATTGTCAACCATGCACTCACACCCATTCCGCCATCGCGATAACCTTGTGCATATAAATAATGCAAAATTCAATACGTTATATCATGACACATGACAATTAAATGCTATATATAACACAATCCATACCAATTCTTAATGAAAGTGTCATGGACAATCACATCGCCTGTATATGACTTTCATACATCATTTCATTCATGTCAATATATAATGCACGCATATATCAACATCAACATATAACATGTAATGGCCATTTGCAGATAGAAATTCATCGCCATACCAGATAATGCATAGAACACACATATATCGACATCCAACATGTCACCCCCTTGAGTCAAGCAACACACTTCAACATATCATATAATGGTCTTGGCTGCCACAACAACACGACCTCAGTTTCACGAAATCAACCCCAAATGTGCCATAAACACAAGCCCCAAATAAATAGTTTGCCTAGCGGTGCAGCCCTGCCCGTTTTAATTTAAACTCCCAATTATTGTCCTCGGGTCTCGCCAGCGAACACTTCCTCGCCTAAGTTTAAGCTTACCTTCACAAGTCACATCTAGCCAAGAACTTCATTCGCCCAACAAAACCGACCAACTCTAGCCCATAGATCGTGGGGTGAGAGAAGCTCTGACTCTCCTCCCTCATTCTCTCTATACTTTGCACAAATCTTAGGAAAATGGGATCCTTCCTTTCCCCTTTGTTCTTAACTTAATCCCGGTTACCCACATCTGCCATGTGTCCACCTTGCCCCCAGGCCTATCTCTACTCCCGAAACAATTTATTTCTATTTCACCAAGTCCGCAATATTTTCATGAACTTAATTTAACTTGGCTTCCAAAACTGCCGCTTTGTCAAACACTCGTCATCTAAATCGCGCGTAAAACCAAACGTTTCTAACTCAATAAAATTCGTTTGGGTAACTAGATTTAGCGAGACCAATCCAACAACGCTTAAGCCCGCTTAATCATTTGGAGATCAGAACATTTTTGTGTTTTCAACCCGCATCAGAGTGACAATTTCATCGTTTTTACCAGCTTTTAGAAAAAATTTGATTTCCTTTTCCTGTGTTTTAAACACAACTACTATTCTGTAAAGTGATATAGTTCAGAATTTCCTGCCAAATTTTAAGTTTCTTAGCTAAGACCGTACACCATAACTTGCTTTGGTACAAAGATAGTGCGCCCATGAGGATTCAAGGAGGCATCTCATGCCAAAACAACGGAAGCAACAAAAAAAATTCTTTAAAAACCACCCAAAAAGATCCCTTAAGGCATCAAGTGCCTGGGCCTCAAAACTAAAAGGGAAAAAGTAAGATATATATATATATATATATATATGTATATATATATATATATATATATACGCTCTGTAAAATCAATCCTCGATGGGTGATACAATAGCCGACAAGCAAACTACACCCCCGGTTTGCCTCTAACAATATTCAAACGATAAGTGAGCCGGAACCTCCAAGGCAATGTGCGATGAAGCCCCATAGCCAAGTCTAGATTCAAAGAGGGAAGCCAAAAACCCGAAGATTTGACACTCAAATCTCAAGAAGAGTGGGTTGTTCTTCTTCAAGAACACCTTCTCACACTCAAGAACTCTCTTGAGAAATGTGGGCTAAAATGACTTAGGATTAGGATTTCTCCATAAGGTCTCACTAAGAAACTATCCCTGAAATGCCCAAAAGTGTCTATCTTTGTAATGTATGATATGCTGGGAGACGATTCTACGCTAAGAGACAGATATCTTCATGCGCCAAGCCTTGCAGCCAACAAGCCTGCTTCATTTTATCTCTTAAGAGAGCTTTTTGATCCCGGATTATATTAATTCTACATTCCATCCCACATATTAACTCCTTTATATTCGATCACATACAGTCCCCCCGCTAGAGCATCACCCTCGCATACTTTTGCTCAAGCGACACAGGCCCCTGTTACAGCAGCTCGCCTAATCTAACCATTATTGAATCAAGCAAAATTCATAACGGTATCTAGCACCATATTAATTCCCACAATTAACTGGAAAGTCAATGGTCCACATAGTGCAAATGACTCCCCCCTCTCCTCCTCCCTTTTTTATTTGTTTGTTTGTTTTAATGAGGAGATTTCAAAGAATTTTGAAAAGCAAAAAGAAAAAAAAAAAAACCGAAGATATTCATTAATTTCTCTTTCTCCAATTTTTTTTTATTCTACCATTTTTTGACATTTTGAGTGTGAACTGCCTATGTTAAAAAAATATACTAAATGATAACAAATAAGAATTCACCAAACTTATTTTGTAAAATACAAATTTATCTCAAATTTGAAGCCTGTTGTTCCTTCTCCAAATTTTTGAAACCCCAGGGGGAGGAAAATTTGCTATTTGGCCTGTTAAATGTCGGTCAAATATCTTAAAATATCTCGATAAACCGCTGAATATCAATATTATTATCAAAATTTCGGCTATCAGTCGATAAAAATTTTAATATGAATAAAAGGCAAATAAAAATACTGAATACCATCAACAACTGATATGATATCTATTATCCATATTTCCTCTTAACTGTATATACTTCACAAAAATGATTTTATTATTTCACTATCATAAGGTTACTCATAAAATTTAAAAACTGGTAAAGATACCCATAGCCAAGCCCTGTGCCTGTTCTAATAACACTTACATGATTATAAAATAAAAGTCGCATTATAAAGATAAAAGTACAAAAAATCCTTTTCTTGTACCTTTTCAATTAGTCACATTATGAAAAATATAGATGTAAAATAAATTGATAGTTTATATTGTTATCAATAAAATTAGATTTTCATTTGAAGTATATTTGGGAAACAATTCAATGAATTTATTATATTTAAAAGAATAAAATTTGAATTTTTATTAATAGATTTTAAAAAATAAAAATTTAAGATAAAACTGAAAATTAAAAAGAAAGGAAAAAGCAGATAGAAGCCTGGATTGTGGTTAGTGTAAGTTCTTGGGGGTGGTGGGGCTGGAAGCCAAGAGGAGGCCCGACAGCTGGGAGAGGAGCAAGAGATAAAGTATGAGAGGTTAAGAGAGAAGGAAAGATGAGTCCTAATGCCATATTACTATTTTATTACGGTATTAACAATTTTGTTATGGTTGATATTAAAATGAGCTACTGAAAAATGCTGATATATGTGTTTAGATAAAATTATATATAATTTATGGTATATTATGATATTTGGAAAAATTTGAAAAGGGTTTTGCACCTTACTCCAAAATAAAAAATGGAGAGATAAAAAATTAAGAAGTTAATTGAAACAGCACACGCGATGGCACGACCCGTCCTGTACGCAAGACTGTCGGAAACCTGAGATCAACCTGATAGGAGAGGTTGGGGCCTGATGTCGTGAGTCATGACTAGAGCCAAGTAAGCGGTCTCAAAGACGCTCAGGAAAACCAATAATTATCCGCCACGTTGTTAAAACAAATTTCCCACGCGCGTTTTCTCAACGTGGCGCTCAGCGACAGGCTATACGTTCGTGTGAGATACGATAGCTTCACACAGAATCCCAAACCAGAACATCAAAGTAGAAAACTGAAAACCACAGGACGTCGTAGCAAACACAGATCGGATTGAGAAACTTTAGCAACCATGATCTCCCAGTTCTTCGTGCTCTCGCAGAGAGGTGATAACATCGTCTTCCGTGACTGTGAGTTTCTTTTCTCGAAGTTTGATTTTGGATCTGATCGGAGTTTTTTTTTTTTTCTTATTTATTTTTATAATTTAGGGCGAATGCTTTAATGTTTCCACTTGTTGAGACTGGTAACACAGTATCGATTTTTTTTCCCGTTTATTTTCCGTTGTTTTATCAGAAACCAAACGGGAGGAAATAGAATCCCTGTTGTGTGAATATATATTGCAATTCCACCTCGATGATTCGAGTGATTAATTCAATTAGGGAATTGAGATCTAGGACGATTGAACAACTATACAATTAGGGCATGATAAATGCAATTGCTTTTGGAAGACCTTGATACACATGCAACTTCGTTATTCTTTGAGTATATTTCTGTAGATCATCTAGTTTCTGTATCAAATGATTTCCTTTTTTAAGCTTAGATTAGTTTTTAGAGTTGATCTTATGAATGCCAAATCTACAGAATTTCACATAGACGAGGTGATTGAAGTCTCACCGATCAGTTTATTATGTCTGTTAAACTTGTATTTATATTCTAATGTAGATCGCGGGGAAGTACCAAAAGGAAGTGCAGAGATATTTTTCCGGAAAGTTAAGTTTTGGAATGAGGATGGAGAAGAGGACGCACCACCTGTCTTTGTAGGTATTCTCTTTACGGAACTGACAGGCAGTGTGCTTTTACTTTTGTTGATGCATATAGATTGAAGAAGAGTCTTTGCATTTTGTTTGAGGAGTTGCCTTCAGTTTGAATCCGTAATTTGGATTTGTGATAGGAAGACTATAAAGTTACTATTGGGCTATAAACGCATGATTACAAATCCTTGATGCTGCAGTAAAAAGTGCCTTTGCCTGGAAATCTCTGATTCATTCAAAATACTGCATTCTCTGGAAAGCAGACTTTTGCGGATGGGCTTTCCCATAAATCCTCATACTGCTTTCTCTTGGGGGATGTTCTCATGGATCAATCAAGGCAATTTTTGATGCAGCATCAGGAACTTATTAGAATTTTGATACATCCTGTTTGTCTTATGTATTCTGATGTTTATTTTATGTTTCTTGTTAATAGAATGTGGATGGTGTAAACTACTTTCACGTGAAGGTTGCTGGGTTGTTATTTGTTGCAACCACAAGAGTTAATGTGTCACCGTCTCTTGTTCTGGAACTTCTACAAAGGATTGCACGTGTCATCAAAGATTACCTTGGCATTCTAAATGAAGATTCATTGCGAAAAAATTTTGTTCTTGTGTATGAGTTGCTGGATGAAGTTATTGTAAGTAGACTATCACCTCATCATCTGCCTTTCATTGTTGGAAGTACTTTTGAGGGGTTTCCAGTTGTTTTGCCTTTGCCAAAGTGCCAAATGGTTTTTTTTACTGAATTAAGTAAGCATATCAAACTAACGCAAACTATTTATTTCAAGCTTTAAACTCATGTCTCATTACCTCTTGCTATTGAATATCTTTTCCTATTACTAAAGGGAATAATTTTCGATTATTGCATATTTTTTTCTACAAGAATTACTCAGATGGGCTTTAGCTCTTGTCATTTTTTAGTTTGAGATTTACTTGCTGGTTTATTCGAGGTCTCGCGTTTGACCTTTATCACCTAAATTTATATCTGTCTCATCTATAACATCCTCTTAAGAACGAATTCCTACATTAGAAGAACAAATTTTAGATTTAAGCAGGTACAGCAAAGCATCCCAAATTATGATTTACAGATTCACCAGGTAAGATCTGGATCTTATTATTTATACACGCGAACTCAGATCAACTCGTAGTCGTTCCAGATTAGTTATATGCAAAATCCACATCCACCGAGGTCCTAGAACACATTTATTTATTCCACAGTCACGGATTTACGCAACATTCACTCAGATCCATCTGATTTTAGATGGCGGCATTTATTTATCCGGTATATTGTGGCATCTTATGTTTTTTTGGGCGTCAATCTGAATAAATGTGTGGTTGACTGCCCAAACTTTCATTTCTGCAGCAAGGAACCAAAAGAATGCCGGGAACAGCTGTTACAAAATCTGTTGTAGCCAATGAACCTGGTGGTAGAAAGAGGGAAGAAATTTTTGTGGACATAATTGAGAAAATAAGTGTTACATTTAGTTCTAGTGTGAGTATTTCATGTCTTCATTTTGTTCAACTTTATGATTATTTTTTGTCCCTTGTCTTCCTATCCATGTCTTGCTATGCATCTGGTGCCTACTCTGATATAGAAATTAACCAAAGGCAAGATGGACCAATTAAGAGTGTCTCCAATCAGTGTCACAATATTGGAGCAGTTGACCGATTGACCAGATGGATATCCTTGGCCCAAAGTTGTTAAGTTTTTTTTTGATAATCTTTTTTCTCTTGTATCTTATGCATTCCAATGTATAATATTGTACGTTTCCATTTTGGCTTTCTTGTTTTGGTCATGGCAGTAGAGAAATCCCTAGTCAGTGATGTCTGTTCATTAGAAAGGTGTGGAGTATGTGACCTGTCCTGCCCCATGTGCAGTTGTAGTAAACAAGTTGCCCTTCTACAAGAAAAAAGGATTTGTTGGTTTGTCCCATGGATGATTATGGCATAAAAAACAGACGAAGTACTTATCATTTAGTTTCTGCAGAATTTATTGCTTGAATGGAATCCTTCTCTGTAATGGGAGTTCTTGACTCTCAGGTTACACCCTCCTTTTAGACTGGTATACACCCACCTGAAATTATGCATTTGAGAAAACAGTGATCTTCTGCTAGTTCCTGTGCAATGGGGGACTGATAATTTGTTTTTTCAGTCCAGATATGGATATTTTCTGTCTCTCTTAGTGATGGAAATCTGTAAGATTCCAGAATAGGTCTCCAAAAATTTTGATCATTTGAATGAAGACTCTGGATATAATGCTTTTAATACGGTTTCTTCTTTCTTCTTATATCAATGCACTCCTTTTTAGGCCATCATCTTGCTTTAGTTTTGCTATTCCTAAGTTAAACTACCTTGATTTTATCTTGTTTATACAGGGATATATACTTACTTCTGAGATTGATGGCACCATTCAAATGAAGAGTTACCTTACAGGCAATCCAGAAATTCGGCTTGCTCTCAATGAGGAGCTGATTATAGGCAGGAGTGGAAGGTCGATATATGGTATTTCTCAGGGCTTGGCAGAATATATCATAGAATTAAGTTTACAGTTCTGTTTGAAGAAATGAGATTTTCTACTTTTGGTGCTTTCAAGTTACTTGTCTCACATACATGGCAGATTTATAGAAGTATTTTAAGTTGCAAAAGGCACTTGTCTGTGAAATTTAAGGGCATTTTGACTGATAGGATAATTTCATGTTAATAGGTAAAATGGTCAGCCAGAATAAACTGTGTTCCTTCACTCCTTGTTGATGAATAATAGCAGTTTTTTCATGTTTTTATATTTTTCTCCCGTTCCCAATTTTTTTTACCTGAAAAAGGGAAACTCTTTGAACAGTTTCTAGTTACAAAACCTTCTAGCTTGACTATGAGGATAGTGTTGGATGACCCATCACCGATTCAAAAAGCTAATGGACCTTTTTTCTTACATAATCATTTGTTCTGCAATGTTTTTCAGGGTGCTAACAGATTTTCCTCTTTCAACTGTTTATTTTATGTAAATGTTCTGTTATACATGCTAAAATATTTTGTTTCGCTTGCCTAATCTTGTTTGTTTGCAACAGACTATAATAGTTCAACTGGATCTGGGGCAGTTATACTGGATGACTGTAATTTCCATGAATCTGTGCATCTTGATAGTTTTGACAGCGACAGAACTCTGACCCTGGTGAGTGCAACTAGGATAATGTAAACTAGAATGTTTTGTCATTTGTCCAGAACCCTTTCATTATTTTGTCATTAGTAATATGAAAATTTTACCCAACAGGTTCCACCAGATGGTGAATTTCCTGTAATGAACTATCGTATGACTCAGGAATTCAAGCCTCCCTTCCGTGTTAATGCTTTGATTGAAGAAGCAGGTGCTCTCCGGGTGAGTGACTGTTTTCCATGATTTCTCAATTCTCAATTAAACTTCGGGATCTGGTTTGTTTTTACTTTTGCTATTTATGTCCTAGGCTGAAGTAATTCTTAAAGTGCGTGCTGAATTCCCCTCAAGCATTACAGCAAACACAATTCAAGTACAAATGCCACTGCCCCCATATACAACTAGGTATATTCTGTTAATACTTTATCTTTTGTAAGTTTGAATGGTCAAGATATGTTGATTGTTTTGAATCCAGACTTCTATTAAAATTCAGCAGGAGAGCATTTTATTATACTCGCATTTCATTTGTTCAATGGACAAGATATATTGCATTCCTTGGAACCAGACTTCATATTTCTTGTCAGCCAAAAAGAAATCTACTAAATTCTTATTTTCTATTTACCTTTCGACTGTTGAGTGATAGATGATAGTCCATCTAAGAGAACATTTCTTAGTTGTTTTCTACCATTTTTCACTTGTTCTCTAATGACTTCTTTTTCAAAAAATAATTATATAAAAATATGGAATGATTAAACGTAAACAATTAGATATACAAATTGTTTCTAAAACATATTTAAAAGTATTAAATAAAGATAAAAATATTTTAGATTTCCCAACTGACTTTTGTTCTGCAAAACACAATAGTTTTAAAAATTGTTCTAAGAAACTATTTTGGAGAATAGTTATCAAACAGGTCCTAAGGATCTTGTTTTGCAGGAATTACAATTCAATATTATGCTATGTTATGATTTTTACTGATGATCGTAACTATATTTACAATTTTCAGAGTTAGTTTCGAGTTGGAGCCTGGAGCAGTTGGAAACACAACTGACTTTAAGGAAGCAAATAAGAGACTAGAATGGGGTCTAAAGAAGGCAAGAATCAATTCTCCTTTTCTGCACTTTTCTTCTGGTTCCATTTTATATTCTTTACACCTTCATCCTGAGATTTTACACTAGTATTCTTTGATTTCTGGCAAGCTTTCTCCTTTCAGCTAGACAATTATATGTAGGTATTAGCTCCACCCCAATAAGCAGTTATTAAAAGATGCATTATTTCTATAGATTATAGGTGGATCTGAGCATACTCTACGTGCAAAGCTGACATTTTCACAGGAATTTCATGGTATGTGATTTCCTTCTTTATTTTCTTAGTTTTATATAATTACTTTAGTTTTGATATCATGGTCAATGTTATTGGCATCACCTTCTCAACACAGGAAATATCACAAGGGAAGCTGGACCTGTTAGCATGACCTTCACAATACCAATGTATAATGCTTCGAAGCTTCAGGTAAGATGGTACCATTGAGTTTACTAAGGCCTTCCTTACAACATCTCCAATAGTGCTTTATTTTTTACTCTATCTCTATATATAGAGATTTTGGGGCAATTATATTCCAATAGTTCTCTATTTTCATATCTAAAATAGAGATTTTGGAGATTCACCATTTTAGTAAAGACTATTTCCCTATTATTTTATTATTATAACAATAAAATAATTATTTTAATAATATTTTTATTTTTTAAGATATATTAATTTTGAATTATTTTTCATATACAATATAGTAAAATGATTTTAATATATTCATTTTTTAGTAGTAATTTTATTTTAATAATTTATAATTTTTCTTAAAATAAATAAATTTTAAATAATTTAATTTTTATTAAAATTATTTTTTGACAATGATATAATACATTTTATTATTTTAATTTATAAGGAAAATGAAGATTGTTTGTTGGAGTTTGATAATAAAATATTAAGATTTTAATTAATTAATGCAATACAATTTCAGAAATAAAAAATAAGGCAATTCAAACTGAAAAAAAGGAGAACATAGAAATTACATCACATGGAGGTGATTTACCACCATATTAGTTTTTGTATTTTATTTTTATCATTTGGTTATAATTTTAATGTAATTTCATTATGTAGCTTTTTTAATGTTGTTTTATTTTATAATGAATATTATGTTTTCTAATATAATTTATTAGTTTAAGAAGCATTTTTAGGTTTTTAATCTATTTTTATTTATTATAATTTTATTTATTCATTATAATTTTATTTATTTAATATAATTTTATATTTATAATTAAATAAAAATAAAAGTATTTCATATATCATACTCTTAAAATATTCTAATTGTAAAAACGAATGTTTTAAGAATGCACAAGGATTCGAAATAAAATAAAGACATTTATTTGAGCTTCGGGTTCTAAAATAAGGGCCTGTCATCTCTAAATATAGAGAAGATGCCAATTTGGAGTTGAAAATAGGGATCCATTGTTGAAGATGCTCTTAACATCTTCCTACCATTGGTCTCACAAACCAAAGATGATGGATAGAAATAAGTTTTCCCTGTTGAAGTCAAGGATTAAAGATTAATAATATCCTGGATAAATAATATAATCATTATTTTTTATGGATGTATTAGAAGTCAACTAAATCCAGATGCCACTGCCCATAGTTAGGAATGCTACAGGTTTCATTGCTTTTAACCTCTTTCACTAGTTTGATGGTGATACTTTCTTATGACCACAATCCAATGGGTATGCTCATATCGAACAGAGATAGAAAATAAAAAGTAGGAAGAATTTAAGCTGAGCAACTTTTAGCCAAAATTAATTGGATTCAGTGCTCAATTTGGGATGGGCAACCATGGTTCAGGGATCAAATTGTGAAGCTGAAGTGTTTTAAAATAATATCATTGAATGCTAAAATCAGCTGCAATACCTGCTTCCTATCTTATGTTAGCAGTATATGATTGGACTCTGAGGCTTCGGCTTTGAGTTTATTGCAATGCCCCTTTTTTATTTTTTATTTTTACTTAATTTTTATAATTATTTTCCATTTGTTATGTGCCTGTTTAGGTCTCCCATCGAAATAACCATTTTTTTTAAATGTTTCCTGTTGCAGGTAAAGTATTTGCAGATATCAAAGAAGACCAAGGCCTACAATCCATATCGATGGGTGAGATATGTCACACAATCAAATTCCTATGTTGCCCGGTTATGATAAGAAGCTTTTTCTTCCCGTTTCCCTGTCCTACTGTTGTGTTTAAGATCAAACGAATACAAAAATTACAACTAAAGTAAGGCATGACTGTGTATCATTTGCTGTTTAATCTTCATTCCCCTTGTTGCCCAAGTTTTGCACCATCTTTTTTTTTAGTGCACCTTCCCCAAGATCTCTTCAACTTCATATTAATGAAATGGGATGAATCTCTAATGTGGATCATAATTCCTAACCGACTTGTGGGTTGGAGCTTGTAAATAAGCTAGCCAATCTGTTCCTTTTCCAAAGCCATTGCTGGGGAATCCGGGCCATTTTCTTAGCTAGGTTGGGTTTTTGATATATACCCATATCGTACATCAGGTATATGACATTGTCTTGGTCTCTAAAAGTTTAAAATGCCATGTTGAATGTGAAAACTTGATCTAAATTGGGGTTATGTCGGCCTAAATATCAGCAACTGGATGTGCTGCTACGTCAAACTGGTTTCCCTCGAGGACCTGGAAGCTTATCCATGCTACAAAGCTTAATGCTACAGATTTTGACTTTTTTATTTATTTATTTTTATTTAATTTAGTCTAGAGATATCAAATCAAACAATTCTGTGGGTGGCTTAGCAGGCAGATGTAATGGTAGCAGAATGAGAGAGCATGGGCGGGGGCCATGGTCTCCAAAAGCAGTATGTGCTTTACTGCAGCTTTCTGAGCTTGAAAGAGAAAGACCCACTGAAAACCAAAAAGAAAAGGGAAAACATGAGGGACGGGTTACTACGAAAGAACCGAACGAGGCAGAAAGCTTGGGATTGATAGGGGACGTCAGGGACGAACCCACCTGCTCGCATCTGGCTTTTGGGAGTTTTGAACATGCACGTAGTTTCAACTTTTGTAGGCATATTTCCTTCCTTCTCTCTGCTCTGACTCTATATATCTTCTGGGATATAGGGATATGTTATAGGGTCCCATGGCATTTGATTCGAAAAACTATGCCTACAAAAGTTGAAACTTAACCTATTGTCACGAGACTACTCGTTCATGCAGTGGTGAGGTCCGTGCGGCCAGTTTCATATAAACGCTTTCATGAAACCTGGCTTATCATGCCACAATTCTACGATTTACGCCGACTCTGGCTTTGTTCTACTCGAGGTCACAGAGCGACCATCTCCCGACCGGGCCAGACATAGTATAGAGCTAACACCCTTTCATGGGCCAAGTTCATATTTCTAACTGGGACACATGCCAACTCCGGGCGAAAGATCATCCACATCCACTTGTACACACCTTCGAAAGACTTCACACCATTCTATTCAAACTCGTCAGCATGTTTAATCTTCATTAAGCTCTTTAGCTATGATCACGGGCGCATACACAATAAGTCTGTGACGCTACTTGATAAATAGTCCAAAATATTTGATAAAGGGTTGAGGGATAACTTTAGTAAACCTAATATATGAGGTCATACCTAACACATAAGATAGTATCTAAGGTTTACTAAGAAGGTCAAATGGACTCCATCAATTATTTTTTGTATCATGGGATTAGAACTAGGTTTCAGCTTTTTAGGGCCGAAATTTTCAAATAAAAAGCCATGGACCTTATAACATTGTTTCCCGTTTACATATCGCAATCACATAAGAGCAATTCCAATAATTCTCCATTTTTAACTCAATCTCCATATTTAGAGATTTGTACTCAAAAAATACACTCCAACCATCCTCTATTTCTCCATATTTGGAGATGTAAATAGGAACTACTATTCTCCCATTATTTTAATATTATTCTAGTATTCTCTCATCAT
Source organism: Tetrastigma voinierianum (assembly GCA_016808115.1). NCBI lineage: Eukaryota > Viridiplantae > Streptophyta > Magnoliopsida > Vitales > Vitaceae > Tetrastigma > Tetrastigma voinierianum. The sequence goes on from JAEQBH010002183.1 coordinate 250,100, forward strand.
TTTATTCTTATAATAATAAAATAATTATTTTAATAATATTTTATAAAATATTTATAATTATTTCTTAAAATAAATAAATTTAAATAATCTAAGATTTTTATTAAAATTATTTTTTGATAATGAATTTTTATTTATATTGTAAATAATAATAAGATTTTAATTAACTAATTCAATCATTTTTCAGAAATAAAAATAAAACTTTAAATTGAAAATTAAAAAAAAAAGAATATAGACATCACATCACATCACGTCACATCATGTTTTACTTCGATTAAACAGTCGACGGGAGAAGACAACTGGGTTAGCAGCTTGCTGCAAGGTGAGGGTGAGGAGTCCCAGCGAAAAATAGCAATGGTCTGCTGGAACCTCTGGAATGGGAGAAACTCGGTGATCTGGAGCAACAGTTGCTGTAACGATGCCCGAGTTCTCAACTCAGCGTTGCTCGCCCTCTTGGACCGGAAAATGGAGAATATTGAAAAAATTACTAGTAAATTCAAGTTAAGTCAATCAAGTGGTCGTAATAATGATAAATTTAATAATTTTAATGAATGCGACGATAGAAATTATAAAGGTGATATACGATGATATTAGTTTTTATATTGTATTTTTATCATTATGTTAATGTAATTTATTATGTACCTTTTGTTAATGTTACTTTATTTTATAATGTAAAACGATGTTTTATAATATAATAATTATTAGTTTATAATATGTTTTTAGGTTTTTAATATATTCTATATTAAAATTTTATTTATTTAATATAATTTTATATTTATGTTTAAATAAAAATAAAAGTATTTTTTATATAATTTATTTAAAAATATTCCATTTGTTAACGGCACGATTTAAAGCCAGTGCTAAGAATTTAGCCTGAACTTCAAAATACGATTCACATTATCTCCAAAAATAAAAAATATGTCGATTTGGAGTTAGAAAGAATGATTTGTCATTGGAGTTGGAAATGAAGATGCCAATAAGGTGGTCATCTGTCCTTTTCCGTTCCCGTATACCTACCTAATTCTTCATGCCATGGATAGACTCTCAGCAGGCTTCAAAAATTAAAATGGATAATTTATCCAAAAATCTTAACTGAACCTTTGGGATATTTACTATTCAGGTGTGGTGTAATCATGCTTTGACAATCAATCAGCCAAGAATTTATTATATGTAAGCATCACTGACATTCCAGAAATGGCATTATGTTCAGTATTCATATAAAGCAGTCGACAGAAAAGACAGACTCAAATGGGCAAAAGAGAAGAGATAATAAATAAATAAATTAATACTAATGCAAACCACATGAACCTCCTGACACATCCATCCAAGTTGTAAGAATCACATTTTAATATTTTATCGTTAGTCACATCACTCACTGTGAAACCTAAAATGGAGAATCAAACTCCAATACTGCCAATTGCTCTGGCTTAAATATGGATATGTCAGATATACGTTTGTGTTGCGTGCATATAATATATATATATATATATATATATATATAACAAGAAAGCAATTCTTAAATAGTATATAATTAAGTTTCAGAGTCAACCCAAAACCCACAATTCTGCACTGGGAATTATAGCATATATGCCTGTAATTTGAAAATAGGGTTCACGGGAACTTGATTCCATTTTTATCTCATTTTTATCTATCTAACACTTCAAAATCTGTGAAAGAGAAACAAGAGATGGCCCGATCCCTCCAGTTGGTACCCCTCCGGTAGAAAAGGGAAAAGCAAGATTCCAACAGTCCTACCTTAATAGAAAAATGAAGATGGTACCATTAAGATATTCTACTATTCTTAACCGAAAGTCGACTCCAATTGACAATTCTTTTTTTATTTCTTTTTTTTTTTTATCTTCTTATTTTAAACCTCCAACAACAAAAAAAAAAAAAAAATCTTTATTCTCCAAACCCTACGCTTTCTTTTCTCTCGCATCATAAATCGATCTAGGAATTCGATTCTAGTATCAAATATATTTTTTTTAATCAGTGGCGTGGTAGCTTTATGTTGACCATTTGGTGTCGACAATGAGAATCATGTTTAGTCATTTCAATCAACTAACATTTGAATTTGAATCCCATATCGGTTTAAGTAGAGAGCATAAAGCATGTTTTACTTTGATTCATCTAAGGAAATTAAGCCATAAAGAAATGGGAATATATAGATATATATCGAGAGAGAGAGAATGAGAGAGAGAGAGAGAGAGAGAGAGAGCAACTTTATTGCAAAGTCTGGAGAAGCCAGATATTGATGATACTGCAGCACTTCACTATTCTTAATGCCTTAAAAGGTGGTTGAGTCATTCTAAAGCGAGGCTCGATAAAGATTGCATTATCTCTTAGCTTTTTCCTTAAACGTCTAAAGCTCCAACCCCCCCTTCATTTCTTACCATTGGGTCTTCTTCCTCTTCATTTGGATTCCAATTCCTCATCTAGTGTAGGGTCATCATGGCTGCTCTTTCTAACTCCGTATCTAATTAATATATACTTGTTCTTTCCTTTCTTTTAAACAAAGGGTTCTTCTTCTACACATTTCATAAAAGTTTTTTCTATTCATTTTGTATTTCATTCCTTATAGTATTATATTTTTATAAGGACTCAAGTCTAAGACCTCTCACACCCATTCCTCCTTTACCACTTAAACTAGGCCTCAATACACACATTTGATAAAAGTTCGAACAACATATTAGTGTGGATTTTAGTAATGGCTACCAGTCAGGGGTTTTTAGTCGACAATTTTAATGGGTATTGGTTCAATGGATGATGGATGCTCAAGACTCCTAGGGCGGAAATAAAGGAAGAAAAAAAAATAGTAAAAAGAAAGGTCCACCTCCTCAGACAGAACATGTGATGACCATGATAATTCCACATTGTCACCTTATGATGCAGTCTCCCAACCCCCAAACAGGAGCCAATTCTCTTCTTCATCTCTGCATGACTTGTGCCTTTCATGGATCAACATGGTTGCTACCATTGGTCTTTTTCCACTCCTTCTACTCTTATTACCATCTCTCCTTTGAATTATTATTATTATTATTATTCATATTTGTGATGTAGAAGAAGGATTTTAATTCTTGAGCTGTACGCATAGCTAAGAAACTCTTTTAAGTTTAGAATGAATTGGAACCCCCCATCATTACATTTCCAAAAAGAGAGCAGGGCAAAAGATAAGGTGCTGTGGAGGGATGCCAAAATAGATTAGATATCATAGTCAAACTATTACATGGTTAGCCCCTGAGAGAAGCTGATGAGCAGCACATGCATCTAGTCAAACTTTCCACCCAAAAAGTCTTTCATATTCTTACTTGAAAAGTCGTCACCTACGAAAAGAACCTTTGACCATGGCGGTTGGGAGCAACCCTTGCCCACATGGTCTTCATCTCTGGATTCAACAGCACATTGGTTCTTTTCTTTTCTTTTCTTTTTTTTTTTTTGGGGGGGGGGGGGGCCGCAATTCATTGAATTTGGCACAATATTTGTATATATATTCCCTTCATATACTGCAACAAAATTTCTTTATGTTCCAATTTTCAAAAAACTTCCAACTTATGGGGATACACAAATGAGTAATTAATTGGTTTGACCAATGGATAGACTTTATAATAATGGGGCAGTCTTACAAGTTACAACTACATGGGACTGATGGGAGGATGCATAATTTTGAATGTACAGAAAAGTTGGTTTGGTATTGATTTGAGGTAAAAAAAAGGTTGGGGGTGATCTTCTGATCATTTCAGGGGTGGGAAATAGATTACGTGCACAAACAGCCTGCCGGGATCAAAAACAAAAATACACAGGAACACCCTGATGCCCATTACATCATATGATGATACTAGATACTGTAACAAGAGGCCAAAACCATGAATTTTCCCCCTTTTTTGATGAACGTGATGTTTGGGTTAGTTTGCACGCTGATCCCACGAAGGTCTCAAGTTAATGGTCGAATAAACCTTCGATAAAAGGGACTCAAATAACCTCATGATCATATAAACTCAAGCCCGGGATTTCCATACACCATCACCCCTTACCCTCAAGAGCCCAAAACCATGAATTTTTCCCTTTTTTTTGTTTTTTTGAATGATAGAGAGAGCGTGTATGCTTGAGAAAATCAAAGCAACCTCTTGGAATGTTGTCCGGACCCTGGCCTGCTTGTAGTCGTACGGCCAACACAACCACAATCATGTGAAGTTCACTCATCCTCCCAACTCCGGGCCCTGCCATGCCTGCTGGGTTCACTTCACACTCCATTATTGAATTGAATTCCCAATCAATTCAAACTAGATAGCTCCCAACTCCCATACACACCCCTCCATTCTGATAGGCCAAATGGGTTGGTTTTATTCCTCAAATTTGATTTGAAATTGGTGTCATAAGTCGATCCAGGGATTTTGCCTTTTGCCTTTGGTTACACAGCATGTAGGACTTAGGAGGGAGTGGGACGTAGGGCTGAGTGGGCGGGCATTGGCCGCCACCACCACCGCCAACACCAATATGCAATGCTGGCGTGCAGTCTTTTCATTATAAAGATTCATTCATGCCCCTCTCTCTCCTTTTGTGATGTGGCCTATGATGTCCATCTGTTTCCTTTATGCAATTGGACGCGTGGTGCCACTGCCTTCCTCATCCAACTTCCACTCCTTTCCTCCATGGGGGCCGCCCCCCCCCATCCTTTCCCCTCCAAAATTTTATCCCCTCTCCCAATAGAATAGATTAACTATAGATATGATATGATAAATACATTTAGAAGAATAGAACTCTCAAGGTGTGGAGTGGAAGGAAGGGGGCCTGGCTAGCTGCTTATCGCTCACCTCCCCTTCCTCTCCTGTATATGCTCAAAGTTCCTCTAATGGGTAATGGGTATAGATTCTATAATGTCTTTCTAATTTAACTGGGGGGACTCACAGAATTGATATACACGTGGGTGTCAAGAAATGGAACTGACACATCTCTATATATAAAAATGGTGTCCTAGATCAGATTTGTGAGTGTGTGTGTATATATATATATATATATATATATAAATATAGAGAGAGATTAATTATACAAGTAGGACGCACAATGAGGGCACCCTCTTCTTAGCCTCAACTATTGATTTAGGAATCTCATCGTACATCATCATATCCACCCCCCATAGATCTTCAACTCACCCTCTTGTTTCTCTCCCTCTCTACACACCTCCTCTTTCTTTTGGATTTTTTGTTGTTGTTGTTCATCATCATCATCATCTTCTACTTCCTGGGCAGCTCCAAATATGCCCAGATCTTCCGACCTTCCTGACTGTTTCTACCAAAGCCAGCCTATCTTAATCTCTCCGAACCGGCCAACTCCCAAGCATTCCCTTTATCTCTCCAACCTCGATGATCAGAAGTTCCTCAGATTCTCCATTAAATATCTATACCTTTTCAGAAAATCTACCAGCTTAGATGGGTTGAAGTATTCTCTTTCCAGGGCTCTGGTCGACTACTACCCATTGGCTGGGAGGTTGAGGACAAGCTCTGAAGATGAACAGAAGCTGGAGATTGATTGCAATGGAGAAGGTGCTGTCTTTGCTGAAGCCTTCATGGATTGCACCGCCGATGACTTTCTTGAAGTTTCTAGCAGACCAAACAGGTCTTGGAGAAAGCTCTTGTATAGGATTGAAGCTCACAGTTTCTGTGATATTCCTCCTCTCATAGTTCAGGTCTGATTCCCATACTCAACAACTACATATTTTTCTTTTTCCTTCTCTTTTGCTCATCTTCCATGGCCTCCCTTTTTCCATTATTAATCCCTCTTGTTATTTAATGCTTTCTCTTCTTTCATTTTCTGTCCCTCCCTCCATGAAACCCGGATTCCAATATATACACATGTTTTTCAAAAACTAATAAAAACAAAATAATGAGACTTGATTGCCTGTGTTTATTACTAAAAATAAAAAGAATATAAAACTCTTGAAAAAATGAAGCATATTGGCATTCGGTCCTAATGACATTAATTTCCAATCACGGATTCCTTCATTTTCTTTTTCAATTCCATTTCTCTGCTCCTCCTTCCACCTCTCTTTATTTTTCTTATTCTTGATAACATGATACCAATATTACCAGACCTGCTGGCGCCAAAATTTTCATGTTATGCTAATATGCTTTGATATATATATTTTTTCTTTTTCCTTTGTTGGCCTCGAAAAAGAAAAGAAAAGAAAAAAAAGTAAAAGATAAATAGTGGAGGAGATGAAGGCACAAAAGGGTGTGGTGTGAGTAAGATATACGAATGCGGTATACCAGTAGTCAGAAGTGGGTGTCCTTACAATTTCTCAGATGATAGTTGATACTGCCCCCCACCCCCGTTTCGTTCCTTTCAGCTTTCACTGAGCTCGGTTGTTGAGCTTTGCCGCCTCTAATGGCATAAATGCCCTTTCCAGTGTCTATTTATTTACTCTCTTTGCCCTTCCATTTCGGGCTTCCAGGTGACCAGTCTCCGCTGCGGAGGCATGATCCTCTGCACCGCCATCAATCACTGCCTCTGCGACGGCGTCGGCACGTCCCAGTTCCTACACGCCTGGGCCCACATCACCGCCAATCCCAACTGGGACCCACCAATCATGCCTTTCCACAGCCGCCACGTGTTGAAACCGAGAAACCCTCCACATATACCCTTCGATCATCCAGGGTTTACGAGGATTGCCACCGGGAACCAGAACCAGAACCAGAACCAGAACCAGTACCTGCAGCCTCTCGTCCCCACCTCCTCGACCTTCACCCCGTCTCATATCCTGGAGCTGAAGCGGCAGTGCACCCCCTCGCTGAAATGCACCACCTTCGAAGTCCTGGCATCTCACACGTGGCGGGCGTGGGTTAAAGCTCTGGACCTGTCCCCTTCACTCAACGTCAAGCTCCTTTTCTCCGTTAACGTCAGAAAAAGATTAAAGCCGGAGCTTCCACAGGGGTATTACGGGAACGGGTTCGTGCTAGGATGCGCCGAGTCGACGGCGAAGGAGGTGGTGAGTGCTAACCTACACAGCGGGGTGAAGCTGGTGCAGCAGGCGAAGTCGGCCCTAACGGACGATTACGTGAAATCAATGATCGATTTGCTGGAGGACAAAACGGTGAGAACCGATCTGTCGGCGACTTTGGTGATATCGCAATGGTCGAAATTAGGGTTAGAGGATTTGGATTTCGGAGAAGGAAAGCCGCTGGAAATGGGTCCTCTTCTCAGTGACATTTACTGCTTGTTTTTGCCCGTCATTGGCCATTTTGATGCCACCAGAGTTCTGCTCTCCGTCCCTGAATGCGCCGCCGCCAAATTCGAGTATTATATGAATGATTTCTCCTATATATATAGAGATCATCATGATTATGAAGTTAAAACAGATTGATTGATAATGCTCCACTCGCGGACGACCTTTTTTTTTTTTCTTTTTTCTTTCTTTCTTTCTTTTTCTTGTTGAATTTGATCTCTCCCACTTAATAAACATGTATGGTAGTTGATAAAGGGGAGCCATTAACTCACTGTATAACTCGAAGTGCTGAGGAGTAATATATATATATATAAGACACTAATCTTATCCGAATGCCAACTTGTTTCCTGTATGTATTTTTTTCTTTCATGTTGTTTTGAAGCTTATCCGGGGCCGGAGACCAGCAGCTGCATTGTGATGTAATCACACTTTTCATCATCGTCATTGCTTTGTGACATTCGCTTTTGCAGGCTTTGCGTGGTCGGCGTACCATTAAAGAATTTCACGTACGTTTCATCGGGGGTTATGTTCCCTGTAAAATCTTGATGTTTCTTCTCATTTCACCATCCTCCCCTACCATTCCCGTGATAACTATCTTACGGGTCTCAATTTCAATTTATTTGAAAAACTATGACCAAAATACCTAAAACCAACCCAAGTATTCTAATTTTAAAAATATTTAATAAAAAAGTTAATTATTTGATTAACGATCCAATAAATCTTATATATGAGATCAATTAACCTTAAGTATTACCATATGTGTTAGGTATGAGAGATTTATTGAAGTCATACTTAAAGTTTGTTGTAATCTTTATAAAATATTTTGTTCTCTTTATCCAATATTTTTAAAATTAAGTTACCTAACCTTAGTCCTAATTTTTCAAATAAAGGGAAATGAGGACTCATAACATAGTTTTCCACTTTTCCCCATCCCCTCTTTTGTTTCGTGAACCAAAACCCCCGCACACTACTGGAAATTGAAAAGCAACTATTTTTCATATTAAGAAGCATAATAATCATATTAGAACCAAATTCGTAGAGGTTTATGATATTAGAGTTTGGTTTATAAAAAGAGGCCTTGAATTCGAGCCATTAATTTGCATGCCAGCTTGAGGGTGTAGGCTTTGTGGCCCAGGGAGCAAATATAATCACATTGAGAAGTCATAATATGTTACATCCATTACTTTATCACCAAAAAAAATTCAAGTTGTGTATCACTTATTGCAACCCATCTTCTTTTCATGGCATAATGAAACTTTAAAAAACAAATCCAAACTCAATCTCATAAGGAGTTTGAAAATGTCTAGATTTTAAATAATAAAGTGTAAAAATATATAATATATATCATTAATATTAACTATTAAAGTCTTATATCTTCTTGATATATTCTTATTTGATGCTATATCAAGGTATATATCTACCTCATTCTTATCTTCATTCAAATAATCAAATAACAAAAATAAGATAATATAAGTGGTAGTGATTGATTATATTTGACTCTTCATCGACTTTGTATTTCAGTATATTAACAAGGAATAATCACTAAATAAATGAATAAATACGTAGTTTGTACATTATAAAATGGTACGATATGCATGACAGGCACATGGGCCAACTATATTCTATATTATATTACCTGTATTCTCAATATGGATAACACAGGTTCTAACACCACTCTTCTTTGCAGTTGGACTGGAGGATAATATGTTAGTAGCTAAATATATATCTAAGTGTTGTTTGTATATATTAGATCAAATGATAGATAATGATCTCTCTTTGCCGGGGGATTTGGGATGATATTACCTTTTGCCATTGCGTAGTGTCCAATCCCGCCGGCCAATGCCATTCTCACACACTCACCCCACAACATCTTTCACTCTTTGTGGGTGCCTTTCCTCATCCAATCCTTTGTGTTACCTGATTAGGTTTCCATCCATTCTTTTAGACATCAACTTTGTAACTACCTGCTTGAGGTGGTGTTTGTTTTTTGCTAATCTTTGAATAAGAAACTTTTTTGAGAACTATCTTTGAATATGACAATAGCATTAAGTATTAAGTTGTTTGTTTTAACGATTAGGTGAGTAGTAGGGATATTAATGGCCAGGTTGTGGATTACATTTTAGTTACGTCCGTCTATTTCTTAATGTATCGCGTATTTAATTACAATTTTAATCGGGTTTTTAACGGGCTTGAGTTTATTTTTCAAATCGACATGGGGTTGGTATTATTCTTTCGTAAAACTGAGAAAATTAGAAATTTTAAATGGTGATAAAATGTTAATAAAAATATAAATTACATCATAAGGGTTCGGGAAACATAAAATCTCTAGATGCCGGATGTGGCTTGATTTGCATGATTAAATTCGTGCGTGAAATCTAGTGACCTAGAAAAGTTTTGTCGAATTCTAAGACAAGCGGAAATTTTCGATTTCACGAGTGATAAGTTGTTAGTATTTACCAGAACTGAAGATTTTTACGAAAATCTCGAGAGAATCGAGGGAAATGACTTGGGCTAAGTTAATTTAAATAAAAATTAGGCGAAAAGAAATAAATTGTTTAGGGTATAAGCGAGTACGAATGAAGCTGATATGAACCATATATATAAAATAATAATAATAATGACTCTCGATTATATTTAAAAAATAATTTTTTATTATTTTTATTTTATACTTTAATATAAATAATAATTATTATTATAATGTTTTTAATAAATAATATATAAAAATTCATAATATTTTATTTTTATGAAAAATATTAATTTTAATATAATAAAAATAAAAAAGCAAATATAAAATTAAAATTTAAAAATAAAAGCAAAGTAAAATGTAAATGGGGTGGTGGGAATTTTCCTATCTTAGATCCCATCTGTTTAATTTTTTTAAATGAAACGAGTTTGGGAATTGAAAAAATAAACGAGCGGGATCGGGATGGGATAGCCGTCTAGCCTCCGTTATTAAATGCGTGAGTGTATATTCTTAGTTATTAACTGTTGGGGCGATGATTTGAGGTTTTTAACTTTATTTTTGTGGAAAATGACTTTTACGAATAAAAGCGAAATATTTTCGACTTTTAATTGAACTTTTTAAAAAATTTCGTGATAAGTTGTAAAAATTTAAAAAAAGCAAGCAAATTTAATCTTTGAAAGATTTATTATTCGGCGTTAAGTCAACAACCTTTAAGTCTTGAGTCGCACCTTATTTTGTCACTTGTTTTCTAACTTTACTACTTATTTGATTAGTTTGATTTAGATTTTGGTTGTTCAATATATATGATGAAATCTAAATCATCACATATTTATCCATTACTTCAAAGATTTTGTTTGCATCTTTTGACCAAGTTCTTATTACTTATTAGAGCCAAACTTGATTTATGGTTGATCCTTTTTATGGGTTTAGATTTAGAATTAGATATAGTAATTGATGTAATCTTATTGTAGACGAGCATAAACTCACAAGCATAATATTCATATCAAATTCAAATTATAAAAGTTTGAGCTTTTAGTAAATTGGTTGTTTAATATAGTATCAAATCTTGATCTGATAGGAGGGTTATGGATTCAAGATCCCTCTTTAGTATTTGAATATTTTGATCTTCATTTATATATTTAAAAGTTCATAATGGAGGTTTGTTTAACTCTTCATGTACCCAAATCATTCGCATGTAAGGGAGGGGGGTTAAAAGCTAAAGAGTTGGTTGTTTAACAATCCTCACCCCTAACGTCCTCATTATTATTATTATAGGAGAATTAGCCACATAAATAAATCCCTTTAATATTATCATTTTGAGCCTAAAAGGCTCCCAAGATTTTTAAACGTGGCTAATAGGGTAAGAGGAACCCCTACTGTGCCAAAAACTTTTCTCCTATGGATGTAACAATTATAGTTAAAATAATATGAAAGTTAAAATTTTATAATTATAGTGGAATGTAATTTTAGACTTAGAGAGATCGAAGGAAATTTTAAAATAATTATAAACTCTTATAACAAAAAAAATGTAATTTATATAGTTCAATTATTTTATTAATATAATACATCTAGAAAATAACTCATAATTTAAATATTTATAAACGTAGTCATATTTATAAAAAAACAAATATAATAATAACAGATTGTTTAGTTAAAAAAATACATTTGTAATATTGATTCTAATATTTTATGGTTAAACTTTTCTAAATATGTTATAAAATTTGGTCATAAAGATTATTGTGTTACTCGTTTAATAAAATTTATAGGAATTCTAATACCGTAGTTTCCTTTAAAAAAAAAAAAAAACATCTTAGATTTATACCTTAGTAAGGAATATTGCATTTTTGTGGTTCGGAAACACAAAAACTATTCAATGAATTTTACGAGTATAAAGTGAAGGGAAAGTGTGAGGGTAGAGAGGAAAAGAGAAAATAATAATTGAGGGCATTGGTTCATATGGGGCAGAAAGTCAGTGATCCGGGAGACAGGGCAAATATGGAGGAGATCTGTCGATATTCGAAAATAGAGGAAATAAAAATAGTATATATATATATATATATTCGAAAATAGAAATAAAAATAGTATATATATATATATATATATATATATATATATATATATATATATATATATAGTGATTATGTTTTTTTTTATGTTTTTTTTTTTTTTTTTGAAAGATATAGTAATTATGTTTTATGTCATGATATACTAATGATCCACTAGGCCACTAGTAGAGTACTTTCTAGACCCACATGAAAGACAGAGTGTCATATCTCATCTCAGAATCTAGGATTCCCAAACGTCAAACTTTGTCGCTCCACGCTTTATTTTTATATTCCAAGTCATATGATTTGTTTTCAATTTTTTTTTAAAATTAAGTACCATTCTTCGTCACGATTGCACGAACTAAATTTAATACGGATTCGGAGTGGGTTAGATGAGATTTTCGTGTTAAAAACGCTAAAACACTGAATCAAACTCCATCTACAAGGTCTGAAACATCTTTCCCTAAATTTGGTGACGTAATCAATCTAAAGATTAGGTAATTTGTAATTTAGTTTTTTCGAAAAAAATAAATAAAAGATTATTTGAATGTATTAGAGTTTTTAACTTCGGTTTGGACTTTAGTTAGTTGTCTATTCATTTTAATGGATTAATTAACTTCCCTTGAGCTAATGAGGTAAGATTTAATTAAATTAGAATATAAACAAATAAATAACAAAGAATAATGGGCCCTACTACCATCAAATTGTAGGCGAGATAGTTAAGTGTTTGGTTCGCGAGTACCCATTTCTGTCGAAATTCGAATGAAATTTTGATGTATTGATATTTAGTTTCGTTTTTCGAAAATGCGTTTAAATCTTAAATTTGGTTGAAAATAAAGAATAAGTCCCCAAATCCGTTTATAAAGCCGATTTTCTTGAAAATGAAGTTAATGAACAAATGAAAATGTGTTTAAAATTGAGAGTTCTTATTCATTTTTGCCATTGATTTTTGTCTTGATTTTGCTATTGCTTTACACTTTTTTTCTTATAATTTGGTTTCTTTCACAGCTTTTGAATTAACATAATTCGAAAACGAGAAAGCAATATAGTTTTTAAATTTATATATAAAATGTTGAAAATAGTGATTCATTTTCTTCTTTATTTTCAAAATTTGTTTTAAATGCTATTAAGTAGCCCCAAGCGTGTTTACTTTGTTTTGAAAGTTTGAATAAAACCGAAAATTTTCCTACTCTTAAGCAGGCGCTTAAAGTATCGAATTTAAGCTCTAGTATATAATTGTATTTTATGATAGAGTTTTATCATTTTTATGATTTTATCTCGATGTGTATACACAAACCTACTCAGGTTTTAGACTCAAATCTTTATACGTAATATTACAATCTTATATATAAAATGAATATATGTAAAAAAAAAAAAAAAAGATAGATGTTCTTCTTCTTTCCTTCGAAATTCAAATAAAATCCGAAAATTATGTGCAAGTGTTTGATAAAAAGAAAAATTTTCATGTATAATAGACTCATCTTAATAATGTATATATAGTCTTAATAATGTATGTATGTATATATATATATATATATATATATATATATATATATATATATATATATATATATACCTACGAGTAAATTGTCATTATACGCCCAGAGTGAAATATTATTTTTAAGTCGATTCTGAGATTGACACAGTTTCAAATATCAATCACTTAGGCTCCGTTTAGTATGTAGAAATTTTACATTTTCTTATTTAAAGCTTGAAAATAAGGAAACCGTTTGGTCTGAGTCGAGGCAAAACAAAATTTGCAGAAAATAAAGAAAATGAATTCATTTATTTTGGCGTTTTATATGAATCGGCGGATTCTCTTTGTTTCCTTGTTTTCGAATTAAGTAGCAGGTTGTCGATTGGGATAAAGCAGCAGCGGGATTGTGGTACATTTTGCCTTCTTGCTTTTATTATTCAGCCGATTTTCTTCTCGTGGGCTGAAAACGGGATTGTGAATAATATTAGCGTTACAACGCATTTTAATTAACTTCATTTTCAAAAAATAGTTTAATGACGGATTTTATTATTTATTTTAATGAGTGATACGAAACATATTTCCTGAAAATGAAAACTAAAGATTAGAATACATTGAAAATTTTCATATTCTGAATTTTAGATAAAGTTAAAAATTTCGTGAACTAAACGGGCCTTATTAACTTCAAGAGTTGGATTTGTCCGTTATTTAACATCTTTTAATTGTTTTTTTCTCTTTTGATGTTTACACTATTTTGTATGAGTGTTTTAAAATATAATTATAAAAAAGTGAAATAATTAAAACTAAAAACTGTAAGTAAATGTTATTTTTAAAATATATTAAAAATAGATAAAAATCATTAAATAAAGCATCAAAAAATGATTTTCAAACATAAAAACTAGATAACTTATTTTTATATCCTCGTTTTATGTTTTGACCTTTATTTGCCATACTTACCTGTATGTTCTTCTTTATCACTCCATGACTTCCATTTAACTTTCCTTTCCCTAATAAATACGATACATATATTAATCCAATGATCTAAAATATGTTTTAAATTAATTTTATAAAACAACCTAAAATTTAAAGTAACAATTAAATAATAAGTTTAAGTTAACAACAATTTAAGTATAATTTAATTTTTAGTCATGTGATATAATAAAGGTTAAAAATATCGGTTTCGACGAATATATCAGTATTTTGATTTCATAGATATATCAGATATATCGGTGGACATTTTTACATGAATATCGATATATCGAAAATTAACAAAAACACTTTAAAATTCATGAAAATACTTTGTAAAAGTATAAAAATTATAATAATAATCAAAAATACATATTGATATTACATTGTGATGGTATTTTAAAATCAAAATAAAGATCGATATAACTTCATTGCAACATTGAAACATATCTTAAATTGCACAAATGATGTGTTGAATGAAGACTTAAACACCAAGAATTGACCACAGATTATTCTCCAAGACTTGCACAAATCAAGAATTGTTTGAGAGAGACATTAACAAGAATTGATGAGTTTGATATGAAAAACTAGTGATTTTAGGCTATTTATATAATTTTTGGAGTCAAACTAGCCTTTTTTGGTAAAAAAAACCATTAAAAATGAATGATAACCGTTGAATTTGATTTTGGATCAAATCTGACCGTTAGATCTTGATCTAACCGTTAGATCTTGATCTAACCGTTATAAATCATTAATGACCATTGGATAAAAAATCATCGGACGTCCACGTGTCACTAATATATCTTTGATATTTTCTTATATATTGTCGACACTGTACAAACTTGTGACACCCCTATCCCGGGGGTCCCATTGACATCCCGTCAATCTGCAGAAACCGGTGGGTGTCGGGTAACCCGACGGCACACCATCATGTTCTATTTATAGGGATCTATAATTTAACAAAAAATCGGACATAGTCTCCTCTGTACGAGAAGCTCTATCGAAAATACAACTTGTATAACAATACATCACATGACCCATCCGAGCTCAATATATGTAACAGCCCAACCTAGAGCACACGATGTCAGCGAGGAGTGTCATTTTCTGTTTACTATAAGCATAAGATTAGTTTTTCATTTACTATATAATGTTAAACATTTAACTTGTATTATATTACGCCAGTAGCGGATTACAAAATATGTCCTGACTTAAATATCTGGAAATTAAACGTTCTGATATTTCACATTATTTACAAAATAAGCAAAATTACATAAAATAGACCAAAAGGTCTTCCAGTGGGTACCTAGTGATTCGTGGCCTTTGAGTGCTAATGTGAATTGTCACAATTACGGTTTCCTCTTGTGTACTGCAACGGATGAAGCAGCTCGTCTTAGTTTTCTGGCTTTAGTGGGAATTAATATCACGTATGAATGCCCCTCCCTCTTAAGGGTCACCACCTTCTATACTAATGCATATACTTATAACACATATAACATTTACATATACTTATCATTTCTCATATATATGCTTTTTCATAACAAGTTTCATTTCTTATCATATTTCATATACTTTTCATGTCATCTTGTATTTTATTTCTTGCTCTTATAATTGTATACTATCATTGCATAAGCGATCGTTATCTTACCATGTATCGTGTCGTATATTCTATCACATTTCATTTGCATATCTTGTCGTTTTAACATGTTTAATATCATAAACCTTAGAAGCGGATACGAAATAAGCGTATGTGCAGAAGATACTATCCTTTATGCAGGACAATGATATCTATGTTTGTATGTACCGAAGGTACTATCAGCTGTCTGAGACAATGATCTCTATACGTATGGCCCAGCAGGCTGCTATAATGATCGAATGGGATATAATATCGCGACCAACAGGCTCCGATCAGTTGTATGTTGTAGCAAGCTATATCAAGTATAGTGTGCTGCTCTATCCTCTATCATGTTCTAAGCAGACAATCCATGTGTATTTTATGTTCAATACATATAGCATATTTCCGAATAATTATTGTCATTCGGTAATTATATGCAATATTTACACTCATTTATTCGTATATTTGCATTTTTTTATATCTTATTATATGCATGAATAAATATGGTTACCATATATGCTTATGAGTTATTTACTATCATTCAAGTCTCATCAAGCTATATATATATATATGGATTCTAGACTCAAAGGGATTTCTATAGAGTCCAAAACACGAAAATAGTTACGAAAATCTTAATGGGACTATTTAGAAAACATTCTGAAATTTCAACACAGGCTGTTAGAAAACAGTTAAATTCAATACGATTAATCCAAAAATAGTCCCAAAAATTCTAAAAATTCTAAGAAATTTCAATGCAAGAATTTTGAGACTACATTTCTTGGCATTTCCATGACTTTTGAGTAAATCTAAATAATTAAACTGACGCTTTAGGATAAAAAATAATCAAGTAGGAAAAATTTCATTACCTTTTGGAGTTGACGGGCAGCTAAGATTTTGATACCCATCGTGGCTTTCTTGATGCGTGGATGAACTTTCTTATCTTCTTCTGTCGAAATCACCTGCAGTCCGTTTGTCAAATCTTAGAAAGAAGCGAGAGGAAAAAAAAAATCAAAATCTCACTCACTCTCTACCCGAGCCTCCCCTTTTTCTTTTTGCTATTTTCGTTTTTTTATCCTTTTTTTTAATTTTTTATTTAATTATTATTATTATTATTATTTGGATACATAGTTCATATTGTCTCATTCAGATCCGTTTGTTCAGAAAATTTTTATTTCTTTTCAGTTCACTTTATTTTAAATGAACTTGCTCAATTCATTCCACGACTTAGAGATTTTTGTAAATCTCGTCCTGTCACTAAACATATCACTTGGAAAATCGTAAAATATTCTGACTGTCTCAGAATTCGACTAAACTTTTCTAGGTCACTAGATTTCGCGAGGCAATTTATGTGATCCGTTTAAGTCGTCAAAGAGATCCCAGAGAATGTTCTAAGCTTCCTTGAACCATTATGACAATTTATTATTATTATCCTTTAACTACTTAACGTTTCCATGATTTGTACTTTCATCCCTCCACTTTTCTTAATTGCAAAAAGTGCCACAATTATTTGAAAACTTTACAATTTCCTACTTTGGCATACAATCTTTTATTTTTATGTCATTTGGGTCCCTAATTGACAATTTACCAATTTACCATTGACTTTTGTATTAATTCTGGGTTTTGCTTATTTTATTTTTAGCATTATTTTATTCTGGAAAAATATGTTTTTACTTTTATTATCTGCAACGTATTCTCTAAAGCTGTCGGTATAATTTGAGAGTATTACAATATACCCTGTTGAGGTCATTAATGAGTCATAGTGACCCTCGGCCCCATTCCAACCATACCACAGATACTATACATGAAACTATGTGATATGTTTACAAGAGTTCCAATTATACACTCTTATACAAAATGATATATTCAGCGAAGTTGTTCTAATAAACATATACAAAATATGGTCAACCACATCAGAGCTTTCTTCGTATATGTGGTCAGAATGCGAATTGTAGCTTGCACCATACACATTCTGAAATGGGGGGGTCCCACGACGGGGTGAGCAAAACCTAGTATTGATAATCTCCTAGAAGGGTTACTCCTCACCTAAGTACTCATATAATGATCAAACCAACCCATACACATCCAAATGAAAATGTCTACATGAATGTCGTATAATAAATGCATTGAAATGTCTTCATGCCCATATCCGAGTCACTCAGGCTCATAGCATGTCTATGCCAAGTGTGACAAGCGAGTCCCTTTAGTAGTACCAATAACACATACGAGCCATTCTTAGGCTCACCGATTTTGATACCAAGTATGATGAGCAAGCTGTCCAGTCAATCTCAGCTCCTGTCCTGACTCGAAGTCTATGTGATGCCCCGTGTGTCTTATTTGGGCAGCGGTTCTTTTCGGATCACACCACGGGTCTCTTGCACCCGATGTTCCGGGTTTTTCACACGAGGATGCGACCCCCTTCTTACTCACTTGACACACATTAAACATATTTCACTTTATGCTTTGAGCGGTAGTGCGTTTATTTGGCCATTATTCCAAGAAATCTGTTTCGCTACCATTCATCAACAGCGATGATGGATGACCATACCATGCACGCTGCAATATGTTGATGTCCTTGTGCATATGTAATGCTAATGTCACAACAATTTCTCATGTTACATGTATGATGCACACTACATGAACATTTTCATCGGTTGTACTTCGCCATCAGTACCATGCAACCACTCTCTGCCGAAGCATATAAGTTCCCATATTTCAGTACAAATATATATATAGATATCGTATCAAGCATATTAGCGTATGTTATGACTAAACAAATAATGTCATACAACCTTCCTTGAAGCTAACTCATGGCAATTCCTACCCAATACAATAGCCCTCACCGACATGTCATGCAATGGTCATGTCAAAACCGACTATTCACATCGACCTGTGACCAAGTAACGCACACTTGGTGCAAAACTTATATTTCATCAAAGTTATGATTACCCCTTTGTCCTCCACAGAAGCACATAGGTGATTTGACCTGTCGACTTTTGCAGAGTCTAAGAACACGAGAAGCGAGTTTAGGCAGCGAAGTTATGGCCGTCCGAAGTTGGAGGTCAACAATAAAAAAAATGACAATTGTGTCCCACTCGGGAATTTCCTACCACGCACCATAGCGTGTTCTTTCTACTTTGAATGATTCCCCGAGTCAGAAAGGGTCGAATTTGGATATACCTATTTCAAGGAGATATGTTCTCCTATAAGTCTAGTTTACCCCTGAAATTTTAATCACTCAATTTGGATGAGTGATGACCAAGTTATGGACAAAACATAGTCATGGGGTCGAAGGGGAAAACTGGACATCACCTCCCTTGGACACACACACACATGCCCTTAGACAAAAATTAAATCGAGTAGAAGAAAAACCCTACTTCAAATAGCGTGATTTCCCATGACAGTACCGCATTTTCTTGGTTTCCATGAAAACCCGAACCTTTGATCTTGGCGAAATCTTGTGGTCCACATTTATCTGTAGCTCTCGTAGCGTAAATGGCGCACAACTCCGGCTGCTTAGAGTTTCGGCCAAACAAAACCTTGTAAAATCGTCGGAGAAGCTTGCTTTTTTTTCTCCCTCCTCTCTCTCTTTCTCTCTCTAACGTTTTGTTCTAGACAAAATTGTGAGATATTTTTTATTTAAAATATTTTTTTGATATTTATACATGAGACACGTGGCTTGTAACAACCCAAATTATACCCTAACAGTTTATAACATGTTTCGGGTATAATAAAAGTAAAGTATATATATATATATATTTTGTTTTTGAATAAAATAAGGTGAAAAATAAAATAAGCAAAAAAAAAAAAACCCGGAATTTATTCAAGAGTCAAGGGTAACTTGGTCATTTATCAATTTAGGACCTAAGGGTCATAATCTCATAAGAAAAGATGCTAAAGTGAAAATAAGACAAGTCAAGATTGCAATTAGAATAAGTTGAATTGAGAATGGATGAGAAATAAAGGACTTAAATGAAAAAAATGGAAAAGAAGGCAATTTGGCATAAGGCCAAACATGGCCTTATTAATAAGGCCAAAATATCTTTTGGTCTACAAAAGATAAGGGAGAGCTCAAAAGGATAGAAGAGAAGAAGAGAAGAGAAGGAAAGAAGAAGAAGAAGAAGAGAAGAAGGAAGAAGGAAAAGGATTTCAAAGAAGATCAAAGGTATGGAATCATGTGTACTTTTGGACTTTGGTAGGGATTTATAGGGTTTCCAAACCTAGGGTTTAGTTAGGAATTCATCCTAACGCTAGAATTGTTGGAATTAAGGTTAATAAAACTCTAGTTTTGTATAAATAGAGCATGGAATCCTCCCTTTAAGGTTGAATTCATGGTTTAATTGCAAGTAATGGAGTTTGAGTTTCGAATAAACCCTAACTAATCTTCATGTTAGGTTTATGTATGGGTTATGATCCGTTTAGAGTTGTTTTAGAATGAAATGCGCTGATAGGTTTTGAAGTAAGATAGAATAGAGGAAGAGTATGGAAGAAAAGTGACTGAAGGAGGGAAAATTGGCCATTTATGGGCAATTTCCGCGACTGGTACTAGTACTAGAATGTGTGAGGTACCAGAACACCATACGTGTAGGTAAATGGTACTAAGATATCCCAAAGTGGGTACCGTACCACTCACTGCATCATTAGAATGGTACCTGCATCTTGCAAGGCATCTATGCAAGACCATACTTTTCCTCAGAAATTCCTAGTTTCAGGATGGACATTTTTAAGCCCAAATTCATACACCAATAATAGTATAGAACCCTAGTAAATGACTAATGGGGGTTCAAATAAGAGTGAAACTATGAAAACGCACTGCATTTCACGCTTCTGCATTTGATGGGCAAACTTAATGCCCTAGAATGAATGGCATGCGATATGTATAAGTTTAATATATGAAAGCTAAAGAGAATATATGTATAATTTGGTTATATGAAAAGTATAGTAAAATGTTTATAAGAGATGTTATTTGATAACGAATATATTCATATGAATACATGATATCGGTGGTGTTCGCGTATATGGGATATCATTTTATAATACATGAAAGAAAACATAATAAAAATCGACACCGCTTAAGGATCGGTAGATGGATGATAAAAGACGCCATAGAAAAGATAAGGTTTGTCAGTGAAGACACGTGATACAGATATCGAGGCCCCGCTTTCGTCACGACATAATCCTATTTGACTATTATACGCCCCATTATTGTTACAGAGATCATCAAGCTGGACAAAGGATAGTACCTTCGGGTACATACAGATAGATATCACTGTCTCGTATAGTGATAGTGATTAATGCCCAAAAAGTGCAATTTTGAACCCTATATTAGATAGGTTTTGAGTGCTTTTTGCGCATTAATCATGTCATTTATACCAATTGAAGTGTTCTAGTCATCTTAGTAACACTTATGCCATTTAGAGTATTGCTGTTTTGCAAAGCTACAAGACTTTGGAGTTCAATGTCGGATGAATGATGAATCATGAAGCCTGACCAAGTCTCACCATCAACCGCTCTAAGTAAGAATCAGAGAAAATCAAGGCAAAATGAAGAAAATGTGATGCAAATGGAAGACGTATTTAAGATCAACACGTAGAATTATGCAGTTATAGATTTTTTCATTAAGGCTGCGAAAATTCTCGCAACCCAGCGAAAATTTCGCAACCCAAGTCAAAATGCCACCCCTCGTCAGACCACTCCAAATTTCGCTTAGCACCGTTCTCAGCGAAAATAATTGATTTCGTTTCTCACAAAAATTCCTCGCTTAGTTTAGCCGGGGCTCGCTAGGTAGTAAATTGCCCACCCTTAGCTTGGGCTCTTTGTTTTCGCTTTAGTCTGATTTCGCTTAGTTGAAGCAAAATTCTCACCCTAGCGAAACTCGATGCCTCATGTTTTGTAATTAATGCCAAACCGCCTTAAACTGTGTATTACGAATTGTCCTATAATCCTAGCCAATTTCATAGCTTTTGGGCTTTTCATACCTCGAGGCCTATATAAGCCCCCTCTCGCTATAACCCAAAGAGGGGAGGAGAGCAAATAATCTGCGGAGAAGATATTTTTGTAAGTTTTATTTTGGTAACAAAGTCTTTTATTTTAGGTTTTGCTTTTATTTCTTTCTCTTCTCTCTCTTTCTTTCTTCTCTTTCCTGGCTTGCCAAACACACCTCTCGGTGACGACAACTCAAGCAGATGCTGGCAAGCCTCCTTTTCAAGAGGAAGGAAGCTAACTCGCAGGGGCAAATACATGTCATTCCTCTTGTACTAAAAGCTACAATGAATGTATTATGGGCCTTATATTTTCAAAACATGGTCAATAACATCAACGCCATTAATTTGGCTAATACTTCATGCTTTAATCCATGTATATTCAAATGAGAGAGGTACCGTGATTCTTAGATGGTCTTTACGAGCCTCTAAAATGATATTTATATGTTAGGTTTCTCAAATAGGGTTGTATAGCATTTAATGTTACTGATTTGGCCAATACTCTCCATGTTTAGGACCTGATTCTTTAGATGGTCTTCACGAGCCTCCGAGATGATATTAAATGCTGGGTGGTTTTAAACAAGAAAGTGGGCCATAACTCGCATGCTACTCAGACACTCAAATAGAGTTGTTTCCATGGGTGAGGTTTGCTAGTTAAACATAGATCCGGTTCATGCCAGGACTATAGGTTGCTTGTCATAACGCGAGGATAAAAACCCGAGGATACTTGTTCGCTCTAACTCGCCAAGTTATGACCTAATTCTTCAAAGTTAACTTTTCACCTTTAACTTTCGCTTTTACAATTCTCGCTTTCAACCATTCCCACCGTTTTGAAACATAATTCCAAAGAGTCCAAATAGAAAGCCTACCTTCAGCACCGACAGAAATCCATTTTTGCAGACGAAACTCCATCCCCTTGTTCTAATCTCTGGGATCACTATACCCGCAAAGAGCTCGACTACCGCAAATAGTGAGGAACTTAGGTGTATATAAATTTTGTTGATCTTTAGCTCAACCTACTCGTGGCACGAATCGATAGTACCCGAAAGTACATATAGTTATTTCCGTATCCGCTTTCTAAGGTATTCATATGCATGAATATAAAAGAAAATGAAAAGTATACACAAAGGCAATCTATATGCAAAGTATATGATATGGTGTGATATGAGAAGCATAACATTGCTATGCGATGATAGTATATATTTATAAGAACAAGAAGTAAAGTATAAATTGACATGAAAAGTATATGAAACGAAACCTGTTATGAAAAGTAGATATGAAAATGGATAAGTAAATGTAAAAGGCTAGTAATTGGCTACAAGTATATGTATATGTCTAATGAGATGATCCTTATTAAAAATGCTCCATTTGTATTTATTCAATTAAGCGTAAAGCTTAGCACGGTGTTTAATCCGCAGGCAGATGCAAGAAAGTAAACCGTATAAGCAAGACGACCACACGCTGAACCAAGGTCAACACATCAATGGTGGTCCACCGGAAGATTGCATAATGTATATGTCTTTTGTTTCTTTCGGGAAAACAATGTAAATGTCGAATTATTAAATATGTGAACTTGTATATTTTGTAATCCGCTGCTACAAAATATAATACAAGTGTAATGTTTACCATTAAGGAATGAGCTTTAAAGTTATAGTAAATAAAAGTTAGTGGCACTTATTCTGCTCACCCGCTTAACCCGCTCGACCGAGGCAAGGCCAATCGAGCAGATCAGAGCCGCCAGCAAGGTCTTAAAGTCTAGGTTTAGTGGCTCTAGAATAGAGTATATGATAGAAAACATGTGTTTAGTAACGGTCGACTGATGTGGGATGTTCTCATGGTTTCAGATAGATGGATCGTCTCTCCAACCAAATTAAGAAGCAATCGAGTGTTAACCCCTGAGAAGGTGGATTACCGGTTTCTGACCCTTCCGAATCATTCATGAGAGCTAAGTTCCTGCTTAAGCCAAATAGTTACCACGAGGTTATCCCAAGATATGACTCGGGTATTAGAAAGATTAACAGCTCCAAAAGCCCCGATATACATGGTAAGAAGACATGGAGCAGAGGAATTCCATGGGACAAACATGGAAGAGTCCGATAAAGCTGAATTCTTGTTGGAAAAGCTGCAAAGAATATTGGAGGAAGTTAGATGCCCTCCCGATCGTATATATCATGTGCGCCTTAATTGTCAGCAGTGAGGCATATGATTGGTGGAACTAGCCTCAGAAGTCCAAGGATTCCAAATCCCATGACTGGGAGTTCTTGTCCAAGAGTTCAGGCAAAGCACGCATCGAGATGGTTGGGAGTCCGGAAAGTTTCTGAATTTAAAGCAAATGAACTTGACGGTGGCTGAATGTGAGAAAGAATTCAGTCATCTTAGCAAATATGCACCGGAGTTGGTCCTCACTAAGGCATTTCGGTGTAGGCAATTTGAGGATGGACTGCATGATTCCATCAAGAAATATTTGGCACCTGTGACTTCTCTTCAAACGGTGGATTTTTATCAGTTAGTCCAAGCTGCAATGAAAGTAGAGAGACTAGAAACGAGCAGCAAAGAAAGATCTCAAAAGAAGAAGTTTTCTAGAGGAGCTTCGCCTTCCTCTGGGAAAGAGAGCTGTGGAGTCTCCAATTTCCCTAACTTAATATAATGGCTATAAGAGGTAGAAGGAAAAGGTCCAATGTAGCACCTAGTACAGGTAGAGGTACTTCCAATGGGATGTGAGAAATTCCGCAGTGCCCTACATTGCCATCAATCCACATTTGGGGGCTTGCAGACAGCAACAGGAGGGTGCTTCAGATGTGGAAGCACTGAACATCTGATGGAAAATTGTCCTAAAGAGTCAAGAGACAATAGGAATCCTCAGAGTAACAGCAAAGGGAGGTCCGCGGTACCACCGTCGATTTGAGATAGAAGTAGAGGTCGAGGGGGCCAAAGTCAGCATAGAGGATGAGGAGGCATGCTGTCGTGTATAGTAGATCTCATGCCTACAATAAATGCTGACGAGCATATGCTATGAAGGCTCACGATCGAGATGTTCAAGTAATCGCTGGTATATTTTCTCTCTTTGATATTGAAATGTACCGCATCGATCGGACCGATCACCTTATTCATATGTGTGCATGGGAGCATGTATTTCTGACAAAGTACCAACGATGGAGAAATTAGCATACACATGCATGTGACTAGTCCATCGGGGCATAGTGTTGGGCAGGAATAGCATACATGTAATCGTTTCCATTGTTATACAAGCAAGAGAGTTTCTTGCTGATTTGATAACCTACCATTCCAGAGCCTGACTGATTCGGGAATGGATTGGTCGCCTAAACACCGAGCTATAATTGATTGTGGTCAAAGACAAAGAGGTTGAGATGCTCACCAGACTGGCGGATAATACAAGGTATCGTTCAAGTGCAAGATCAATTTGATTCCTCGCTTATGCAAGCTGTGAGATTTATGAGGAAAGGCTATGAAACATTCTCGTCAGGATACTGACTCCAAGAGAGGTCGGTTGGATGTAGGAAATATCTAATAGTAAGAGAATTTTCGGGACATTCGAAGAGTTACTGTGTATCTTAATTTTCGAGAAGGAGGTAGACTTAGCCATAGAAATTGTACCAGGAACAGTCCTTATGTATAGGGCACCATACAGGATGGCTCCAACTGAGTTAAAAGAGTTGAAGACTCAACTACATGAGCTATTAGATAAAGGATTTATCCGGACTGGGTGCAATCGTTTTATTAAGGAAAAGAAATATGGCACTTCACGACAGGCATTGATATCGGCAAATCAACAAAGACGCTAAGAACAAGTAATCTATCACGAGAATTGAAGATCTTTTTGACGGGCTAAAGAGCGGTGTCTTTTCAAAGATGGCATGATCGTGGTACCATCACCTAAGAGCGAAGATATCAGATAAAAGGTTTAAGACTCCAGATTTAGAACCCGATATGACATTATGAGTTTTGGTCATGCTATTTGGGTTGAAAATGCACCTAGAATATTCATGTGGATTTAATGAATAGAGACACCTCTATTTAGATCAACTTTGTTGTTGTATTTATTGAGATGACATATTGGTATATTCCGTAGATGAACAGAGCATGAGCAACATTTGAAAATAGTTCTATAGACTTCTGAGAGAGAAAAGTTGTATGCTAAACTCAGCAACGCGATTTTGAAGAATGGGGTTTCATTCCAGGCCATATCAGGTCTTCGAGGGTATAAGAGTTAACCTCGCTAAATCAAGCTGTGGTAATTGGAAACCGCCCTCAAGTCTAATCGAGGCGGAGGAGTTTTCGTCTAGCGTGCCATTATAGAAGATTTGTGGAAAGGATTTTCTATCATATTTCCTCCGCCACCAAATTACTCGTAAAAGGAGTAAAGTTTCTGAGGACAGACAAATTTAATAGTTTTGAACTGCTGAAAGAAACGTCAATAAGACCAAAGATCACACAAATCTACCACGGAAAAGAGTATACTCTCAGATAAAGGATGCTTCGCATTGGTTTAGGATGCGTATAATGCAAGATAGAAAGTGGTGGCTTGCGCGCCCGTGATAGTTGAAGCCACATGAACAGAATTATCCAACTCATGACCTAGAGTTGGCTGCGGTAGTGTTTGCTTTGACAATATGACGACACTACTTATATGGGGAAAAGTGTAGAATTTATACAGATCACAAGAGTCTCAAGTACCTGCTTACTCAAAAAGAGCTTAATTTGAGACAACGGAGGTGGTTAGAGTTGTTCAAAGATTATGACTCAGATTATATTATCAATTCCTAGTGTTTTAATCGTGGTAGCAGATGCTTTAAGAAGAGAGACAGTGGCAGCAATGTCACTTCAATATAGTGAATGGAGATTAGCGATGATGGAGCCATGTTAGCTCAATTCAGAAGCAATGAAATTTCGCAGTGCCAAAGCGTATGATTATAAATGCTCAGAAAAATGATGTAGAGTTATAGAAAAAGTTCCAGACGGTCAGAGATGATGATAAGACTGATTTTTCGTTAAAGGAAGCTGGAAGTTTGTATTTCCAGAACAGGTTATGCCAGATAATAAAGAGTTAAAGAAAAAGTTGTTATTTGAAGCTCATAATACGATATTTACCATGCATCCTGGAGGTAATAAGATGTACCAAGACTTGAAACAACATTATTGGTGGAAAGGAATGAAAAGAGACGTGACAGAGTATGTGTCTAAATGTTTGACATGTCAGCAAGTCAAAGCTGAACCTCAAGTTCCAACAGGTCTATTGAACCCCCTTCCAATTCCTCAATGGAAGTGGGATAACATTACCATGGGATTGTGTCTGCACTTCACTACAACAAAAAACATGACTATGTTCGGGTGATTGCTGATAGTTTCACAAAGTCGGTCCATTTTCTACCACCGATTTCTCGACTATTCTATGGATCGACTAGCCGAAAGCTATATGTAAAAGAGATTGTGCGATCGCATGGTGTGCCGTCATTTCATTGTGCTCTGATAGAGATCCGCGTTTACATCGAGGTTCTCGAAGGAGCTACAAGCCAACCTTGTACTAAGAAGCCAATGCAGACAAGATTCCATCCGCGTACGCATGGACAAATCCGAGTGGTTGATTCGCACCAAGATATGTCGGGGATGTAATGGAATTCACCGGAAGTCGATAGGTATATTCCATTGATGGAATTTGCCTATAACAACAATTACTGGCCCAAGATTGGCATGGCACCATACGAAGTTTTATATGGATCTTTGAGATGTAGAACTCCCAGATGGCCGATGTAGTTGAATGAGTACAAGATGATTGTCTGATAACAAAGATACATAAGAGAAAGCATGTTATTCCTAAGAAAGGTTAAAGGCGCTTAGTGATCTACAAAAGTCATATGCTGATTTGAAAAGGAGAGATATGGAATATGAAGGAGACAAGGTCTTCTTAAAGTGTATCGCCATATGAAAATTCTACTTCGCTTGTCGTAAAGACAAGCTGAGTCTAAGGTTCATCGAGCCATACACCCTGAGATACTCTGATGAGTCGACATACTACCAAAGGTAAGAGATACAAGTACATGAGGATTTGTCATAGGATGAGGAGCCAAAGACAATTCAAGCTCGAGAGGAAAATAATATGAACAAACAAGTACCATTAGTGAAAGTGCTCTAAAGAACACCACGGCAGAAGCTACTGGGAGCCGAAGCAACTACGAGCACAAGATTCGCAACTCAATGCGTACTGATTTAAATTCTTGTTTTATAGCTTATAACACTTCAAATTATTCCTAACAATTTATAATATGTTTCGTATAATAAAAGTAAAAGTATATATATATATATATATGGTATCAATAAAATAAGCAAAAATTAAAATAAAAAAACCCCGAATTTATTCAAGAGTCAAGGGTAACTTGGTCATTTATCAATTTAGGACCTAAGGGTCATACTCCCATAAGAATAGATGCTAAAGTGAAAATAAGACAAGTTAAGATTGCAATTAGAATAAGTTGAATTGAGAATGGATGAGAAATAAAGGACTTAATAAGGCCAAACATGGCCTTATTAATAAGGCCAAAATATCTTTTGGTCTACAAAAGATAAGGGAGAGCTCAAACGGATGTGAGGGAGAAATAAGAGAAGAGAAGGAAAGAAGACAGTTGTTAAGAGAAGAGAAGATGGAAGTTAAGGAAGAGG
Source organism: Tetrastigma voinierianum (assembly GCA_016808115.1). Taxonomy (NCBI): domain Eukaryota; kingdom Viridiplantae; phylum Streptophyta; class Magnoliopsida; order Vitales; family Vitaceae; genus Tetrastigma; species Tetrastigma voinierianum. Next base: position 278,530 of record JAEQBH010002183.1, read on the forward strand.
ATTTCAAAGAAGATAAAAACAGAAATCACGTTGCATTTCGACTTCTTAGAGGGATTTATGTGGTTTCCAAACCTAGGTTTAGTTAGGAATTCATCATAACGCTAGAATATTGGAATTAATAATAAACCCTAGTTTTGTTAACAGAGCAATAATCCTCCCTTAAGGTCGGATTCATGGTTTAATCAAGTAATGGTTTGTTTCGAACAAACTCTAAACTAATCTTCATGCTAGGCTTTATGTATGTTACGATCCATTTTGTAGCTTGTTTCGTAGTAATTCATGATGTTAAGTAAGATGTAATGTATAAGAGTATGGAAGAAAAGTGGAGGAAAGAGGGAAATCGCCATTTCGGCATTTCCACGATCACCGGTACTGGAACAGGTGGTAAATTTGGACCACTTCCATACAGAGGCAAATGGTACTGGTGAACCATCCAAAGTGGTACAGTACCACTCACCGAACATGATCGGTACCGGGTACCGCCGCTAAGATCGATGTAGTACCACTTTTTCCTTTAGCCCTAGTTTCTTGTATTTTGACATTTTTAAGCCCCAATTCACAATTAATAGTATAGAACCTCAAGAATGACTAATTGAGTTCAAATAAGAATGAATCCAGTGAAAAAACGCACTTACCACACAATACGCTGCGCGCTTTGATGTGGGCAAACTTAATGCCCTAGAATGTGAATAAGTACAAGTATATGTATACAGTTTAATATATGAAAGCAAGAGAATATATGTATAATTTTAAGAGTATGAAAGTATAGTAAAAATGTTTATAAGAGAGATGCTATTCGATAACGACAGAACTATACGATACATTTATATCGCATATTCATGTATATGGGATATCATTTTATAATAAGCATTTGTGTTAAAACATAATAAAAACCGACGTCACATGACGATGATGATAGGCATGCCTATAAAAGATACGCTGTCGTAAAGACACAGATACGTATATCGATGCCCCATTTTGGTCGGCGACATAGATCCCGCTTTCGATACTATAGCCGGGCCCCATTGTCATACAGAGATCACTGCTTGTGACAAGGATAGTACCTGGTACATATGATAGATATCACTGCTCAGAGTAAATGACAGACGGTGACATATATTATCCGCTTGGGCGTATTCGCGTATACGCATTATAAAAGAAATGAAGGTATACACAAAAGTGGCAATGTATATGCAAAGTATATGATATGATGTGATACGAAGATAACATCAAGTATGCGACGACAAGATATACATACACTACAAGCAAAATATAAATCGACATGAAAAGTATATGAAACGAAACCTATTATGAAAAGTAAATATGAAAATGGATAAGTAAATGCAAGGTTATAATTGGCTATAAGTATATGTATATGTCTAACGTGAGATGATCCTTATTAGGTCAGCCCATTTGTATTTATTCCCACTGCCAGAAAGCTTAAAGACGGTGTTTTATCCGTAGTATGTAAGAGGAAACCAGAGGGCAAGACGATCCACATCAGCAATGAAGGGCAAGACGATCCACATCAGCAACCAAGGTCAACACATCAATAGGGGTCCACTGGAATATTTTTGGTATAATGTATATGTCTTTTTGTTTCTTTTTGGAAACAATGTAAATGTTGAACACTATTAAATATTGAACTTGTATATTTTGTAATCCGCTGCTATAGAATATAATACAAGTTAACTGTTTAATTATATGAATGAACAAGCTTAAAGGTCATAGTTTAGTGGTATCAGGCCCCAACTGGGGGCATCACAATGTAGTGGCATCCCGACCGTTCTAATTCGCCAACTGGCCTGACCGGGAGAAGCGGGGTGCTGTCATATGGCTCGATCATGCCAATGCGGTCACGCCTACTGGTCCGCTACCAAACAATTTATTTTGCATTCCTGGCTTAAATTACATCTATCTTAAACGGACGCTCTTAAATATTTGATATTTTTCGTGATTTTCTAAAATTCCGTTGGGGTCCACTCAATGCCCGCGCCTCAAAATTGGGGGAAAATTTGATTTATTCAATCAACGAAATTGCTTCAGCGATCAGATTTCTCAAGGGTATGATTTAATAAGTGAATTTATTTCATTATCCGATATCTATAAACATAAGCAATACCAATTCCTGAAATTACAATTTTGCCATTCCTAGCTAATTTTAAAATTTTTAACTTTTTCCTGGGTCTTACAAAACTTCAGCAGCGACACGCGCGTCGTTCCACATTCTGATTTATAGTCGACAATATCGTTGATATATCGCCATCTTACTGATATATCGGTGATATTGTCCGATTTTTCTCTTAATCGACTATCGTTGGTCGATACCGTGTCAGGATGGACCGACACTCGAAATATCGACGATATATTGTCGATAGTTCGCGACATTTTAAACACTAGATATAATAAATAATACATATTGAGTTTTACTAGAATCATCAATTTACATCTCTTTCTACATTTTTCTTACTCAATAAAGTGGTTATTCCACAACAATTTGGTTTTTTAATTTATTTTTTCATATATATTTTTTGTCGTCTTGTGTGACGTGTAATTTGTGTTGTCTTAGTATAACAATTTGGTTTTCACCGTTTTATTACAATGTTTTCTTATGTATATGTGATTCGAACAACAAAACATATTTGATCAAGTAGAGACATTAAATCAAATTATGGTCGTCAATATGTTGCAGAATTTGACTAAATAGGTGTTTCAATCATCATATAATTATCAAATGTATAGGCTTTGAGCCGATTCATTTTGTTATTAATCTAGATGCTATGTCATCCTCTAGAGTTTTTTTGCATATTTGATTATGTGTTCCTATCGAATGTATTGCTAGTTTAAATTAATAAAATTATTCTCTTTTAAAAAAACACCCTCCTATCTATTTCATAAAATTGATAAACCGCATCCAAAAATTCAAAATATTACTTGTAGTATTAAAGAATCATTAAGACTATTATACACAATTTGATAAATTATACACAATTTGATAAATAATTGTTTTGAAGGCACTTACAAAAATTGTTTAATTATAAACATTTTATATAAAAATACTACCAAAAACTCTAAATGCATCACGTTTTGGCTATTGATTTAGGTTAGTAATATAATCGATAAAAACATATAATCAAATGTTTTAAAAATTTTAGAGAATGACGTAGGATCCATGTTAATAGCAAAAAAGATCGATTATAGGCCTATACATTTGATAATTGAAAAATATATAGAATACCTAAGATTCAAAATCTATAATATATATTCGAACAAGATTTAATATGAATCGGAACTGTCATTTGAACAGCCAACACGAAAACCTACAAAGAAGTCAACCGTCAATGATACAACTATCCGTCATAACAAATTAACTACAAAACACGTCTCGACAGGCTCAAGATAAAAATACCAAAAAATAAAGGAAAAACCCATTTTGGTACGAAAGAAACCAAGAAAAGAAAACCCAAATTTAAGGAAGAATGATGAAATTAGTGATTTGAGACTAAGAATGACCAAAAAAATCGACTTTACTTAGCAAATAAATGTTTGAAAGAGATAAGAGAAATACGGTTAAAGCTTCCGCAAAGGAAAAGACAAAAAATAAGAATTCTTATAAAAAAAAATGTATTAAGTTAATAACATCACAGATGACGTTGCTGTAAAAAAAAACATCATAGATGACGTTTAGTTGGATGGATGTAACATGTAATAAGATAAGAAATATAATAACATATTCTATCCTCTGTTTGGTTGGTAATAACTAATAAGGTAGACCGTCTCATTGTTTATTTAATATTTAATATTTAACAAGATATATTATTCATCATTTTTTTAATAGCATTAATACATGTAATTATTAATCCTCTCTTTCTCTCTCTATATATATATCTTGTATCATTAATTATTTTTTATTAATTTTGTCATATTAATTATTTTATAAAAAAAAAATCAATTAAAGAGTTAAATTTACAAGTAAAGAAGATAATTTTATTGTATGTGGTAGTTTTGGAGTCTTAGCTATTTTTGGATTATTATTTGTTTAGGCTTTGAGCCCATAAGTTTTGCTATTAACATAAATATTACGTTATCTATAAAGTTTTTAGTACGTATTTTCAATTTTTTTTAAGAATATATCTATGGAATATATTGTAAATTGATCAAAAACAAATATATAATAATTTCATAATTTTTTTAATAATAAATATTAAAAGGCAATATAGTTTTATTTTAAACAGATCTTGTGTATAGAATGATAATATTCCTATACAATTTATTCTCTATTTTCCCAAATTTACTCCAGGTTAGTATTTTTATTTTTAGCTAAGTTTAATTTATACTACAAATTAAGTTATTGAAGCTTTTGAAAAAAGTGATTGGATCGAGTTGCAGCCCATCCCAAACCGTGTCACGGATTCAACTGACTTTGGGCCGGTCCAATTTGGATTTACTTTTCAAAAAAAAAAAAAAAAATCCAAATTGGGCCGGCCCAAAGTTGTTGAATCAGTAGACACAGTTTGGGATGGGCTGGGCCGGGCTGTCAGACGTGGGCTACACGGAATGTTTGCGCGTGGATCCATGCAGAGTCGTAGAAGGACTAATCCTGCGACAGGGAGTCAACTTCAAGTCGTCAACTGAATTATAAGTTTTTAACGGTAGCTTCAACTTAGGGTTATCTCTAGGTTTGATCGCGCAAGGGTTCGTCTTCTCCAATTAGGCTGCGTCTGATTTATTTGAAATCTACTTCAAGTAAGTGAATTTATGGTTTATGTTCCTTTTTCGTTCTCCCAATGCATTTTTTGGTAAATAAAGGAAGCATCGATTTCGTTTTCCTCCGGAATTTGATTTGCTCGAGTAAATTGATAGAATTTTACTTTAAATTGATGAATTTCGTTTATTTTGTGTGGATCGTCGATCTCTGTGTTGATTTCATGCTTGATTTGTGGGGACTAGTTGCTTTAACTCTGATTCTATGTTTGGAAAACCTTAAAGTACATGCTATGTTTGGAGAAGAATATGGATAAGAGAGGCTTCCTTTCCCTTCGAGGCATATTTAATTCTACTTTTTCTCTGTTTTTAGGGTGTCATTCTTTTCTTCATTGTCCAAAAAAAAATGTGAAATTTTCAATTTTGGGATGCGAGTCGCGAGATAAACTTCAAAATTTATGCTCTACATGAAAATCTGTCTTTTTTTTCTTTTTTTTTATTTTTCTTTCAAATTTACTGCCCATTTGAAAATTTCGAACGAAGGAGGAAAAATCTCCATCCCTTTTGTGAGATTCTGTGAAAATTTTGATTTCTTGGCACATTTATTAAACAAGGGAAATCAACCTGGCCGCTTTTAGTAATCGCAGAAAATTTCTGGGAATCTTCCTGTAATATCCTGCAATGCAGAAGATCATCAAACCCTGGTACATTTCAAGTATATGAATCCCCTCAAAGAAAACAAAAAAATTGGGAAAAAAATCATATCCAGTCCTGAAGCTAGAGAAAACAGGACAAACTTAACTTTGCACAGGGAACTACAACTCAAGCTCTTTTTATTTTTTTATGAGATCCAATAAAGAGCCTTGTGAGTTGTGACCAGAAGTTGATATAACGACCTTAGAGAAAGGAGTGCAGAGACATTTGTTTAAGATTCCATTTGTTATTTTCTAGGCTCTCAACATTCTTCTACTGTGCTCTTTCCACTGCTCCAAAAATGCTTATCATGACTACATGCCACATATTTCTCTTTGCTCTCCCTATCAAGGATGAAAATATTGGTTTCGACGGATATATCGATACTTGAATTTTAAGGATATATGGGAGATATATCGGGATATATCGGTGGATATTTTTATATAACTATTAGTAATTAAAAATTATTCAAATATATTTTAATTTATATATCATAATTAATTTGAAAGTTTAGCAATGGTAATATCAAATTGTTTTTGAAATATTCTCACTATATTTATATTTTTTATTAAAAATAAAATTATTTTATATATAGTATTTTCAAGAAGAAAAATATTAACACTGAAAAAGTGACAGTAATTTTTTTAAGAAAACCACACGAAAGAAATGAAATATTTGATGGGAATTATAATTTAATTAAGTTAACTTTGTTTAATAAATTTAATAAATTAAAGTAATATATAAAAAATATACAAACTTATTAAAACATTTTCAATAAAATAATTGGATATATAAAGTAATTTTGTAGATATATTAGTATGAGAAGAAGTTGTCCTAGTGGTAGAGTGGGTTTCTACCATTGATTTTGCAGGGGATCGAATCCCACCAACAAATATTTTTTGAGAGGGAGGTTTGACCGCCAAAAATATCGCCTTTGACCCTCATTTACCGTCGAAAATATCGTCGATATTATCGAAAAATCGGTGAAAAATCGATATATCACCGAAAAATTGCTAATATTATCGATAAATCCTCGAAATATCCCTCAACCGATTATCGATGAAGGATATCATGTCGAAGTCGTCTGATAACCGATATATCGACATTATTTCGTTAATATATCCCGAAATTTCAAACCGTGCTCCCTATGAACCTGTCTTTTCAATTTGCTAACACATGTTCAAGTTTTCCACGATAACCTAGAGAACTGTTGATCTCTGAATTCACATGTTCTATATGGACCTATCATCCCGTGCCATGTTTCAATGCAACACACTGAACTTGTTGAATTGCCTAGAATGCATCATGGATAGATACTACCCATTGGGTAGTTGTTATGCAGCAAGGAAGCTAGCCTATGGCATATCCTGAAGTAATTTTCCCTATTATCTATGGATAGGTGATAGCTCATTCATGAGATGTTACTCATTATTTTTCCATAAATGACAAAAGGAAGTTGCTATTCCCCCTAGATTTCTAGAAATGATCTCTGAAGGGAGGTATGTACTTGAACTTAAGTGTTAGCATGAATCAGAACCTCCAAAGGTAGTTCAGATGTTACTTAGCGAATGACATGGGTGTGATGATGTAAACCACAACATACACTCCCCTGCCCAGAATGTGGTTTGAGAGATACTGTGGATGTACAGCTCTTTTGATGCAATGTTGGTCGGTCATTTTTCATTCCTCTTCAATTGTGTCCACATTGAAGACATCTTATGGGATAGGACACGTTGATGTTGATGTTGTTATGTCCATTCCAATATTGAGCCAATTTTGAGGGATCCTATGTGCGCTTGGTGCACCACAATGGTGGACTTAGTGATCTTACTTATGGATACTTGAGACTAGGCAAGGATATTGATTTGGAGGATGGAATTGGACTTTCATTAAGATGAGATAAAATGTACATGTATTGGGCTTTTATCAACTGAATTAAGAGGGGGATTCACCCATCATGATGAAAAGACATGTTTCCTCCTCATGTATGATATTGGGTCAAGTGTTGATCTGTGGCAAGTCTGGGCCTCCCAAGCTTATAGGATTAGAAAGATTCTCATTAATTAGAACAACCTTCATGGGCCTGACCTTTTTGACCTAATAATGGGCAAAGGCAATGCATTCAGTTATGCTTTTCCAACAAATTGACGCAATCTTGGGCATCTACATGAAGAACCCTGGGCTTATTTAGAGATTCAACTATCTGTAGGAGTTCCTAAGCCCATTTCTGAGGGTTCCTTTCTAAGTGCTGTTAAGTGCTTTTTCCCACTAGGGACCACTGCCAACAGACACCCTTCTCTCTCTCTCTCTCTCTACTTTCCTCTTCCCTTAAACCTTGGTATTTAAGGCAACAAGTAAACCAATTACTATGGAAATTATGACCAATATGGGAAGCCTTAGGTGAAAAACCGTAATACGCCCTGAGGAATTCCTACACTTTGGTTGACTTACCTTCCTTCCTATCAAGAACTCCAGAAATTGAAAAGAATGTGACGTGATGAGAGATAAGCTTCCAAGCAATGATTCAGTGAATGCAATACCAATTTAGGATGCTTCACCATCTTTTGACTAATTGATTGATAGTTAATGTTCTAGTCCAAGCTGAACATAACGGCCCCAAATCTCTATTTGCAAAATCATCCACTCTCCTTTTCAAACGTTCCTAGGGAAGGATATAACTAAGGGATTCTTAGCTGAGAAAGCTTGCAGGTTATGTATTTAGGGAGAACTTGTTTGGTGGTTTAACTGCTTGGGAAGTACATGAAATATTCTTGTTATCTAAACCAGCAAATTTCCCCGGGAAGATCAGTGAGTGATAAGAAATTTTGTTCTGCTTTAAGTTGTTCATATACATGTGGTCTCTGTTTGGTCCATTCTATTACTGTTTTTTTTTTCTCTTTTTGGTCTTTGAAAATCTCGTTCCTAGCTTTTTATGGACATGATCAATCAATGACATCCTTTTTTTTTCTCCCTGCAGGAAATTTGTCTGCCCTAAGAGAGGTGCTAAATAAACAGCGCTTGGACAGTTGTATTTTAAATTCACACTTCCCTTTTGTTTCCTTGGGAATAGAAGGTGAGCATGGCTAAACAGTTACAAAGAAATCCTTGTGAGCATGGGATTGTAGGAGATGCAATTAGCCCATACATGCCAGAAGAGCCTCAGTGTTGTGCACGCAAGTGGTACTTCAGTAAACAAGAAATAGAATATCATTCTCCATCTCGGAAGGATGGCATTGGCCTTAAGAAGGAAGCACAGTTACGGAACTTGTATTGTTCATTTATTTGGGAGCTTGGCAGGAAGCTTAAAGTGTAAGCTGGAGTTATAATTTGACCATTCATGCCAGCATGTGAGATCTTGTACTGCTAGAAATCACAGTGATTGTAGGGTTGACAAAGTAGACCCTCTTGATCTTGTGTTCACATTATATTAGTTTGTGAAAGATGCCTAGTAGCTGTAATGTTAAAATTTAGGTTTGAAAATTGTTTTGTGAATCTGCATTCAAGCCCCCCCACCTGATCATGAAAAAAAGAGTGAGGAAACGTTGGAGCATATCATGATTCACTGCCCTCTGATTTGGGATCTCTGGGCTACAAGTTTTACCACTTTCGATGCCATAGGGGTAAGGCCTTACTTGGTCCGAGACCTCCTTAGCAGCTGGGGGAATGGTCCTGGTAAAAAACCTTTCAGGTTTTTGTGGAGGGCAATGCCTTTGTGTCTCCTTTGGGCTACTTGGAAAGAAAGAAACAAAGTTGTGTTTGAGGATACCCTTTGGGCCACTTGGAAAGAAAGAAACAAAGTTGTGTTTGAGGATACCCTTTTCTCCCTGGGCAGATTGAAGTTTTCATTTAGCAGCACTTTACAGTCTTGGGCTGGGCTGATTCCTATGTAGATCTCACAGCTGTTAGAATTTTTTTGTGTATTCTTGCCTCTATGCCTAGGAGCTAGCACTGTTTGGGGGAGGTTGGATTTTTGTTTGCCCTCTTTTTTTTTGTTTTGGCCTGTGGCTGCCTCTTTATACTTCCTGTATACCTTTGGGGTTTTGGCCTCTTCTTAATGAAATTGCTCTTTTGCCTATTATAAAAAAAAAAAAAAGGTGCACTATTGTAGTTTTGTGTAAAGCGTTCCTTTTGCCATGTGTTTCATGGTTTCGATCTACATTTTTTACTGGTTTGTATATGTAGTTGTTGTTTTGATTACATAATTTTGAGCCATCTGCTAGTTTATGTCTGATTAAATGATTTTGGCCTTTGTTTGCTTTCGACTTGATTGGCATCTCAAGTGTTCCATCAATTATCATCCAAGACCTAACCTAGCTAATGTTCTATTGGATGCACAAGTCTCCTTTTGACTTGCTAATTTTAAGACTTATCTCTTTAAAAGTGTCAATCTAGCTTCTTTAAAACCCCTTTAATTATTTCAGATGATGGATCTTTTAGAATGTCTCTGTGAGCATTCTTGCAAAGCTGTGTGCTATTGAGTGTGATCTTTTTGTCCTCATCATGTTTTATTTGCTCTTGGGAGCATACTCCTTTCTGCCATGTTTTATTTATCTATTTTTTTTAAAATCCCTCCTTAATTCTATATCAAGAGTTCATAAGACATTATTATGTAATAAAGGTAGTGGTTATTGATGATGGTCAATATTTCAGGCCTCTGGTGGCAATAGCAACTGCACTGATGTTGTGCCATCGCTTTTATCTGCGTCAGTCTCTTGCAAAAAATGATTGGCAGGTACAGTTCATAATCCAAGTTCTTATACTTTCTTCCCTGTTCCTGGTTGTCTAAAGGACCACTAATTTGAAATATGTTTTGAGGAAATAACATTCATAAAATACTCCTGTCTATGAATCATAGTCTTACATTTATAACTGAGACACAAGCTGTGGAACATGATTATGTTTGATTCTAAAAATATTGGTCACTGACTTGTAAATTTGACGTTTTTATGGTGTGGTTCCTTTCCTATTAAATATTAGGGCCCATATTTTAAGAAATATTTGCATGATATTGGTAGATGAATGGTAACTTTCCAAGCATTTATACTTCCATGTTGGGGTTTTTTTTTTTTTTGTTTAATTATTGATATTAGGCATTAAGAAGCTTTGTTAAGAGAGCATCATATTCAACTTTTGCCTGTCAAATTAATTTTGTAGAAAGGGTAACTTGAAGGTTCATATTTAGTTCAGTGTAGAAGTGTGGGCATTTTTGTTGGTGTTTGGTTACCATGGTTTTCTCCTAATATTCAGTTGGTAGTTAGTATAGGTATGTTCTCTATTGGAGAATACATGCCGTAATTGCTGAATTATACTATCTGTATAGATCGAAATTTAATTTGTGATTGGTTCTTTCAATTTTTATTGGAATTTTTTATGTTTTGTCTTGGTGGTTATTTCTTATAATCAGTGGCTAACTGATTTAGTGGAGTAATTTCAGGCCTAGAATAGAATAATTTCTCTTTCTTTTTCTCATTATAGTCATTGTAAAGAGGTTGTAAATATAATCTGTGAATGCACCCTAGTATTATTAAGAAATCGTTCCCTGTTTTCATGGTATTTGATTCTTATTCTTAGTTCTCCCTTCCACAGCTACCCCAATTGCTGGCTTTAGTCCTAATCTTTTTCCAGCCTTAATTGTTGGAATTGTTTGCATGTTTTAAACCGATTTCTCGATTGCTGATGTGTTCTAGTGTGTGTTTCCTTCCTTGGTCTGCATTTGGTTGTAAACTAAGTCCCAGGCCCCCATCACTTAAAAAGAAAAATGAAAAAAAGGAACAGTAGAAAGGCCAGTTTGAGGGGGGGGAAAATCCGAAATTTGCTCTCCACATTATAGTACGACCGTTGCATTTCCAGTCTTCTCAATATGACAAAACAATCTGGTATCTCTTCCATACTTCCCAAACAACTTCTTTGTAATCCTAGATATTCCATATGCTTTGTAAAGAAAATCTTCATTGTTGGAAGTAGAGCCGACAATATGGGCTGAGCCAGGTTGGGCAAGCCCACTTTGAATTGATGTTTTGAAGGGTTAGTTTGTAAAATTGATGGCTTGAATAGATTTGAGTCAACTGGTTGTCCCAAATTGACTCGTAGTCCAATTGGGGTTGGGTTGAGTTGGCTCGATTAGCTGAAATTCTCTATTTGATTTTTTTAATAACTAACATGGTAATTGAGATTTTTCGGGGATTTATTTGCAAAAATCTCAATATTTTGGCTGTCAACATGGGGCCAGATCCTCTTTTTGTAGCATGGGGTTTAATAATAATAACACTAATTATAATTATAATATATGTTATTATATTAAACTATGTTGTTTTAACTATTTTATTTTAAAATTTACTTAATTACTAAAAATATAAAAGTATCATAATTTTTTTAATAAATCTCTTTAATATAATTTGTATGATAAATAAATATTTAAAAAATCTTAAATTTTAAATTATGGAAGGCATTTGAATTAAATAAATTATAGTTTTACTATTAAATATGTTTTTATTATCCGCGTTAAATACTATTTTAAATATTTACCATTTGCTTGCTTTGTATTTATACGTAGAAATTTTAAACATTTAATTTTACATATGTTTTATTTCAAAATTTAAGATATGAATTTATTCAAAATTTTATTAAATATAAAAATGATAACAAGGAAGTTGTACTATTTTATAAATTAAAATTAATTTAGTATCTAAATTATCAATATATTTTAAATAGTTTTAATTATTTAAATTACTGTTAATAACAAAATATTGTTACACAACTAATATAATTTTTAAAATTGAATATCAAATAAAATATTTATTTGAATCTTTAAAAACATTTGATTTTTACATAAAATGAAACACAATATATTTAATATAATTAATTTTTAATTTTTAAAATTAATGAATAAAAATATATTAAAGGAATTTAAGATGATTTTTTGAAAAATATTGTCCTTGTTTATACTACTTTGAAATTAATTTAACATGTATAGTATTATTTATTTTATTTTTTCTTATAAAAAAATATTTATTTTATTTTTTATTGTAGTTTTTTAAGTATTTTTCATAAATTCTAAATAATTTTTAACTTAACGATATTTTGGTCAAGATATCCCTTGATATATTCATATTTATCGATATTTTCGTTCTTGAGACTAGAACTTTTAATTTGCAAAATTGAAATTGTTACTTCCCAAATAGCAAATAGAGAAGAGAGACACATGACCTACATCGCTTCTCCATTGTTGTTGTGAACTACTGGCTAATGGTTCTAAAATTTAGGTTCTATATATATGTTCTATCTGTTTATGACTTGCAAATTAGGACTTCCATTAAGTTCTTAAAAAAAAAAATTTATGAGCAATAACCGCATGACTTCCTCTAGAGTTGGAAAGGGATCAAATACCATTAGTATTAGTTGAGATGCTGAAGATGATCTGAAAATGTTTCAAAATCCTAAATTTGTGAATAACACAAGTGTTAATGAGATTGTTGAACTACAAACCAAAAAGGCCAAGGCGTTAACCTTTAATGTGTTGAGTGTTTTTTGTGAAAATTGGAGTTGGTAAAGATGACAAAGAAAAATGCAAATGAAAGGCTTGTTGGAAAGAATATACTTTTGCAAGTAAATCAGGAACTTCTCATATATACGACGTATTCCTCATAGTTTTAAAAGGCGTGCCTTAAGATCGCCTAGGCTCGAGGCACAACTACTCCTTGGTTAAAGCGCCTCGCCTTCCAAAATAGGTGCCTTACTAAAAAGGCGTGCTTTATAGTCTATAATTTTTTTTTAAAACACTTTTATTCTTGAAATTTTTAGTTATATATTGAAATCTATATAATTTCACTACTTTTTTCTTTGAAATTTCCTTTAAATGTTAGGAATCTTTAATTTTTTTATTAATATAATCATACTTTGAATCATATTTTATAAAATTGATATGCATCAAAGGTCACATTTCACTTCACAAAAGCCCACGCCTTAGGTGCGGCTTGCGCTTCAAGGCTTCAAGAGGCCTTAGTGCCTTGGTGTGCCTTGCGCCTTTTAAAACTATGATATTCCTAGATGCCACATGAACTTCTCAAAAAGGCTAAGGCTTTAACCTCTAATGTGTAGAGTGTTTTTTTTTTTTAAATTGGGGTGGGTAAAGATGACAAAGAAAAATGCAAATGAAAGGCTTGTTGGAAAGGATATACTTGTGCAAATAAATTAGGAACTTCTCACATATCACGTCATATTCCTAGATGCCATAAGATACTTAAATTTCATGATGGAGGAGAGATGCTAATTGATTGTGAAGGGAAGCTGAGGAGGAAAAAATTTGACTCTAAGATGAATTAGGAGATATTGTCTGAATTGATTATTGCTTATGATCTACCTTTTAGTATTGTTGATTGGAGGGAGAGTGTATAGAACATACCAAAATTTTTTTAATGAAGATTGTAGAAATATTTCTAGAAGAATGGTTAAATATGATGTGGTGAAGAATTATGAGATTGAAAAAGAACAGTTGAAACAACAATTAGCCCTTATTATTGGTAGAGTGTGCCTGACTTCTGATTGTTGGACAACATGCACCAATATTAGTTATATCTTTTTGACTACATATTATGTTGATAAGGATTAAATGTTGAAAAGTAAAATTTTTTTATTTGCTCACATGCAACCTCCTCCACATGCTGGGCATGATTTGTCACTGAAGGTACTTGAATTTTTAAGAGATTGGGAGCTAACTTGGTTGTGGGTGGTTTGTTTTCGCTCTACCCTCTTTTTTGTTTAGGCCTATGGCCTTCCCTTGTTTACTACCTGTAGACTTCGGGTTTGCCTTTTTGATTTTTTAATGAAGCTTGCTTTTTGCCTATCAAAAAAAAAAAAAAATTTAAGAGATTGGGGAATAGAGAAAAAATATTTTCTATTACTTTCAATAGTACATCTTGGAATGATAACATGCAAAACATGTTGAAAGAAAACCTATGCTTGTCACATAATGGAGAGTTCTTTCATATCAGATGTTCTGCGCATATCTTGAACCTTATTGTTCAAGATGGGTTGAAGATTGCTAGTGATATATTGCGCAAAATTAGGCAAAGTATTCATTATGTAAAGGCATCGGAAAGTAGGATGAACCAATGCGTTCAATGTGTTGAACAAGTTGGTGGGATTGATACATCAATTTGCTTGAAATCAGATTGTATTACTAGATGGAACTCTACTTATATGATGCTTGGGAATGCAATCGAGTATCGTCGGGCTTTTCATAGTTTGAGTTTTGTTGGTAAAAATTATAAGTGATATCCATCTAATGATGAATGGGCAAGAGAAATTTCAATGTGTGAATTCTTGAAGTCATTCTATATAAAACCAACTTGATTTTTAGATCATTCTATCATACTTCTAATTTATATTTTAGAGAAATTTGGAGGATAGAGCTTCTCTTGAAAATTTGGCAAATGATGCTTTATTGATTCAAAGCATGTGTCATAGAATGAAAGAAAAATTTGATAAGTATTGAAGTGAATATAATGTAGTTCTTACATTTGATACTATTCTTGATCTAACCAAAAAACTTAATTTCTTGAAGTATACTTATTTAAGACTTTACCTATAAGGCTATGAAGAAAAATTAAATTGGGTAAGGAAGACTTTGTATGCACTTTTTGAGTGTAGCAACAAGGGTGCATCAACTTCTATGGCTTTTTTTTCTTCTAATTTTAGTCAACCACCAAGTATTATTAGAAGAGAAAGGGAGAAGTTGCCTATATATGATGTTAGTTGTCTTCTAATAAATCCATTGTTTTTTAATTACATATATTATTTAATGAATTATTCATTTGTTCATTTGATAGGATTTTGAATAATTTGATTGCTAAGCAATTGACAATAATGGAAAGTCTCAAGTTGATTTCTATTTAGAGGAGCCAAGAATTTTCTTCTCAGGAAATTTTGATATGTTGGGATATTAGAGAGAGAGAAAAGCAATAGGTTTGGTGATCTTGCAAGGATGGCTTGTGATGTATTAAGCATTCCAATAACTATTGTAGCATCAAAATTCGCTTTAGTATTGACTATCGTGTTTTAAGCAAGTATAGAAGTTCTATGCTTGATGAAACAATCCAAACTCTCATATGCACACATTATTTGTTACTTGGTTTTGTTGGTAAACTTAGCTCTTTTATTGAGGATTTGTTATGAAACATTTGCTATGTATAATTACTTATCAAGTTATGCTTATTATAGTTATATATTATGATGATGATGATGACTCAACTTGCTTTGATGATGTACATCTTTCTTATGTGGAGTCAAATGTTATTATTGGAGATAATGAAGATGATGATGAAGATTAGAGATATTAGGGATTCATTTGATACTTTGGATTTGTATTTTTAAAGATGTTATTTTGTTGTTACCATATTGATTTGATACTAGTTAGCTAATTAGTAGTTACTGAAGGTCTAGTTTGATTATAATAATTAACTCCTATTTATTATTTACTTGTTTAAGTTTGTTTATTGGCCCCATGGTATTTAGACTCTATCATTTATGTCATTAGTATTATTAGACCTTGTTTTATATATTATTGTTTAAGTATTTTTATTTGAAGAACGATAGAGTTTGTGAAATTATTATTTTTTGCATTTTTCAAGGTCTTACCCATTTTGGCATGTTTTAGCCTGCAACCCATATAGGGTGGAAGGTTTGAATTAATAGCGGTCGGTCGCCTCCAAATAGCCCGTCATTTTGACTCCATAGCCCAAATGGGTTGGGTAGTTATAACTTTTACTTTTCGATCACTTAATCTATTTAACGCGCATGAGGGTTTACCAGGTTTAGTTGGAAGAAAGAAGGGTTGATAAGTAAAGCTAGTAAATGGGCCATTCTTGTCCAATTTTGCCATACCTGGTCTAGCCACGAGCCAAAATGGGATGGAATAATGCGACTTTGTTCTGTTGGGCTAGCTAGCCCTTTATGGGTTAGAGCTAAAAATGAGTTTAGAACCCAACTAAAATGCTAAACGGGCCATTAAACGGGCCAAATAGAAAGGGTTGATAAGTGGGATGGAAAGGTTTAGTCTTCCAACTAAACCTAACCCCTAAAGGGTTGATAAGTAAAGCTAGTAAACGGGCCATTCCTGTCCAATTTTGCCATACCTGGTCTAGCCACGAGCCAAAATGGGATGGAATAATCTGGCTTGTTTCTATTTGGGCTAGCCTAGCCCTTATGGGCTGTAGGCTAAAATGGGTCAGAACCTTAAAAATGCTAAAAAATAATTTCACAAATTTTATCATTCTTCAAATAAAAATAACTAATACATAAATATCTAATAATAATTAATACATAAAATGATAGAATCTAAACAATATAATAACAACAAACAAACTTAAACGAGTAAATAACTAAATAATACTAGAGCATTATTATAATCAAACTAACTAATAACTACTAAGTAGCTAACTAGTATCAAAATGATAAGGCAACAACTAAATAACATCTTTAAAAATGCAAATCTAAAGTATCAAATGAAATCTTCGTGCCTCTAATCTTCATCCTCATTATCTCCGACAATAACATTTGACTCCTACATCCTCAATGTTGGTTGAGTCATCATGATAATCATCTATAACTATAATTAGCATAATTCATAGAAATGATACATAAGCGAAATAACAAAATTATAAATCATCAATAAATAAGTTAAGCTTACAACGACCAAATAACAAATGCATATAAACTGGGCTTCATTTTCATCAAGCATAAACTATATTTGTTTAAACATGAGTAATCCTAAAAGTGAATTAGATATACGATAGTTGTAAGACCCACTAATACTTCATGAAGTCTCCTTGCAGACTCTGTTCTGTTTTATCTCCTAATAACAACAATCAAAGAGAACTCTTTGAGAAGAATTATCTCCCAAATATAGGAGTAAGTTAGAGCTTTTCGTATTAACTGCTTAGCAATCAAATTCTTCAAATCTGTCTGGCAATGAATCATTGTTAAATAATGTATGTAATTGAAAGGAAAATGGATTTCACGTGAGAGACGACATATCTATGTAGGCAAGAATTTTCCTGCACTGTTTACAATGTACTTTGTGATTGACTCAAATTAGAGGAGACAAAAGCCATGGAAGTGTCACCTTGTGCTACTCTAAAAAAATTCATACAAAAACTACCACTAATTTTTTTGTCGATGAAAAGCAAATATATTGAAAATGAAGAACCAAAAGGTTCAAAGAAGTACACTGGAAGTATACAAAAGGGAACCAAGAGGTGAACAAAAGAAGCTGAGGGAAAAACCACTACACAAACAAACTACCTACACCCCAACCAGGCCAAAAAATCCACCAATGAATTCATGTTATCAACACTATGTATATTTTCCCACGACCATAAATTGCTTAAAAAGATAACTTTTGTCCTCTGATTCGAGGTAGCCTTATTTTCAAACACCACCCTTTCTAATTTTTATTCATAGTCATATGAGTCAAGTATTGAATAAGTTACTTCAAGAAATTAAGCTTCTTGGTTGGATAAATAATAAAACCAAATGCAAGAACCCCACTTTATTCATTTCAATACTTATCAAAATTTTCTTTCATTCTATTACACATGCTTTGAATCAACAAATCTTTATTTTCCAAATTGGATATCAAGAGAAGCTCTATCCTCTAGATTTCCCCAAAATACAAATTAGAAGTAGGATAGGATGATCTGGAAATGAAGTTGGTTATTATATATAATGGCTTCAAGAATCCACACATTGAAACTTCTCTTGTCCATTCATCAGTATATGAACACCACTAATAATTTTTATCAATCAAACTCAAACTATGAAAAATCTCGAAGATACTTGATTGAACTCTCAATCATCATATAAGTAAAGTTTCATCTAGTAATACAATTCGATATCAAGCCAATTGATGTATCAATCCCACCAACTTATTCAACACATTGAAATAATTGTTTCATCCTACTTTCCGCACTTACATAATGCACACTTTGCGTAATTTTATGTAATGTGTCATTAGCAACCTTTAAATCATCTTGAACAATAAGGTTCAAGATATGTGTTGAACATCTAATATGGATAGCTCTCCATTATATAACAAACTATTTGTCTAGCACATGTATTCTTTCAAGATGTTTTGCATGTTTTAATTTGAAGATGCATTATCCAAGTAATAGAAAATAATTTTTTTCTCTATTACCCGATCTTTTAAAAATTCAAGCACAACTAAGAGCTGACTAAATCATGCCACGGTCTTGGAGGATGCATGTGGTACATTAAGCGACCAACTCTCATAAAGAAGCTCATCAAGCTTGTAGGATTTAGTTTTAATATGAATATGCATGCCTTTAATACCCTCCCTCGCATGCGATCTATCTGCGCGTGGAGAGTCAAACAAACCGAAATAGAGTCTGTGGTCTTTCAAATCCAACAAATGAGGAATAAATTGTAGAGAGAGGTGGCTTTTGATCTGTGTTAAATGATAACTCTCTAAAAGTTCTAAGCCTTTTACAAAAATTTAGGGTTTTAATATGACTATCATGCCTTTAACATGAACAAATGATAAAATTTTACTTTTTAACATCCGATCCTTATCAACATAATGTGCAGTTAAAGAGATATAACCAATCTTGGTGCATGCAGTCCAATAATCAAAAGTCAAGCATACTATACTAAGAATTTGGGTTAATTGTTGTTTCAACTTTTATTTTTCAATATCATATTTCTTCATCACATCATATTTAACTATTTTTATGGAAATATTTATACATTCTTCATTAAAAAAAATTTGGTATTTTCTAAACACTCTCAACTCAACAATACTAAAAGGTAGATCAACGTCAATAATCAATTCAGACGATATCTCTAGATTCATCTTTGAGTCAAAATTTCTCTCCCTCAACTTCCCTTAACATTTGTGTTACTCACAAAATTAGGATTTCGCAACATTTGTAGGATCATCTTCAGCATCACAACTATTAGTATTTGATCCCTTTTCAATAGTAGAGGAAGCCAAGTTGTTATTACACATAATAAAAAAAACTTAATGGAAGTCCTAATTTGCAAGTCATAAACAGATTGAACATATATATAGAACTTGAATATAGTTTAATTTATTAAAGTATGTTATAATATAATAATTATTAAATCCTTGTGCTGCAAAAGGAGAAATTCCAATTACTAAATTAGTTAAAAAAAATTAAATAAAGGGTTTCAGGTCAATGGGGCTTGAACTTGAATGGGCTACAAGCCAATTCAGGCTAGGCCAATTGACCTAGTTCTATTTGGGCCATTAATTTTACAATCTAGCCCTTCAAAAAATCGGGCTAATGTGGTTTGACTCACCGGGCTCAACCCATATTGCCAGCTTTAATGAAAATTCATTGTGTTAAATCAAAACTTTATGGATGGATTGTGTTAAATATAACCGACTAAGATGCTTGAAAGGTATATCCACGTCCTGTGTACTCCTAGGAATTTTCCTTTTTATGATACTTGATTTTTACTAATCAAAAAAAAAAAAAAAAAATGCTTGAAAGGTATAATAAGATTAGTAGCTAAGGGATATACCCAAACTTTTGGGATAGATTACCCGGAAATCTTTGCTCTTATGGTGAAGATGGATACTATTCATATATTGCTGTCCTTTTTTTACTAAAGTTGATTTGTTCTTGCAACAGTTTGATATAAAGAATGCATTCTGCTATAGGAATTTAGAGAGTTGGGTTTATATGGAGATAGCAGCTGCTTTGGAATAAATTTTCAATTGGAACATGGTTTGTTTGTTGAAAAAGGTTTTGTATGAACTTAAAAAATTTCCCAAGAGCTTGGTTTGGAAGGTTTGCTAAAGCAAATGAGGAACATGAATTATACTTTTACTATACCCTAATTAGGGAGGATCATACACCATTGTTGCATATTCAAAGAATGGAAAAATAAATTTTCTCATTGTTTGTGTTGATGATGTCATTGTTATAGGAAATAATTTAGAAAAAATGCACAATGTCAATTGGAAGAATGTGAGCTTGAGCAGGGATAGGGGTGGTTTGGGAATTTGAAAACTTTCTTCTTACAAAGGATGTGAGAGGCAGCTTTGGGGTGGGTTTTTGGAAAGAAATCTATAAAGAATCCTTCTCTATAAAACAACATAGCAACCTTATTTTTAGGTGATGGAAGTAGAATCAAATTCTGGGAGGATGTGTGGTGTAGTGAGGAACCCTTCAGTATGCTTTTTCTTATGCTTTATACAATGTCTAGTTCTAAAAGAGCTAGCGTGAAGGAGGTTTGGAGGCTTGTAGGAGAGCTAGGGGGATGGGATCTCCGTTGAGAGCATTTTAATGATTGGGAATAGGAAGGCAGTGGAGAATCCTGTTGATAAATGCAAAGATCGATCTCAGAGATGGGAACAGAATACAAATCATTAATTCTGATCAAATGTGATTTTTAGTAGACAGGGCCTCTTCTGCCGATTGCTGGAATAAATGGGTTCCTCAAAATGGGCTATTATCTTTGCTTAGGAGCTTGGTGGGAAGAGTGTTAACAATGGATCAACTGAGAGGAGGGGTTTCCACGCCCTTGAATGGGTACCCTTTGTGTAGGAAAGATAAAGAAAACATTAGAACATATGTTGTTACATTTTGCTCCATGGTGCGGGAATTTGGTCCTTTTTTGTTGATGTGCGTAAGGAGTTGCTTAGGTACTTGCAAGCTAATCAAAATTTGGTTTTTAGTTGGAACAATTTCCTGTCGGGGAAAAAGTGAAAGGCTTGGAGGGCTGGTCTTCTTTTTGTACGATTACGGGCATCCACGAAGAAGGAAGAATAGAGCCAATGTTTGAAATGAGAGAGTTCTCCCTCAACAGACTTAGAAGTGCTTTTGTCTATTCTTTTTGTTCTTAGGTAGGGGCGGTAGTAAATTCTGATTCTTTTGTAACTAACCTTATTGCCTTATTGGCTACAAGTTAATCTTGTGGTTGGGTGGGTCTTTTGTTTTTACTGCTTTTTGGGTTTGCTTGGGTGTTGTATACTCCCTGTATACTCCCTTGGGGGCTGGGGCTTTGCCTTTGTCGATTTCCTTTACTTGTCCCAAGCTTAGAGAAAAACAAAGAAAAGAAATTTAGAAAAAATGTAGAGATTAAAAGAGTTGGAAAAAAGAGTTTGAAATTAAAACCTATGGAGACTTGATACTTTTTAGGGATTGAAGTAATTCGGTCACATAATGGAATTGTGATTTGACATAGGTGTATATTTTAAATATCCTTAGAGAAACCAAACTGTTGGGGTGTGAGTTGGTAAATACACTCATTGAGGTTTGAAACAAACTTGATGGTAAGTTAATTTACCTATTACAAAGTGGACCTGATATAACATGTGCTATAAGCCTATTAAGTATGGTGGGCTAATTTATGCAAAATCCCAATGATGTACTCACAGAGGTAGTTTCTTAGATACATGCTTCATTTTTTTTTCTTTCCTTCTCTTCCTTTCTATTTTCTTTCTCTTGCATTTTCCCTCCCTCAAATTTTCTGGGAACGAACCATAGCCTAGATGTCTTTGAAGAGGCTATAAACAGGAGAATCATGTGAGGCAGTGATCTAACAATAACATTAATGATCAAGAGAGAGTATTTTAGGTTGATCGGCTCTATACCATTTACTTTGAGAATAGGAGGTGAGAAAGGTAGGGCTCCATCAATAAGATTCATGTGATCATAACCAGTATAAAGAGTGCAAAATTGAATTTTCCATGACGTGCAGTTGGTTGTGTTGAGAAAGGGGTGTGCTCTCAAACGATTGATTTAATCTAGCTAATCTACTTTCTTAGGAAGGAATTTGGTAACATGGAGAAATAATAAATAGTTTTTGATTGCCAAGTTGAGTGTTGAATAACAATTTAGAGCCATGACAGAGAGGCTATGTGAGTTTCTCTGCATAAAATTTATTTTTAGTGATCTTAGAATAAGTTGGGAAGGTCTTATGAAACTTCACTGAGATATCAAGTTGGCTATTAGCCTATTAGGATAGCCTATAACCCAGTTCAATGTAAACTGAATTAAGTGTGTCAAAGTCAATCTTCATTTTACCAAAGAGAAACTGGCTAATGGGTTGATATACACCCAACATGTATTCTCAAGAGGACAGTTCGCTGACTCACCGAGGGACATGTAGCTCAACCATTTCAATCTGGCATAAACAAGTTGAGAACAAAGAATTTTTACTTACCAACTTGAGAGAAGTGTTGGAGAGCCCATGTTGCAATTGCTTGATTGTAAAATATGTATAGGTTGGGATATAATTTGGGATTGTTTCATTTGTGTATGTTGATTTGGTGTTTATTTTCTATAATTTGTAGCTGATTTAGTGAAGTAATTGTTTGGAATAATTTCCTTTCCTTTTTATCATTGTAAGCATTATAAATAGGCTGTGAACATATAGACAAGTATTATTCAAAAATCATTCTCTATTTTCATTCTCTTTGAAACTTACTTAAGAGAGTCAAAATTTACATCTTTTATAGTTGAGGTACATGCAGCTTTTCTATATTGAAAGAAAGACTCGGCTAATAAACGTATGGTATGAGAAGCCACCACATTCGATGGATGGTGGAAATTTAATTTTAACTGGCTTGATTTATTTTATTTTTCATATAAATAACTCTAGGTAGCATTAAGTATTCAATACATAAATAAATATGTATGTAGATGTGCACACACACATAAATAAACAAAAAATAGGGTCCCTTGGAATGTGGTTCTCTTGTATTATTTCATTTTCCTTCATTGAGATTGCTGAGATTGATTTGGTTAGGTAATTCAAAGGATTAATTGGAAAGTCACAACTTGCTTAGCAGTAGCTGTACAAAAAGGTTAAAGCTTGATGAAATACTAATATTTTCAACTTGGCTTGAGTATTAAATTTTGATTCTATTTAGATGAATATACTTTATATGCCTTTTGATATCACAGTGAACCTTTTGCAGACAATGGCAACCGTAAGCATGTTTCTTGCTTGTAAAGCAGAGGAAACACCCCGCTTGCTAAGGGATGTTATTATCATGGCATATGAGATGACTAATGGCTGTGATCGTCCTGCCCTGGAAAGAATCAGGCAGAGAGTATGGTTTCACTGCCCTTGCTTCTTGGTTTCTGTTCTTTCCCATGTAGTTTGCACACTTACACTTGCCTACTGCAACTCTGTACATAGGAAGTTTTTGATAAGCAGAAGGAATTAATATTAATTGCGGAGAGACTTCTACTGGGTACCATTGCTTTCGATCTCAACATCCAACACCCCTATGAGCCACTTGTTGATGCTTTAAAGAGAATGGGGATTTTGAATAATGACCTTGTGAAAGCAGCAAAGAACTTAATTAATGACTGGTAATCTTTCTTTGCAAAGTTATCTATATGTTGCTTAGCATTAGATCCAAGTTTAGATTTTTACCTTTTGAGGATTTTGATTCTTCTATAAATGGACCTGTAGGCTTTGCACAACATTGTGCTTGCAGTACAAACCTCATTATATTGCAGCTGGTTCACTGTTCCTTGCTGCAAAATCCCATAAAGTTAAACTTCCTTCAGAGAAAGGAAAGATTTGGTGGCTGCAGTTTGACGTTGCTCCTAAGCAATTAGAAGGTCAGCAATTAAACCTCTTTCATTTCAATTTTTGCTTCATGATTTATGTCTTGTGGTCATGGTGTGAAGTCATTAATCAATTGTTTCTTTAACAAGGAATGTGGGGATATCTTCAAATTCATAATAAGGTTTTAAGGGCAATGATGGTAGAGTCTTCATGCAGGGATCTCCTATAAAGACATGGGGAATTTCTAATATTATGTGATTTTATGATCATTTTTATCAGAATGGAACAATGCTACTCTTAAACCTGTAATGAATCACTCAAATAATGATTCTTAGAATAGATGGTGCAATGTCAAATACCATGAAAGTTTTGGCTTACTTTCATTAGACACCAATAGGTATTCAAATGAGAGAGTTAAAATCCGATTCAACAACTTATGTCAAATTTGAGGATCACGTGTTCAAGTCATTGGAGCATTAGGTGTCGGGAGGAACTGGTGGGATGCAACAACGGCTTGCTCTTAAGCCTGATGATAAGTCACCAAAGTGACGACTCTTAGAATGAACCTATGGGTGGTAATGATAAATGACATAAAATGTTGGTTATACCCTCACAGGACAACAATTATTTTTTAAATGAGATAGTAAAAGCTTGATCTAATAATTTTAACTGGATGTATTGTTTTACATTGGTTGGGGACATTATTGTTAACTTGTAAAAAATATCGCGCATTGGCTTTCCATATTAATAGTATCATGTATTGTAAGTTTTTCTATATAGTGAAAAAATAAATAGAAAAAATGTGTATGTGTGAATATCTGTTGAAAGTATGAAGTATAGAGATATGACTAATTTTATAGAAGATAATAAGATTTAAAGAGTCAAAAACTCATTATAATAAAGTCTTAGCAAGTTAAATTAACAAAATATAACTTTAATATCATGATTCATGAATAACCATAAAAATAAACTTCTTCAATTTTTAGCTATGAAATTTATTTCCAAATTCTAATATGCACACGTGCGAGTGCATACTCTTTTATGTGTCATTTTGAAAGTTCACTTATTAGGCTCATTATTTTTGTCTCCATAAAAAATGTATCACAAGTTTTTAACAATTATGGTTGGCAATGTAAAAAGCAAGCAGTTATATGAACCAATAGACTATATTTATTTATGATGATTGAAGTGATTGTTTTTCTTTTTCCTTGGAGAACTATTTGGTGTCCTGAGTGGTGCATATTGTCATGAGCTAGACGTATGGTTATATACCTGGTGGAGATGTATGTTATGCTATAATGTTTGCTTGGGTTACTCCCAGATTTTGATTTATGTGGTGGTTGCAAATATATTTTTCAACTTTTACTCCCTGAAAATAAAAAAATGGTAACCTATCATGCTAGTTTAGGGGAGTTCTTCAATGCTGCTAATATCATTCCTGCATTTCTGAAATTTCAGATACTTGTTTTCAACACTTCGTCAGGGTTAGTTCATGTGTATGTATGTATGCGTTTATTGTTGTGCTTCTGTTCCTCATGGCTAGCTTCATAATTGATCTTTATAAATTCATCCAGAGGTCATTCAACAAATGCGCAAGTTGTTGGAGAACATAACAGAAGGTCCATCTGCTACACACGCAAGGATGATTGAACCTACAGCTGTACTTGGAAACACAATGTTCCATTACCCACAACCATGCACTGCTCGGGAATCCAGCCATGGCACTACATGGAAACCTTTGGTGTCTAGGGGCAGCCTGAATGTGGCCTATACTGATGGCCACTGCATTGTGAAAGAAGTGATTCAACATCAGACGAGTGGCACTAGTAGTGCAACTAGTGTTGTTGAGGATGGGGATGGCGAGATTCATTCAAGAACAAGAGAATCTGAAAGGAACTCAAGTTACAAGTTTGTTTCTGTTCATGTTAAATACGGTAAGACAAATGCAAACCGAAATAGCGAACATCTGGAGAGGAGGTGTTCTACTGCTTCAAAGAAGTTAGCAGTTTCTAGAGGTGATGAGTTCTATACTGAAGTGAGGATAGACGGTGATCTGCAAAAAGGAAGAGATCAGGGATATGCCAATTCACGTAAGAAACAGAGGGTGTTACTAGGTTTTTGAACATGAACTTTATTTTCATGATACTTGCAGAATGAATTTTCTCTCCTATTCACCCCAGAACAACTATGGGCTGGCAAATGAAATTCATCAAATTAGGTAAGAATCTGTACTAATTCTATGTCATTCTTAAGTCATTTTTCTTGCTTGATTTCATCATTCAGGGTAATTTGTATTATAGTGAAGGCCTTGCATTTTAAATAGTCAGGCATTGATGTATGTATATATGTGGATGCAAATTATGTAGTGTTTATGATCAATTTTGGGTTCAATATTGATTTTTTTTTACATCTATTCACTTTATATTACAATGTTGTAGTAATCTGTTCATGTGGAGACTAAACCTGGTTCTTCCCTATGCCTCACCCAACCTTTTGACCACTAAGCTAGGCCTCATTGGCGGTTCTATATTGATTATTCAATGATGGCTAGTTTGATTTTCGTATAAGGGAGTAAAAATTGATCCACAAACATGATTGCAATGGTGGGTCACTACAGAACAGTTCCATAAAAAATAACTCCCCCTTTCTCCTTTCTGATTCATGACACGTCTTAGCTTCCTAGAAACAATAGGATTTGATCCCTATGGTTCATCTGGAAAGAAAACTGATTGTGAAGATCTGAGTATCTATGAATAAGAATAAGATCCCTTTAAAATATTTGATGACAATCCACCATGATCTAGGGATAGTCAAATTCAGCAAGTTGGTTTTCTGCTAGCCCTGGCTTTTTCTTTTTTAAACAGGTTTACTTTAGTAAATGTAAAATCTGCACATTTGACTCTTTATTTTGAACTATCCATTATTTCTTCTTTGCTATCTCCCTTTAATGAAGTAGTTCCTTTCCAAGACACTGAATTCCTATTTTCCATGTAAGCAAGATTTGTGTGGTCCCTGTTTAGCAACAAAGGATTGGTATGACCAATTCTCTGAAGCAATCATAAGAACTCAATGACTTTCACTTTCATGGTGCTCTCATTGCTACACTCACTTTATTCTGGTTTCTCCATTCACTTTTTACAAACTCTACATTCTTCTCTGTTGATTTTATATTTAAGTGGCTTTATTTAGTTTACTCTACTAGTTAAAATGCCTTCTTTTTTCCCTGCTACTCACTCCTTAGATATCAACCAGATTTTTTCTTCCTTTACTCGGCTAAAACATCATTATTGTCTCTCTTTTACCAGGAAAGAAAGAAAAAAAGGAAAAGCATGTATCATGCTACCAATTTGAAAATAATTGGACATACATCACTAAGAATTGAATTTACATGATTTACTTCATCGTTCAAAAAAAAAAAATATAGATCAATCAATATCTACCATAACTATTGAATGTACATTCACTAGTTATGGTAGTACATTCGTTAGTTATAATAGTATATTGATTGATCTACAATTATTTGTTTAGGAAGTAGCTTGAACCATGTAAATTCAATTTTTGGTGATGTATGTATAATTATTTTTAAATGAGTAGCCTACTACATACTTTTCCTAAGAAAAAAAAAAAGATGTTTTTTACTTGGATTGCTAGAGTTGAAGCAATTGCAGCAAACTATTTTCCCCCAAAAGTTCCAAAAGGACATTGAATGCAAATTTTTTTTGATAAAGTGACTGGTTAAAGAGAGTAAGATTATGATTTGAAAATGACAAGCAACCTCTAGTATGTTTTGGATCAGCATGGACATATTTGATATGGGAGGTGTTAAGAGTGAAAAATGAAAATGCAGCCATTCTTGGTGTTACACCTGCTCATGATATATCCTTAAGTTGGAGTTGGACTCTAAAATAAGGAAGCAATTGATTTGAGGGGCATGCACTGAACAAACCTAAATTCATGTCCATGCATTTGAGCCCACAATTCAAGTTGGCCCTCACTCTCTCTCTCTCTCTCTCTGTCTCAATCAAATATACGTTAAAAACCATCCCCCCTCTCAGCTTTACTTTCTCATTCCTCGACTGTCATGTCCAAACAATTAGGCTGTGTTTGGTTATTGGAAATTTTGTAAAGGAAAGGAAATATTAACAAAAAGTGCAAAAAAGATATAAATAAATTCAAGTCTAATTTATTATCAGTACATCCTTTTTCAAATCCATTTATATTCTTATCTTCTTCAATTATATAAATATTAAATAATACCAAACATGAAAAAACCATTTTTCGGATTCTTATGACTAACTTTCGTTTGTAAGTTTAGCAACCAAACTGAACTTTAAGCATGCTCCTGGTCTGGCATTTATGATATAACCTCAAGATTTGCTTGTTCAATGTAAATTTGTTTTATTCTCCACAGGCAGAGGGAAAGGGTTGGGCCTATTAGGATGGTTAGTGATGGCAACATCATGTGTCGTGCCCAGGTTTTATGGGGCAACATGTAACATATTGTTCTTTAATCTGTAAAAGATTCTCGTCCTCTTCCAATCAAATCTCATGTTCATCTTTTCACTACTATAAAGTTGATCACTGTAGAAAAGCCGGTCTTATATTTTTTAAAAAACTTTGGAAATGGACCGACCGACACACGTACACGCACACGCATATTCTTGTTGTGATGATCCAGAAGTTTCCCTTTATTTCGTTGCCACAAAAAATGGGCAGCATAGTAGAAGGAAAGGGTCTTCTTCAATACCATCTCATCCTTGTACCCCACAAATGTCCCTCTTGCGTTCTTCATAATTTCTTTTTTTTTTTTTTTTTCTGATAATCGTGGATATCCAAACGAGCTTGCACAAACATAAACTAATCCCACATGATCTTAAAGTTTATGATTAGGTAAAACTTCTAATAGCTTTGAGAAGACTCTAATCAATGATCATTAGGTAATCTTAACCCAATACGTTACACTAATTGTTTACCCCAAGGGTTGTGTTTCCCCGGGTGTAATCGGTCGAGTTGTGCGAGTCGAAACTCGGCTTGACTCGATTAAACTTCGAAACTTCGAAGATTCGATCGAGCTTTTTTTCTTTTCAAATGTTTGAAACTCACTTCGGACAATAGTCGAGCTATTTGAACTTGATTTGACAAAACTTGAATCAATTAAAAAATTAATAAATAGTTATACTCGAAATCGACTCTATTAATAAAATAGTAAAACTCGGTTAAACTCGTGAGCAGCTTGAGTGGGGTATTATGATACTCGAACTCGACTCGATAAGCTATTTGAACTCGATTCGATTAATTCCAAGGATTCTAAAAGATGAGCTCGAATAGCTCACGAGGAGCTTGACACCCCTAGTTGTGTTATTCATAACTACACCCACAGTTGCAGCTCCCTTCCAAACAAAAAGTTTGTTTGATTAAAAGATCTGGGGCAATTGTTGAATCACACACAGCAAAAGTGGAGTCTTTTTCCAAAGTCATTCAAAAGAATAACATTGACTGATAATTTGGTCTGTTCTTGTAGAGCAACTGAGAATGCGTCACCTGCAAAAGAAGTTCATCTCCATTCCAGACGTGCAAACCTAGAACCATGGTGGACGTGCATGCCTATTGCCTGCTGCTGATATATATATCATATATCTACACATATAGATCTATGAACAGAAACACCAAAGCGTGGCAACAGTGGGACCGTTGGATGTAGATCAATGAGCACACTGTGATGGTGCAGGAGTTTCTTCAAAGGCAAGGCCTGTACATTTTATTGGAATGAGGAGGGAATCATCAGGAAGAATAAGGTAATATTAATGGGAGTGAGTGGGGATGGAAAGCAAGATGAGCATGGCCCCTAGTGTTGGGATTTCATACCCTAAGCAAGGTAAAGCATATATTCTCGCCCTCCAATAATTTGTCTTCTTCTCAGACAGCTTTAATTCCTGCAACTTTAGACCTCCTTTTAAGGGCTTTGCCAAGAATATCATCACTTAAAAAACTTCACTGTCAATTTTTTATTTTATGTATTTTTAATTTATGAGAGAAAGCACATCACTGATGTTGGACTGATGATATTTCTGCAGTTTAATTTTAAGTGGGATATGTTTCTTAAGTTGTATCGTTGATGCCAATGAGGTCTGACTTAGTCGTTAAAGGTTAGATGAAGTATAAAAAAAGACGAAATTCGAGTTTTTATGAGAACAAAACCACAACGTTGAAATGTGAATTGAATAGATGTCATGAAAAAAAAAAGTTGTATTGTCGATATGAAGAAATGTTTTGCCTTTGCCTTGCTCCAAATAAAAATTTAATTTATTTCTTAAATGGTAAATTGAAAAGTATTTGCATCAATTAGTTTCTAAAAAATAGTAGGAATACTACAAGAAAAAAGAGAAAAGAAAGAAAAACAAGAATATATATATATATATATATATATATATATATATATATATATATTATATATATATATATTAGTTTTTAACATTAGTTTTCTTTTCTCAATATTTTCTTGAGTTTCTTGAAACTAAACATAATCTTAATATTTGTATTTTTATAATATTAGATATAAGGAATCATTTTATTGAAGTAAAATCTCATGCAAGCTAATCAATTGCTGACAATTAATTAATGCATATCATTTATCTATTCTCTTGATATATACCCTAATTTCCAATACGTAATATGTAAGTTGAATTCGTGTCCATTTTGGTTCCGTCTTTTACCTCGACATCAACTCGTTTTGTATTTTCATGTATTCTATTTTCCTACGTTTAGTTGGTATGTTTATTAAACCGATTTTTTAT
Organism: Tetrastigma voinierianum; assembly: GCA_016808115.1. Lineage (NCBI taxonomy): Eukaryota > Viridiplantae > Streptophyta > Magnoliopsida > Vitales > Vitaceae > Tetrastigma > Tetrastigma voinierianum. Next base: position 309,291 of record JAEQBH010002183.1, read on the forward strand.
TTGATTTAATTTTTTAGTGATGCATTTTGATTATTTATTTATTTAAGAATGTTCAAAAATTAAATCAAGCTTCTAAGAAATTAATATAAATAAAAACATACTTAGAAAAAATCAATAAACATACAATGGCATATAATATTACAAAACTAGATCATTAATATAGAAAATTTCTGTAAGTTGTTAACAAATAATTTTTAAAATTAATAAAATCTTTATCTTAGTAAAAGTATCTTATTTATTTTAATAAAGTTATACTGTCACTATTTTATAGTCATAGTCTAATTTATTTAAATACGGGGCATTTTATTTTTACAAAATAAAACGAATGATCATATGCAATATTATTTGTATAAAAAAAAAAAGAAAAACTCTTTTTTGGTCTCTTTGTCTTGAATAGAATGTATTTTTATTTTTTTTAATTATATTAAAAAGTAGAAAGTTGGTAATATTTCTTTAAAAAAAAAAAAATTTTATCCTTCGAGAACTTATTTCAAACTTTCATTTCTTAAAGCCTCATTGATACAAAAGATTGGAAGAATCCGTATATATTTTATAACATTAGAAAAAACAAACAAACAACAAGAAACATTTCAAAAATTTGAAGTGGTAATTGCTAACTGGGATTTGTTAGGTAAGAATGTGGAGTTATAGACTAATGATAACCTCCTAATCAAGACAAAGAAGAGCTTAAATCCCAATGTCATGCATTTGCTCAAATGCCCATGTAATTAATCAGTAAAGAACTGATATATACATAAGAATGCCAATATAAAATGAATATTATAGCAATAGGGTGTGTTTATATTTTTATATAAGTTAATTAGTGGTAGGGATTAGTGTTTTTTGACCATGGAGTTGACTGTTTTTTCCTTAAAAAAAAGAAGGTTGATTGAGTATGATGAAGGTGATGGACCCCCCTTAAAGTCACCAATGATGGCAAATTGCCTTTATGAGGAGTTGTTTTATAAAAGGTTTAGGAACAATCAGGATTAGGGTTAGTGTTAGAATTAGGGTTAGGGTTGGAGACTCTATAGCTGCTGCTCTAGTCTTGTCCTTTTTCTTTAGTTTATGTTATTTGAAATGGTTTCTACATCAAATAATATTATATAAGATAAGGTTTTAAAAAACCACACTTAGGGGGCTGCTTCTTCTTCTTGTTTTCAAATCAAAGTCATACACCCTTTTTAATCAATCACTTTTTTTTGTTGAACTTTAATATTCAATGCCCTTTTGAAGGACAGAAGACTCACATTTGAGGGAAAAGGAGTCACCAATAATGAGACTCTTTGTGGGTCCATCAACAACTTGTTAGTTGTTACTTCAATTATCTTAAACCCATTTTATGAAAAGAAAAAAAATTATAGGCCTATTTGGTTCATATTTCTGAAAATTATTATTGAAAATGGTTTTTGAAAACACCAAAATAGAGCTTTTTAAAAATTATTTTTGTTATCTGAATTTAGTATTTTTTGTGTTATTTGTGTTTTGAAAAAAAAAAAAGTACTAACATGTTGTTTTGATTTTTTAGAACAAAAACAAGTTTTAAAAAATTGTAAACGAACATACCCCATATTTTCTTTTGAGGGTTTGTCTTGGATACTTAAACATTTTGCTTTGCTTTTTCTCAGCTTCCCTTTTCTGACGGCTATAATTTAATTATGAGTTACCATGATGATGGGCGAATTATTTGTAAGGGAAAGGATTTGGGTTTCGATTTTGCTGAATAATCAAAACCCAGCTTTAGCCTTCTTGGAAGAATCTTTCAGCTGTACAGATCAGCAAAGTGAGAGGAAGAACTAAAATAAATAAATAAATAAATTGGAAAATCTGATTTGGGAACAGCCTTTAGTGAAATAAATCTTGGAAGATAGTAGTCAGGAAATAAAAGTAAGAGTGGGAAGTGAGTGAGGTGAGGCCTCAGTGTCAAAGAAAAGAGTTCTTTGTATTGTTTTCGAGCAGATGTGTGAGTGACAGATCGTGGTGATGGATGGACAAGTGGATCGGGTTGGGCGACTGACAGTGGCGTATCTGATCCCATCTCACCACTCATTTCCATCTGCTTTGATTGTTGTTTGTGAGTTGATAGGTATGAATATCTGTAGCAATCAAACCGATCTGCAACCATGTTCATGGAGATCAATTCTGTTAAATCTTCTTCTTAATCACTGTTACTCTTCATTCTGCCTTCTCATAGCCTCAAGCTCAACAGACAAAACGAGATTGTAAATAAAGTATATTTCTCATGATCTCACAGTCTGTATGAGTGAGTAGGTGTGTTTTCTGATTGCAGTTTGTGTAGGGTACGCGCGGTTGGGAGAGATGGGAGGAGAGACTGGAAATAGAAAAAATAAAGGATAAAGGGGGTGAAGAAAGGTGTTGTTACAGGTGTATGTCACAATGAAACACATATAGCGCTAGGGTTAAAGAGAGTATTGTTGCTGCTGCCCACTAGGATTTTATATATGAGTGAGAGAATCACCTGAGAGAATGCTATATATGTTCTTTCTCTAAAGCATCATAATGACTGTTTTGAATCCAAACCGATCACAATGTAAATATGTATATAAATTTCTCCTCTTATGACTTATCTAGAGAGAACAATCACATCCATCCATTTTTTTTCTTCTCTCCTCTCAGCTCAACTCGCCTTTACTGGCTCCGATTCATTACACAACTGATTTTCCTGGAAAGTTCGATATTTAACATGATTTTTAGGGTCTTATTTGGAGGGACATCAGATCATCCTATCTTCCACTCTCAAGATATTTTCATTTTCTCAAACTATTGAGGTCATAAGAGAATATTTTGTTTCCTCAATTAGTAAGCACTGGTAAGTTCAAGGGTATGCATGAGAAATGGTATATATTGGAATGCATGGTATTAAGTTGTTAGGAATGTTAGAAAATAAACCTTATTAATAATATCAAATTAATGAAACTAAATGAAAGAAAATAATGCCAAGATTTACATGGTACACCTTAAAAAATGGTTAAGTCTATGAACCTACTAGGAGAGAAAAAAAATAAACATAAATTTTAATGAAGAATATATCACTTCTCATAACCCAAATCTTAGTCTTTTGGGAGAACCATGTTCAAATTAAGGATAAAGTACTACAATATATAGGTAAAGTGAAAGATGTCAAAATAGTAATAATAATAACCCAAATCTTAAGGAAAATCACTTTCTCCCTCAAAAGGTTATATTATTTTCATTCTCCTTTTTCTGAAATTACCAAAATGAGGAGAGGAGACCTCGAACTCCAACTAGATTTCATTGCTAATATAGTTCTGACTCTAATTCTGATTTGGATTCTCAATTTAATTATGATTTTGATTCTAAATACGATTTAGTCATCTCCATTAATTTTCCAACACATATGGTTGTGACTCTTGTGTGATATTCTCTTCTTAAAGGATTTCATAAGAGGGGACAATTATTTAAAATTTATCATACATCTAATTTGTTAATCGTACGCAGCATGCTAAAATGTGATTTGTGATTTGTGAATACTCGTGCCTAGCTAGTTGCCCCCTACTAGAATATATTTTAAATGAAAATTAACAAATTTAAGATAAATTTGATATTTTTTTTAATCCAAAATTGGTTGATGTTGCCTTACTAATTATATATATGGTTAAATAAAAAATGATTTAATTCATTTTATTTTCACTCTCTCTTATATGCTATATATGTATGTATACATACATGTATAAGAATAATTTCTCAAAAATAATAAATCATAGAAATTAATAGTATTGAGTTATTTATAAAACATATTAATTTTTAAAAATAAAAATAAAAAGGTTGATATCACCATATAAGATATTCTTAATCATAATGATCCTCTAAACAATACTCTAATAAAATTAATTCAAAAAATAATTTAATGGAGGTTAAGTTTCGTTTTATTTACTGAGGACTCTAATGTAAATATGCAATTCTTTAGGAAATTGTGAGGTCTTATCGTCGGTCATGATTCTTCAATCAGTTAAGTCATGAGTGTGATCTAAGTTCCTTGTATCCAATTTTATTTCGACATTATGGAAGTCTATGAAACAACAACCACCCTAATGAGAATAAAGACAAAAATGGAGGATGACAAGAATATTAATTGATTTTATATATAATCAAGACTTTAATCTTTAATAGGAAGATCTTTGTTCTAAAGTTTGAACTTCACTAAAGAGACAAGAACAAAAGAGGTGTGGGAATAATCAATTCCTATTTAGTATTAATTCATTTTTGCAAAGAATATTTTATAAGATAATTTTTAGTTGTTATATTATTGTAATATTATGTTTTCTTATAGAATAAGAAAGTTTTTAGGAATATCCTTATAAATATTATGCGTCATGAGGGGAAAGAGTTATGAGAGATGAGCTTGTAAAGACTATTCCCTGTGTATAGAGATGAAAGAGTTAGAGAGATTGAAAGTTTTGTAAGACATTTTATCGGAATTGTGGGCATCCTAGGGTTTTGTGATTTTATTATTTTTTCTAGTTGTCGTAATATTTTGATACTCCAACCTTGTACTCTATGTTTTAAAGAACAGTAGAAAGATTCTTTCTCATCCGTGGATATAGGCATAATTGGCTGAACTACATTAAAACCCACCCTCGTACATTTTTATGTTGATTTCTGTACTTATGTGTTCTTGAATTTATATTCTCATGCATCAAAGCTTCCATGATTCATATCAAATGGTATTTGAGCTTCATAGTGAAGATATCTAGAAGAACAAAAGATTTCAAAGCACACAAGATCAAGATAAAAGGAATTTCAGTTCAAGATGGAGTCGATTGCTCTCTTATCAAGATGTGATGGAATTTGATCAAATGTAGAGATTGTTAGAATGTTTCAAATTCCTATTTAGTATTAAAGTCTTTTTGTAAAGAATATTTTATAAGATAATTCATAGTTGCTATATTAGGTTTCCTTATAAAATAAGGAAAATTTTTAGGAATATCCCTATAAATATTCTAGGTCACAAGGGAAAAAATATATGAGAGAGATGGATTTGGAAATGTGCTATTATCTTGGTAAAAGGTAGATGTAAGTGTTTGAGATTGAGAGTTTTAGAGGTATTTTCTTGTATTGTGGGCATCTTAGGGTTTTATGATTTGATTTTTTAGCCATTACAATACTTAATACTCAAATTCAGACTATGGTTCTCAAGAATATGAGACACCTCTCATATGTGGATATAGACATAATTGGTCGAATCACGTTAAAACCCTTGTGCATCTTTACATTGATTTCTTTATCTATGTGTTCTTGAATTCATATTCTCATGTATCACAGCTTTCGCGATTCATATCAAATTATTAGAATATGTCTCAAATTCCTATTTAGTATCAATTCATTTTTGTAAAGAATATTTTATAGGATAATTCATAGTTGTTTTATTATTGTAATATTAAGTTTCCTTATAGATTAAGGAAAGCTTTTAAGAATATCCCTATAAATATAATTTGATAAGGATAAGGAAAGTTCCCTTATAGAATAAGGAAAACTTTTAAGAATATCCCTATAAATATTCTGGGTCACAAGGGGAAAAAGTCATGAAAGAGATGTGCTTATAAAGGCTACGGTGTGTGTAGAGATGTAAGGGTTTGAAAGATTGAAAGTTTTGTGAGGTATTTTCTTGGTATTATAGGCATCCTATGGTTTTGTGATTTTGTGATTTTTCCTAGACGTCGCAATACTTTGATACTCCAATTTTGTATTCAGTGTTTTCAAGAATAGTGGAAAGATTATCTCATCTGTGGATGTAGGCATAATAGGCCGAACCACGTTAAAACCCTCGTGCATCTTTATGTTGATTTCTTTATCTATGTGTTCTTGAATTCATATTCTCATGCATCAATGTAAAACCCGAGAAAATTCAAATTTTTTGAAAAGGGTAAAATGGTAATTTCGGTCAAAACCTGAAATTTTTCTAGATATCGGATGACGAAATGGATTTCACCGTTGGAATTTTCTCGCGAAAATCTAGCTACCACGTCAAATTTCGTCCCATTCCGAGATAATCTAATTTCACGCTTCGAGGCAATCGTGCTCGTGCCTAAAATGGTCAGGAGAGACATGTGATGTGACAAAAGTTACGATTACATGTACCCATGACATGCTTCGCATGATTAGTGAGACGATGATGACGAACTCATTGGGGATGTCTACGCACAAATAGCTTAAACGGCCGGACAGCACATTCTTAAATGTTGAAGTGAATAAGACAAAAGAAGAATAGTTTTCTTCTTCATTTTGAAACACAAAACACATAAAGTTGAGTCGTGTTTCTGTGATTCTTGTGAGAGAGAAGATGTTTACTCTCTCTGGGGATTTCCTGGCCGCTCGGACCGCTTCGCTCAATGAGTAAGAAGCAAAATCGCTTCACGCCGGCGAGGCTACACGTGGACACCGATTTCGTGGAGTTCCGACAACTCCAAGAGGTAGGATCTTTTCTACTTTATTTATTCTTTGGCTAAGAGCCATTTTAATGGATGGGGGATTTGTTGAGGCCTAGATGACCGTGGAGCATTTGGCCTCAAAATCTGAACCAAGGAAGAAATCCCTATTTAGTGGTCGTGAATAAAGGCCGACCTGAGGGTTTCAATCGCTCACGTGGAATTGTTGTGTGATTTTGTGTGGCTCAGTGGATTCAAAATGAATTGTTTGATTTGTTAATTAGCCCATGTGAGCTAATTTTGATGTTACAAATTGAATAACATGATTTATGTGGAGTTAATTTTGTTAATATATACATGTAAAGTATATTAGTCCGAATTGTTCGAATTAACATAATGTGCATTCCATATGCACCATGCATCTTAGACGGTAGGTGTGGAGTGCATGACATGAAAGAAATTGAAAGAAAATGAAAAACGGTTGTGAAAGGAATTTCATGAAGATTTTCCGGGCAATGTCTTTGTGAGAGTTGTCCAACAAAGCCATTTCTCGAGGGCGGACCCATGATCATGATAATTACTCAAAGAATTCACCTCTGAGGTCAGTCTAATATATTTACCAAAACTTGGTAGTGTTTCAAGAATAAAAAGCTTTGTTTTGAAATTGTATTTTGCTCGGATTTGGCTTAGGCATGTGAGGAGCTCTGTGATAATTCGAGATATGGATCAGTATGTAGACATTCAAGTAGGATCATGTATTTGTCTCGAGTGTGTTTGTTTCCATGACATGTGCAATGAAGCCGAGTAACCAAGTGTAGGAAATTATCACTACTGGCATTGCTCACCCTATCGAGGGATCATTATTTCAAAGTACGTGAGGTATTGCGTGAGGACGCACGTCACTAGAAGCCGCTGAAGAAAGCCGTCAGAGCTTTGGTATTCATTTTAAGGCAACATGGCTTAAAACCCAAATTCCTTGATATATGGTCTGGGTTAAGAGTACGTAATAACTCGAAATATTGTTATATAGTTGATTTATTTTTGACTAATATTGACGTATGGGCCCAAGTATTATTTTAATTATTTTAATGTTCATATGTGGACCCATGGTCACGCTTGTAAATGTCAGACAGGTTAGACTGCGTAGCCTCTCGTATTAAGCCGATGACTCGCCGATTTTCAAGGAAGGTGCCTGGGTTACCGACATCCACGAATATTCAAGCAAGCCGACTTGTTTTTCAACTAATTTCCTGTGAAATGGGGCGTCATAGCTTGATATCGAGCCAGGCATAATGAATACCTAGGGCCTGGGGGACCGTCAGCCATGGTCGAGTCAGAGAGCACCACACCTGTGTGGCTCGATATTATTTAGGTACGTGATTACCTAGGCAAATACAGATTGCGATTGTAACATTGCTAATGATTGTGGTTCTATGTTGTGTATAGTGACTGTGCCAGAATAACACATAGGAAAAATGTAAGGGAAGAATTTTTCTCGAGGTTTTACAAAGGTGTAAAACTGAATTTTTTTTAATGAATTTATTTTGTTCTACTGAAATGAAAAAAATATTTTTTTATGTCTCAGTAGGAACAAATGAAACAAAAATGAGTGAGAAAAAAAAAGGCAGAAATCAGCCGGCTAACGCCATTTTTTATATCTGTCACGATACAAAGGTATCAGACGTGGACACAAGGCGCACAGTGTTTCATGGCTAGTAGGACATGGCCACGACACCACTGGCAAAGTCGCGGGATGGCCAGAGATTTGCCACGACACGGCGACGACACGGCCGACTACGCCGGCTTGCAAGAAATACAGACGGCGGCCCGGCTGGGGTAAGTCGCTGATACAATGGTTTGTATCGCGTCAAGGCCTTGTGTCACAATAGGCAGCGATATTAAGTCAGCGATATTTGGCTACCGTTTCGCGACACAAGCAGTGTGGCGCCGCGACACGTGCAATAGGGCTGTGGTCGCTGAAGGCCAATTTTTGACGACCTGGCTGTGGCGATGACACCTGAAATAAGGCAGCCGATGACCGCCACGACACGCCAGTGGCATGGCTCGCGACACGACGCCCACGCTGGGTCACCCACACGACGCCCGCAGCGTGGCCGCGGCGTGCGGCTCGGGGCGCTAAATGAAAGTACAAAGTCACCGGCGACTGCATTCGACTCGCTTTGACTCGCCAGATCGCATGAAGTCATCGTTCATGAACACCTGTCACAGCAATGTTCAATAAGGCTTTCAAAAATTTTTTTTTAAAAAAATAAAATAAAATAGGAATAAAATGAATAAACAAATTTTTTTGTTGCATATGATTTAATATATTGAATTATCGGCTCTGCATTACCTATGAATGTAAAAGGACACAGCAGGCGAAATTTTTCAGATGTGAATAAAGGTCTTTAGCCAGTGGTTACACCTTAGAGATACCGTGATCGTATATCCAGAAATTCCAATTTCGAAAAAAGGCAAAATCGTGAACATTACAAATCATATTTCGCTAAAACTGGCCTTGCCTCTGTGATCTCATTTATTTAAACTGGATTTCAATTGGTCGTGACCGCCTCGCCAAATCTAGCGTTGGGGCGACATGTAATTTCGTCAGAATTCGAGATAGCCCTAATTTACGTTTTCGACGGCATCCTCGGTTCTGATAAACAGAAAAACGATTTTCGATACTTAATTAAAATCACATATAACACGTGACTCACGCGCCATATGGTATGAGAGTAAATGATGAAACGGTGTCGTAGATAGAGTCGAATGTCAAACTCGTGGGAACGGTAATGAACTATTATGATTCGATGAGTCACTAGCCGACAAACTCTATATAAGGTCTTCCTTCCATACAAGAAAAAAAACGTGGGAAACCAGAAAAACACATCCAATAGCCGATTTTCTTTGTTTATGTGTTCCGACTTCTCTCTAAAATACGCGATCCGACCATTCAGCCTTCTGACAAGAAGGAAAGCCGCCCGTCTGAGGGCCTTCTCAAGGTGGCATCGAATTTAAGGAGTTTAGACAAACTCCTCGAGGTAGGAGTTTCTCCCTACTTGGTTTTATTCCTCTTTAAGTACTCTTACGAATGTTCGAAATATCATACTGCTAGTGGGTCGCTTGACTGGCCCCAAACCTGAACCAAATTAATAAGGAAATTTTGAAATCAGTCGGTGCAACAAGTGACTCCACTCACGCTGCTCGGGGCGTGAAATTGTATATTTATATGTTAAATCATGTAGTGATTGAAATTAGGCCGAACGGGCCAGAAATGCGGCTTACAAAGTGAATCGATGAATTAGGATTTTCTCGAATAAAACTGAGGGTTTCACTATTCCTAAACGTTCTCAAAATATATTTTGCGGTGAAAACGCATGGCCGAAAGTGATTCGAGTCGAATTGCTCGTGGTTTGACTCATTAGCCCAAGGAGCTAATTTTTTTGATGTATGAATTGATTAATTACGACATGATTGTGTGATTGATATTATGTGGATATGTGCATGTTTACATATTTGCATGTGATTAGACCTGTGATTGAATTGACATACATGCATTCCATATGCACTGGAACACCCTATGACTATAGGAGTGAGTGCATGAGATGAGTCTAGAGAAATGGTTCTGAGGGTTGTCTAAAAATATTAATTATCGAGGGTAGTCCAAATTAAAATATCAATCGCCTGAGAGACGGCCCAATTGATATTCATCTGGGAGGGCAGTCCACAAAACAATAATATATCATCGCCTGAGACAACCCAATTGATATATATACATCGGAGGGCTATCCAATTAACAAAACAATACCATCATACGAGGCTTAGGCAGTGTGAGAGTCGGTGAGGACTCGGACTGAAGTCGTCACGCATATTCAAGCAGGATCATGCATTTGTCAATGTATGTTTATTTTGGAACATTGCACCGCACTTAAAAGCGGAGAGCAGCCCACTTAGGGCGATTTTACTAATGCAGCGATTAGCCTATCCCGTCGGTGGATATTATTTACGTGCATAAAGAGCGCATTTATAATTCGCCGTCCTAAGTGATCGGCGATTGTAAGAAGCCGGTCGTGGCTTGCTGATGATATATATACATGTATTGAAATGTCTAATTTTAATATATGTGTATTGTATAAGAGTGAAAATATTGTAACTCTTGTGAACTTGGCTCTGGTATTTTATCGATTCATAGTTGGGAAGATGTATTATGAGTATCGTCAGGGGCCCAAGGGTCAGACATCATGTGATTGGATATATTGGATATATTGGATATATTGTACTAAGCCAGATGTGCATATGCAGTGTTTTGTATTCGGGGTAGAGCTCCCGTGATAAAAGAGACTCATTTCGATTATGGAGAAAATGTCGTGTCACCCGACATTCACGAGTGTTTCGCGTGCCGATCGTAGTCAACGGAGCCTGGTTTAGGCGCTACACATTGAATCTTAACTTGCCATTTGACATGTGTAGATGGCTAGTCGAGGGCGAGGACGTAGAGGTCGTCCACGAGGTGCTAGCCAAGCACCACCAGTATTTGGACCAACACGCTCGGCTGGTGGCTACAGTGATCGCGTCGCTATCGCACGCTTAGTGGAGTGTAGCTAGGAGGTCTGAAAGAACTCCAGAGATTCAGTGGCACATCATCCTCGACATTCATGTGGGGAGGAGATCCGATGGTGGCAGCAATTGGTTCATGCAAGTCGAGAAGGTGTCGAGGGCTATGGAGATTACCTCCACACAACCAGATCGACTAGCTGCCTCTAGCTAGAGGGTGAGGCCCAAGGCAGAATCGCAAAGACCTCTGTGGACCCAGAGGCAAATCTACATGGGCAGAGTTCCATGATCTTTTCATGGGCAAGTATTTTTCGGACACTGCTCGTCATGCTAAGGCTCAAGAGTTCCTAGAGCTGAGGTAGGGAACGATGATAGTGATGGAGTATGTGGCTAGGTTCACGGAGCTAGCCTGGCTGGTCGATCACTACGTGGCGCAATGATACGGCCAAAGTCGGAGATTCGGAGAATGGCCAAAGGTCCATCTCGGGGCAGGATTGTAGACTTCACTTAAGGTGACATGGACTCATGGTCGATGGCCTCGACCATAGAGAGAGAGGATCGAGATGCCTGTGAGCACTGGGATGTGTGTTAGTAGTGCAGGAAGGAGAGCCGGGCCTCTTCCAGTCGGAAAGAAGCAGAAGGCTTCTGGGGCCTTGCCAGGTCTGTGGTCGCGACCATACGGGGGCTAGGATGATCAGTTGCTGGTCGTCGGGCGATAGTGTGCCAATTTCATTGCTACAAGACGACATATGAGGAGGGATTTCCCCAAGAGACAGGGATCCCATCGTTTCGGACAAAGACAATCCCAATCAGTCAGAGGGACGTGAGAGGATACAAGATATCTCCTCCACAGCCTCATCACGGGCGTGAGGAGCCAGTATCGCCATGAGTCGTACGGGCACCTTCGCTACATGACAGCCGTAGAGGCTGCACTTTGCCGAGGACGAGCCCCACAGCAGCACGCCGTGGGTTCAGGAGCGTGTCTACGCCCATCACACTACCTCCCGCCCGAGCCATCGATCCGCATTCATTCACTGCTGACTGTGGCTAGAGTTGGGCTTAGAGGTTATGAGGCCTTTGGAGGAGTTTCAGATGTGAGTCTCCCTAGGATTAGGGCGAGGATAGGGATGATATGTCAAGGCGAAGTTAGAGATCTCGGATTCTATCAGTGCACTGAGGGTCATGGACATGTCAGACCACGTCATCCCTGGATGGATGGTCGACAAAATTACAGAGTCGCTATTGATCGTGGAGCGTTAGGAGGGTTACCGCCTACACGCAGATCGTACCAGACATGTATTTAAGGGGAATACATGATATTTGCCCTGCATTTATCAGTCCAAATGTCATGGATACCGGGCGTCATAGCGCTTCACCCTGCAGGACGCAGGTGAGACCAAACTTGATCTATACTTTGTACCGCGAGTACGAGGATGTTTTTCCGATAAGCTACCGGATTGCCTCCCGCAGAGGGGTTGTAGACTTTGCATCGAAGTTACACTGGTGTATCGCCCATCTCTATGACTCCATAGGATGGCACCAGCTAGAGTCATAGGAACTCAGAGTCCAGCGCTGTGGAGCTACTGACTAGGGTTCATTGGGGATCGAGACTTTATCATGGGCGCTCCATCTTATTGTGAAGAAGAAGACAAGACCCTTCGACTGCATTGACTACAAGATACTTGAACAAGGTTACGACAAGAATCTGCAGATCACCGCTGCAGGATTGACTTGTTTGACTACCGAGGAGTAGTCTAATTCCAAGATAGACTCATACTAGTTACTATCACCGAGTTAGTGGAGTATGATATCCCTAAGACAAAGATTCTGCGACACGCTACGTACTAGCCTTACTTGATGCCTTTAGATTGACGAATGCCCCAATAACATTCATGGACCTCATGCATTGGGTATTCTAACCCTATTTGGATCAGTTTGTCATGGTCTTCATGGATGACATTTTGATATATTCCCAATAAAAGTGGGAGCATGAGGATCACTTGAGGATCGCTTACGCGACAGGAGACCATCACCAGACGCCAAGTTCGGGCGAAGTGCGAAGCTACTTTATCGAGGTGAGATTTTGGGACACGGTGTCGCGATCGTGTGTGTCAGCCGACCTGAGAGAAGGTCGAGGTCGCGGATGAGTCCGGTCGCAATGAGATAATGAGTTTCGGATCATCGGGTACTACAGGAGGTTCATCGAGACTCTCCATTAGCAAAGACCTACGATTTAGATCAATTCATGAGGGCCGGAGTCTGACACTGACTGACGCAGGAGGCCTTAGAATTGAAGAGGAGGCTTACTACAACTCCTATCTTGATAGTCCCGGACAGGGGACAGGGGGATACACAATGTCAGGATGCCTCGAGGCTCTGGATCGGGATGTGTTTTGATGCAATCGGAGGGTGGTAGCTATGGTTCTCAGCGCTAAAGAATCATGAGCACGACCCCACACACGATAATGAGTCATACCGTGAGTTCCACCTTGATAATTTGCTCACTACTATATGGTGAGCGCTCGAGGTACAGACCACAAAAAGTCCTAAGTATATTTTCAATGCCAACTGACCTTAATATGAGGCAACGCAGATGATGAGCTCCAGGACTATGAATCTACTTTGAATTACCACCCCGGGTAAGGCAATGGTGGCCGATGCACCTACCGGGGTCACGGAGCATTGGCTAGTATAGCTTCCCCGGAGGCGTATGCTCAAGATCGTTGGATGTCAGGCTACACTATCGCGAAAGTGCCAGGGGGTACATCGGGAGTTTAGTAGCTACACCGTCCCTACCAGTAGAGTGATCAGTCCCAAGGACAGGACGCTAGATGGTGTCCATCGTGGACTCCGGTACAATCAGTACTGTGTGATCTAGGGTTGGACCTATCCAATAGATGGTAGTCTTCTGATAGAGGATGGGCAGTGGGCTTCATCGAATCGATTTGAGAGTAAGAGATCCGTGGAGTTTCATTGTCTCGACTGGGCTGCATTCAGTGGCACGAAGATGCACTGTGATCTTCTGTCGGGATATCGGAGTGGAATTAGAAGAGACACGAGGGGACTTTGTCTGACGATGTTCCACGTGTCACACAGGTTATCGAAAGCACTAGAAGGTCGCAGTGGCTACTTTAGCCATCGAGGTGGTTTGCCGGAAATGGGGTTATGTCACCATGGATTTTAGACCCACTCGCCACTGGACAACTGCAGGGACACATGACGCGATATGTGTGATAGGATCTACCACAAAAGCTCAAGACATTTTCACGGTATGATGACCCTCTTCACATTAGAGAGATTCCTACTAGCTTGTATATTCAGAGATAGTCCCATTACATGGAGTACCGCATCCATAGGCCTGATAGAGACCTACAGTTTACACTGAGGAGTTTCTAAAAGGCTATGAACACACGACTGACCATGAGTACAACTTTCCACCCACAGACAGATGGTCAGTCAGAGAGGACCATATAGGTGTTAGAGGACATGCTACGAGCATGCGTCCTGGATCATAAGGGTAGCTGGGAAGAGAATTTGCCCTTAGTGGAATTCGCTTACAACAACAGTTATTAGGCGAGTATACAGATGTCACCATATGAGGCATTGTATGGGAGGCCCTGCAGATCACCGGTATGTTGACCAATAAAGGTGAGAGATAGCTCCATCACCGGTCCCGACCGATTAGAGACACCTCCGAGAAGGAAAGTTTGACATGACATCATCTTTCTCACTTCAGCCAGAGTCTGGTAAGAGCTATGTCGATGTACTGACGTCGAATTCTTAGAGCCGGCGCCGAGATCACGCCTTCTCAAGGTGATGCCTAAGAGAGGAGTCACGTGGGTTTATCGGGCCTCTTCGAGATACTGAGAGGGCAGGAACTATAGCGCATCGCTGCGATCGCCAAAGCATGTCGTGTCCACGAGGTATTTCACGCCCGCATGCTTCTGAGGTACACCCGCATCTCAACTCCATGCGGGATCGGGGGAGATGGAGGTTGGCAACTGACGGACTCGAGGAGGGACCGCAGTATTATGGATAGTCGTGATCGTAGTTCGCACGCAAGACCGTGAGGCTAGCGAGAGGGCAACTCGCAAAGACCGCTTGTCGGCGAGTCAACGTAACGCAAGGACACGATGCGGCTACCTATCCTTCTTGTTTAGGGGATGAAGGTACGTGGTTTAGTCGTTTAATACCTAAATGACTAGTTTATGTGCATGGTATAGTGCACGTTGCATATGCATGTGATTTGTTGTGATTGTCCACTTCGGATGTGAAATCATTTTAAGGAGGGGAGAATGTAAAACCCGAGAAAATTCAAATTTTCTGAAAAAGGGTAAAATGGTAATTTCGGTTAAAACCCTAAATTTTTCTATATCTCGAATGAGGAAACGGACTTCACCGTTGGAATCGTCTTGCGAAATCTAGCTACCACGTAGAATTTCGTCGAATTCCGAGATAGTTAAAATTTCAAGTTTTTCGAGACACCCCATGTCTGCCCAAACAAATTTGTGAGACATGAGGAAAAAAGTTTACTTAGCACACATGTACCCATGCGTGGACACATGTTACATGATTAGTGAGATGATGGAGATGAATACTCAGATTACTGCCAAGAAGCAATGAAGCGGACAAGGATGAAATTGAAATGTTTAAGTGAATAAGACAAAAAAAGAATAGTTTTCTTTCTTCATTTTGAAACACAAAACGCAAGGGCTGAAATGGTGGGTTTCCTGTATTTTGTAGAGCAGGAACATTTTGATTTCTAGATTTTTGCTCGACCGCTTCGCCTTCGTCGGAGTAAGAAGCAAAGTTGTTCTACGCGGCGAGGGCTACACGTGAGCACCGATTTTGTGGAGTTCCGACAACTCCAAGAGGTAGGGATCTTTTCCTACTTGGTTTATTCTTTGGTTAAGAGCCATTTTAATGACGGGATTTGCTGAGGCTTGATGGCTAAGTGTTATCTGGCCCCAAAATCTTTGAACCGAGGAAGAAATCCTCATTGCAGTGGTTTGAACAAAGCATCGACCGCAGGGTTTCACCGTTCACGTGAATTGCCAGGATTTTGCGGTGGCTCGGGGTGATTCTAAAATGAATTGCTTGATTTGTTAATTAGCCCACATGAGCTAATTTTGATGTTATTGTTGTAAATTGAATAAATATGATTTATGTGGAGTTAATTTTTATAATATATACATGTAAAGTATATTACATGAATTGTTTGGAATTGCATATGGCATTCCATATGCACCTGAGCACTCTAGACGGTGTGTGGAGTGCATGATATGAAAGAAATTGAAAGAAAATGAAAACTGGCCAGGGAAAGGAATTTCAAGGAAGATTTTCCGAAGAATTGCTCTCGAGAGTTGTCCAACAGCTTCATCTCGAGGCTTTTTAATTCCATGACTGCTTCCTGAGAATTACCCAAAGAATTCACCCTGAGTATATCTCAATTATATTTACCGAAACTGTAGTGTGTTTTCAGAACAAAAAGGCTTTGTTTTGAAAACCGGTATTTTTGCCCCGTGATTGGCTTTGTGCATGTGTGAGGGAGCTCATGAGGACTTTGCGACACGGATCGGGCATGTAGACATTCAAGTAGGATCATGTATCGGTTTCGAGTGTCGAAGCTCCATGACATGCACTTAGTGAGTAACTCATGTAGGAAATTATTACTACTGGGCATTGCTCACCATGTCGAGGGATCATTATTTCGTATAGAGGTATTAGAGGATCGACGCCACTAGAGGTCAGCATGAATATTTAGTTGTGTTTTTGGTATTCATTTTGTATAACATGTATTGAAACCCCTAAATTCTTTGATATATATTATTAAGAGTAATGTAATAACTCTCAGCCATTTTGCTCAAGAGAAGTTGATGTATTTTGATTTAGTATTGATGTGAGTAATCCATGTAGGAAATTATTACTACCGGGCATCGCTTCATCATGCCTGAGGGATCATTTCGTATAGGAGGTAATAGAGGACGACGCCACTGAGGTCGTTTAGAAGAAAGCCTGTTGTGGCTTTGGTATTCATTTTGTATAACATGTATTAAAACTCTTAAATTTTGATATATGTTTCTGTTAATATAATGTAATAACTCTTGAGCTATTGTCATATAGTTGATGTATTTTGATGAGTACTGGCCGTGACGCCTGCTTACCATTTTACTCATTTTTATTCGTATGTGGACCCAGTGTGGTCACAATTGTAAAATGTTGGGACATGTTGTATCTTGGGTAGAGCTCCTCGTACAAAGGAGACTCTGCTCGATTTTCGTGAGTGGTGCTCAAGTTATCATTATCCACGAATATTCCGCGGTTGACGAGTTGTCAACTGACTTCGGGAAATGGGGGCTTTAATCAAAACTTCTAGCCATCTATATCAAATGGTATATGGTTGGTGTTGAAGATATATGAGGAAACAAAAGATTTTAGAGCATAAGATCAAATAAAAGAAATTTCGGGCCAAATATGAAGTCGATTGCTCTCTTATCAAGATGTGATGAAAATTGATCCAAGATGGAGTTTGTTAAAATATGTCTCAAATTCCTATTTAGTATCAATGCATTTTTGTAAAGAATATTTTATAGGATAATTCATAGTTGCTATATTATTGTAATATTAGGTTTCCTTATAGAATAAGGAAAGCTTTTAGGAATATCTCTATAAATATTCTGGGTCACAAGGGGAAAAAGTTAAGAGAGAGATGGGCTTGTAAAGGCTATTCGATGTGTGCACAGATGTAAAAGGTTTGAGAGATTGAGAGTTTTGTGAAGTATTTTCTCAGTCTTGTAGGTGGAAGAGCTTCGAGTTCCTTCCACAACAATTTTTCCCGTCATTAATGTAAACCGGAGCCCAAAGGATTTTTTTTTTTTTTTCTCATTTTTTTCTCTCATTTTTTCTTTCCCCTATCCAAGCCCATGGGCGACAGGAACTTATGAGGCGCTATTATGAGGTATGCAATTATGAGGAGTCGAATTGTGGCATAATTTCACGTTATACAATTATGGCATACAAGCTTGTCGAGGTGGATGACAAACTGTTCTTCTCTGTCTAATGCGATTTGACTAATCATGCAACCACTCCATGCGCCTAAGGTGGCCAAGGGGCGATTGAGATGGGTCTCGATGTTCGATCCAGTACGCGTGCCGTCCGTGTCTCTACTAGTTCTGCCATCCACTTGATTGACACAAGTAGGTACAACTTAACCTGTATTATAGTATGCATCCTAGAATTTTGCATTTTGCATTTTATAGTCGCTACAATACTTTTATTATCAAATTCAGATTCTATGTTCTCAAGAATAGTGAAAAAATTCTTTCTCATCCGTGAATGTAGGTATAATTGGCTGAACTACACTACAACCCTCGTGCATTTTTATGTTGATTTATTTACCTTTGTGTTCTTGAATTTATATTCTCATGCATCAAAGCTTTCACGATTCATATCAAATGGTATTAGAGCTTCACATTGAAGATATCTGGAAGAATAAAAGATTTTTATACATAAGATCAAGATAAAATGAATTTCGGGGCCAAGATGGAGTCGATTGCTCTCTTTATTTATTATGTGATGAAATTTGATCCAAGGTGGAGATTGTTATAATATGTCTCAAATTCCTATTTAGTATTAATTCATTTTTGTAAAGAATATTTTATAGGATAATTTATAGTTGTTATATTATTGCAATATTAGATTTCCTTATAGAATAAGGAAAGCTTTTAGGAATATCTCTATAAATATTTTGGGTTACGAGGGGAAAAAAGTTATGAGAAAAATAAGCTTGTAAAAGCTATTTGATGTGTGTAAAGATGTTAGGGTTTAAAAGATTGAGAGTTTTGTGAGGTATTTTCATGATATTTAGGGTTTTATGATTTTTCTTAATTATCATTATAGGTTTTATGATTTTTCTTAGTTATCATTATACTTTGATACTCAAATCTTGTACTTTGTATTTTCAAGAATAGTGGATAAGATTATTCTTATATGGGATGTAGATAAAATTGGGTGAACTACATTAAAACCGTCGTGCATCTTCATTGATTTTTTTATCTTTGTGTTTTTAAATTCATATTCCAATGCATCATGGCTTCTGCGATTCATATCAAGGACGATCTTTGTTCTAAAGTTTGAACTTCACTTAAAAACAAAACAAAAGTGGTGGGCGAGAAAGATGTGCAAATAAATAATAAAGAAATGATGTTTATAAAAAGTTAGAAAATGATAAAAATTTTCTCAAAGTGGATCGTCACTCCATGGAAAAGGGAAGTATTTTTTCAATTTTTATGTTCTCATTGTAGTGATGAGAGTGAGCTTATACATGAGAGGTCTTCCCCCTAAGAGGGCATTATATGGAACTTAATTTAAGGGGACAAATTTTAACGCTTGATTTTTTTTCATGATTATTAATTTCTGAATGATTAATTTATCAATTTTTTTTGAATATTTAAAATGTTCTTTTGAAGAATTTATAATGATTTTTTCGAAGATCATATCCTAATAACTAATCTAGATTAGTTATTAAGGGTTTACACAAAAAGAAAACTTTACTATGAATTGATTTTATCGATTAAATTTGAGAAATTTTGGAGACTAAAAATTTATGAAAATTGAAAAAAATTTAAAATTATAGTATATTTTAAATTAAGAAATTTTGAATATTGAGGAATGATAGGAATTGAGAAATTTTGGATTGAAGAAAGACTTCTTTGTATATCAAAAACTAAATATTACATGTACAAGATGAGGCCTTATATAAGCTAAGTTATACAAACCTAAAAATGGAAAATATACAATTGCCATATATAATAATCTAACTTGCCATATATAATAATCTAACATCCCCCATCAAACTCATGGTGGTTTAAGAGAAACCATTATGAGTTTGGAAGTTAAAGCTCTAAAAGTTCCTGGAGGAAGGGGTTTGGTGAAGATATCGGCTAACTGATTCTGAGAGAAAACAGACTGAAGTGTAAGTGTACCCTAAAGTAGACGATGACGAATGAAGTGACAATCAATCTCAATATGTTTAATACGTTCCTGGAAGACATCATTATGAGCAATTTGAATAGCACTTCGATTATCATAGTGAAGTTTAGTTGCAGTGGAACAGTCAACACCAAGATCCTGTAGTAAACAACGTAACCAAATAAGTTCAGCTGTAGTAGCTGCTAGTGCTCTATATTCTGCTTCAATGTTGGAATGAGCAACGACTGTTTGTTTCTTGCTTCTCCAAGAGATAAGAGTCACCTAGAAGAAAATAATATTCTATAGTAGATCGATGATTAGTGGGATCACCTGCCCAATCTGCATCTGAATATGCCTGAAGAGTTAATGAAGAATGGGAAGAAAAATGAAGGTCATCAAATATGGTGCCTTTCAGATATTGAAGAATCTTGAGAATAGCAAAGCATAATGAGGAGATCTAAAGGTGCCATAAACCGATTGACTGGCATGCGTGGAACTCCATAGAAATATCGTACAGTAATGCTGAGGATAGATTAGACCCCAACATGCCGTCATAGAGAGTAGCATCGGGAGAATTCGCCATCACAAGAATTGAGGCCAATTATACCTGGCCAGTGCCTAATTATCTTGCTATTAAAGATACCGCTTGAGAAATCGTATCGAAAGTATACTCGGGCTTCGAGTAAGATAATAACCATCTACGTAAGAAGAAACTTAGACCAAGAAAGCAATTAAGAGGATCTAGATCTTTCATTTCCAAATTGACGACTAAGAAAGTGTTTAGATCTCAAGACCCCAGATCATCACTTGTGGCCAACTATATCTTCGGTTATTACAAGAGGAGAATTAGTAATACCATGATCGTGCATTCTGCAAAAGAGTCATCAAAAGAACCGCCCTCGAAAAACCACGAGGATAATAGAACTGAACTTTGCAAACCATGCTCGAGGAGCTTGTTTAAGACCATAAAGTGCCCGCCGTAGTTGACATACTCTGTGAGGGAACCCCGGAGGGTGAGAGTAACTAGGAGGAAGCTTCATATAGACTTCCTTTGAGAGTTCACGATTAAGAAAAGCATTTTTGACATCCATCTGAAAGAGTGGCCATTTGTGAGTTGTAAAAAGGGAAATAAGAGTCTTGATAGAAGAAAGTCGAGCCACAGGAGCAAAAGTCTCCTCATAATCAATCCCATACCTACGAGTAAACTCGCAACAAGGCAGCCCCTCAGAAGCACTCAACGTTGCCATCCGATCGAGTCTTGATCTTATAAACCCATTTACAACCGATAGCAAATTTTCCAGAGGGGAGATCAACCAGATCCCATGTTCCAGTCTTATGCAGTGCATCCAACTATTCGAGCTTGCTGCCATAAAGGGTTAGAGGAAGCCTCACAAAAAGTCTAAGATTCTTGGAGAGAGGCAAGAGCAGAAAAGCAATGGAAGTCATGAAGGTGAGAATGAAGAGTAGTTACCCGATGGGAAACGACGGCGCATGGGAGCTCTTAAGGACGGCGATCCAGCGCCTAGGGCATTATCATGGGCACGCGAAGGACGGTATGAAGCTCATCGATGCATGAGAAGGAACATAAAAATAGGAGGGGAGACTCGCACTGGCGGATGAGGTGTTGTTCTATTACAAAAGTGAGACTAGAAAAGGTCGTGGAGAGGATCTATAGAGCTAATAGAGGAAAATAAAGAACATGGAGGTAGTTTAGAAAACATTTTGTGTTCCCAAAAGACCACATGCCGAGAAACACTAAGACGTTTTGCTAATGGATCATAAATAATTTACAACCTACCAATTTCATACTCCAAGAAAACAACATAAACGAGAACAAGACTGTTTGTTTTTCATGATCTTGAAGAAGAACAAACAGACATTATCCAAAGACTCTAAGTAAGTCAATAGAGGAGAAGAACTAAACAACAGATCATAAGGAGTTTGATTCTGAACAATGGGAGAAGGACACCGATGATTGATGGTGTAAACGATAGTAAGAGCAGCTTCCCATTAAAACTGAGAAGGAGTAGAAGCAGCAATAGTAGTAGCACGAACAACATCAAGAATATGACAAAGTTTATACAAATTTCCGCCATTTATCGAGAAGTGCTAAAGATAAAAGGAATAAGGAATGGGGCATCAAATTGATGTAGAATAGAGGTAAATTCATGGGCTTTATATTCTCGGGCATTATCGATCTCGAAAACTTTGATAGGTTTAGAAAACCGTGTTTCCAATCATTTTGCAAAGTCACAACATATTTGATAAAGTTCGTGAACCCATTTTTAAAAGAGATAAATCCAAGTATATCGAGAAAAATCATCCACCAAAAATAACAAAATAACGTGATCCACCTTGAGTAGTAATGGGAGAGGGACCCCATACATCAGAATGAATAAGATCAAAGGGAGAGAGAGCATGAGAAACACTGTTAGTAAATGGTAAAGAAGTTTGTTTTCCAAATTGACAAGGCATACAATCAAAACTCTTATTTGAAACTGAACCTAACAAAGCCCTAGAAACTAGTTGTTTAACCTTAGAGATAAATGCATGACTAAGGCGAGAGCTGTCATAGCTAAGAGGTGTGCTCATTCCGAGACTCAAGAAAAGAAAGAGAGACGAGAGGATTGTGATGAAGAAAAATAAGCTCAAAATAACCTTCGACTACAGAGGTCCCAAACGATCCGTCTCCATTTGAGAGAAACCCGCACAACCACACCACACTGCAAGAGGAAGAAAAGGTTAGAGAAAAACTAAGTCTCGCTGAGTCGCCCAATGCATAGAAGAGTCATAAGTGAGTCGGGGGAATCCGTAAACATTGGAAACAGCACAAGGTCGGTATAGAGACATTCACAAGATGAGAGATAGCTGCATAGAGAAGCATATGGTAGGAGAGGGCAAAGTGTGAAGAGACAACATTAGAGAAGAAGTCATATGATTCTGACAAGCGAATCGAAGTACGTAGGAGAAGTACGATGATCGTAGAAAGAGCAGTGTTGGATGCACTGGAAGATGGAAGATGAACCTGATTAATCATATCCTGTAGATTTGCTATAGAGAGAGATGAGGCAAGACCAGACTTGGAATGAGAGTCCATAATTGATAATTTAGACTGGGTTAAAGCAGCAGTGTTTTGAAGAATACGTTGACGAGTGTAACAGGTTTCAACAACATGACCTTTGTTCTTATAAGCGCCAGATGAAGGAGCTTGCTTTATTGTTATGTCGTCGACATTATTAAGCTGCCTTTGGAAACATAGGTAGATGGCGGTAGAGGGAAAAACGGGAGTATTAGTCTGGAACAACGGTTGGGTACTTGAAACCAGATGCGGATAGAAATGGGATCGATCTGAAGACATGTCCGTCATCATTAAGCTTATGAATGAACTGTGAATTTGTTGGTAAGGATCACGATGTAGAATATGACTTATAGGTGATTGAACTCATCACGAAGCCAGATTAAGCGAAAGCGATTACGTCCTTGTTTACGGTGAACATAAACCAATTTGGTGTCAACAGAATTGGAGAGAACTAGTTCAGAAGCAATTAGTTGATCCTAAATGGATTTCAGCCGGCTGTGATATACAGTAATCCACTCAACCGGTTCATGACGAATTTGATAAAGTTTGCGTGTGAGTTTGAAGTTGTGAGCACCACTTTCGATTATATGTCGAGTAATAAGTAAGTCTAAGCTTACGTAAGCGTCTCCAGTGTTATGAGCTTCATCCAACGATGGATGGAATAGATGTATTACGAAACCAAGTGATGATATGATGATTAGCACTTTCCCAATCCTCAATCCGAATGGCATAGGTAGAATTAGTTTCTTTGTCCACTTTTTCTGGAATAGGACGATCACCAGAGACATAAAGCCATAGCTTACGGCCTTTGAGATAACTGTGCATGACTTGTGACCATTGGGCAAAATTATCTCCATAAAAAATAACATGAATCGGATGAGAAATCTCATCACCTTGCATATCTAAATTTCGAATCGAAAAACAAATAGCAAAAATGGAGTCAGGACGCGAAAATAAGTTAGAATGCACCTGGTCAAATTTTCGATCAACGGTCAACGAGCTGGAATAGGACGATCACCAGAGACATAAAGCCACGAACTACGGCGCTTTGAGACTCTTCTTAGCGTGACTTGTGACCATTGGGCAAAATTATCTCCATAAAAAATAACATGAATCGGACGAGAAATCTAAATCGCCTTGCATATCTAAATTAGGGTCCCGAGAAAAAGCGAATATAAAAATAGAGTCGAGACATGAAAATAAGTTAAGTCTTTGGTCAAATTTTACGTCGGCGGTCGGCAACAGTGACGTGGAGCAGTCCAGCGGTTGACGTGGCGTAGTCAGCGGTCATGGGTCATGGGCACGAGCAATAGACGTGGGCAACGGGCGCGGGCAGTGGGTTGAACTTGGGGTTGACATGGCGCTAACATAAGCCCTATAGGTTGAATGCTCGTGAAGTGCATGCGAGCGTGTGGATCTGACGCGCTCCGGTGAAGGCGACGCGTGGGACAACGCGCAAACTTCAGGCGATGCGTGACGGCGTGTGGGAGCTAGGCTACTGTTTGCCTTGTAGGTGTGATCGTCTCGACAAGATCTCTGCTCACGAATGGCTGTAACTTTAGTTTGAAACTGCTTGATAGGAAATAAAGAGCAAACATTGGTGTTCGGAGGAAAAATAAGCTATCACGATTGTTTATGCCTAGGCAAGTGAGTAGCGGAAAAAAAATTCGAAGAAATATACTACGATATCGAAGAAAAGAGCTTAGTCTTTGTATGCTCAAACTAAATATTACATGTACAAAATGAGGCTTTATATAAGCTAAAGCTACACAAACCCTAAAAATGGAAAATATACAATTCCCTTATATATAATTACTCCCAACTTGCCATATATAATAATCTAACATGGGATATTTAGGAAATTCTAGAATTAAAAGTTTGGAAAAGTAGATTAGGGCATCCTATTTTTTTATTTTTATTAGAAAATAAATCTATTGTATTTGTTCACAAGTCTATCAATATCTCTTTTAAAAGGAAAGTTTACACAAAAAGTGCTTTAAAATTTTATCAAACTCTAGCAAAGTCATTAACTTAAAAAAATCTATAAATATCTCTTAATTTGAATACCCACATAGGCAATAACTAAAATCCCGTCAAAATTTAAGGTTTTGACCTTAAATCTCACTAACTTCATTATTTTTTTGACTTAATTATTTTTCTAGAAGTTTCACAGGTGCATATATATACCTCCTCATGCCTCATGGCACCATACTTAGAACCTCCATGATTTAACCAACGCGTACGCTTGCATACGGCCAGAATATACTGCAAAACTTTTCATTCAGTCATACAAATAATGATAACGTCTACCTCCCCAAAACAGAAAAGAGCACTACATTACATACGGTTGAGCTACCACCAGCCATATATATACAAAAACCCACATCTGAAAAGGAAAAAGAAAAGAAAAAGAAAAAGGCTGCCTATAGAAAACAGCAGATTCTTATTTGCGTTTTCCTGAGATAATTTGTAAAGATTTTTTTACACAATTTTTTTTCTCCTTAAATTCCAAAGATGATGATTGTTTGGCAGAATGGTGGGGATGAAATGTGAATAAGGCGCCTGAGATGTGGTTGGTCAGAGAGGAGGAGCGGAGCGGAGAGATGCCAAACACCTCTCAAATGACGTCATCCTTAGAGAATGGTGATGTCATATCAACCTCATTATTAGAATATACCATGGCGTGGGCTTTCGCAGTTGTAATTTTCACAAAAATATTATGCCTTTTTCACTGGTCCCCCCCTCCCCCAATCCCTTATCTCTTTTAATTATGAGTTTTTAACTTTTTTCTTATGTTTCTTGTACTCTTTATTCATTCCCATATCATTGTGAAAACCTTTCACTCCTCTCTACCCTTATTTCCTTATCTATCATCCCCACCATAATCAACATTAAATCTTTTTACTCAATTCAATCCTTTTTACTTTTAATTTTTATCCATCAAACTGATACTGTGAAGAGAACTATGGAGGCGATTTGCTGGCACGGTCACATTACTCGATATCCTTTTTTATTTTATTTTTAAATAGTTATAAATTGTTTAAGAAATTAAAAAAAACAAAAAAGCTTTCAAATTTGGCTCAAATGATAAAAAGGGGATCCAATGTAAGGAGGTCTAAAGCTCGAGTCCGTTTAAATTGAGCACTCGAGGTCCATTTCAGAATAGAGCCATATAACAATGTAAATAAAATGCAAGTAAAATTGCAAAATCTGTGCACAATCATTGTATGATTCAGGGCTTCTACTTTTCTTCTAAGACATGGGATTAGAATAGTTTGTACTTGAAAGGAATAATCATGTTAGAACTGTTGGTTTAGAAATTGACAGCAGAGCCCAGCCCCATATAATAAGACTTTGAGATTGGGGATGAGAGAGAGAAGAGAGAGAGAGCATATAAGAAGGGACCTTGGGACATGTGGGTGAGAGAAGAGAGAGAGAGAGAGAGAGAGAGAGAGAGAGAGGAAGGGGCGAGCATGGTAGCTATCATTTCTCTTCAGAGAACTTTGTTGAAAGCCTTGGGATCGAAGGCAGGGATGGTAATCATGGCATAAGGGAAGTATAGTCATCTTCCTGTAATTGCATCTGAGGAGTGCAAAAAGCATAAAATAGGAAAGGAAAGAAAAAAATAAAAGAATTGAGAGATAGATGTATGGAAAGGGAATTGAATATCTTATTGTGAAGCTGCTGCAAAAAAGTTTTGCTGAGAGAAAAAAAAAGAAAAGAAAAAGGTTTGGGAGGAAGAGTTTGAAGATGGGTTATTCAAGCTCTCTATCTTCTTTCTTTCTTTTCAAGGTTACTTTAAGAAGAGTTGAAAGAGTAAAGAAGAAACTGAGAAAAGTGGCGAAAAGCAAGTAAGGTGGGATGTGGGTATCACCTGAACTGTTTCTGTGAATAGAGTGAGAGATTCCTGGAGAGGTAGCTTAGTCAGCAAAATTCCTTCACGCATCTTGGGATTTCAAGCCTTTAAAAGAAAGATCATTATGGAGTCTGAAATCGACATCATAGTCGACCAAGACCAGCTTGTTGTGTGTCTTCTCCTCCTGCACCTTCCAACCATGCTTGGACCCCTAACATCATTTGTAGTTAATTCCATCATCTCTCCCACTTTCTCAACCAATACATATATATCTTTTACCTAAGATTTGTACTTGTTTTCAATTATGCTCAACAACATATTATTTTCTCTTTTATTGGCTTTATTCACAGTACCATCATGGATTTATCTTTGCTGGAATCTCTCTTGCTTTCTTGAACCTTAATTTCTTTGGTGATTTGATGTCTGCATCAGTCAGAAATACCCAGAACATGAAACCTTCTTGTTTGGTTCTTGTTGAATGTATGAAGCGTTTTGGTGATTCTACTGTTGTTGTCTATTTAATTGCTGTTGTACCACTTCATTAGGGCTTTGTGTGTATTTCTGAAGATTAATCTAAATGCCTGATATTACTTATACAGCAGGAATAATAGTGGTAAAGCTATTAAATTTTAATGGGATTGTCTTCAATAACCCAAAAGGGGATTCAAGGCAGAAAAATGACAGTATACTCCATCCTGCATGAAATTAGGCTCACTGGGCTCTAATGCCGGGACTTTTTCCGGCCAGTTGGCCCACGAACTGCATCCGAAGATTAAGGAAGAGCTCTCAGAATCTTTCCCCAAATTCACCCAAATGATTAACAGTTCCTCAAGTTCTGTAGAAGATCTGAGTGAGAAGATTTTGCTCAAGTCATTTTCATCTGGTTGTCAAATAAATGAGCCAACTTTCAGCTGGAAATTTCTACTCAATGCTCAGCTGCAGTACTACTAATAGTTGGAGTGCAGGAATTCCCTAGCAGAGGGCAATTCAGTCAGATTTTTCCAACCATAAATATTTCAAACTTGGGTCAATCTTCTCCCACAGTTTCCAGCTCTTTGGACATGAACTTGCAGGCTTTGGATCTATTAACTTCTGCAAGATTTAGTGGGAGTTTAAGCCACCCTTCCCACAATAATCTTGGCCTATTCAGAGAGGGTCTTTCTTTTGGTCTTGATCACTTGCAGCAATCAGCTAACAGGCCATCAAATAGCCCTAGTAAAGTGAGTACTATCTATCCTTCTTCTACTTCCTCCTTTTTTTTTTTTTCTCTGACGTCCTACAGTCATACTAGGCTATAATAATCATCACTACTGGTAAAGAACCTATAATTGTCGCTACTCCATTGTCATTATTTTAAGTGTCTGGATCAGCTGCTCTAATGAATTTAGCTAGTATAAGTTCTTGGAAAGCAAGCAACAACATTGGATTCCCTAGGGACTGTTTGGTTTCTGATATAAAAAATTGTTCTTAAGCACAGTTTAAAAAACGCGGAGAACACCAAAAACACCATTTTATTGTTATTTGAAAACTGCTTTTCTTGTCTGAGTTTAGTATTTTTATGTTTAGTTTTTCATGTTATTAGTAACAAAAAAACAGTTTTCAAAAATTGCAAACAAACAAGCCCTTCGCTACCTTTCCCGAATGACTTGATCACTGTTCAGTGTATTTTTGTTATTTGGATACATCCTACAAGTTCATCCTATGCATTTTAACTCAAATGCATAGGCTATACGATAGATTAATTCAATGTAGTGAACTCTAAAGACAAATGGAGTACACGAAGCGAGTTGGCCAAAAGCTCTGGCATATAATTTTAGGAAAAATAGCAAAGCCAATTCCCTTTTCTAGAAATGGTTTTTTTTTTTAAACTTATTGCACCAAAAGAAAAATCTCCTCTTTTTTGCTTCATAAGGATATTCACATATGCATCTCCTTTTCATTTTTCCGGAGAAATTCAGTGAATTGACTTAATTTCTATGTTCATTCAACTGTGAACTTTACTCTTTTTCATGTTAAAGATATCGCCCTTCACCAATGGAGTTGCAGAAGTAAAGAGACCCTGCAGTTTTTTGGAGACAAAAGCAACTCAAGCAACACACAAAAAGTCGCGATTGGAGCCACGCGTTTCTTGCCCGCCCATTAAGGTACATTACATATGCCCAAAAATTAATCAACCCCATGTTGATAAAGCAATAGTATATGTTGTTATCATGGTGACCATTTGTTGAAGCTGAGAATTTTTGTTTGGAATTTGGGATTCAACCAGATTAGAAAAGAGAAATTAGGAGATAGAATTGCAGCTCTTCAGCAGCTGGTGGCACCATTTGGCAAGGTAGTGTTTTTATACCCCATCATTGTGTGCTAACCATCTGGAACGCTGGTATTTAATTTATTTGATGAAAATGCGTTGGGGGAGAGATGAGTCTACGGAATGTCCTAGACTCGAGCACTTATAAGAATATAAGAACAGTGTAATGTAGAGTGAAGAGAAGTCAAAAGAAAATTATTTGAGAATTATAAAATGGGAATGACGGCTATTTTAATTTTTGCATGTGGGGGGCGAGAATATTGCAGACTGACACGGCATCTGTACTAATGGAGGCAATTGGATACATCAAATTCCTTCAAAACCAGGTCGAGGTACTACGTTCTTTCCCTCCCAACATTCTTTCTTGAATCTTGATTTCTTATCTCACCGTCTCGTGATCAGTTCTGACCCCGTAGCTCATAACCTTATTATAATAATATCAGAAAAATAAACATTTCCTTAGTTCAGTTTGGCCATGGACACTATATTCTGGTTTGCTCCATAACGTCGTAGGCTTCCACTATGGTTTTTCTTTTAGGTTTCTGTTGACACAGCAAAAGTCATACCTTTGTTTTTATCACGTTCTTCCAAGTTAGTTAACTCCATCCTTCCACAACCTAGAAGGACAAGATAAGTAATTGCTGAGCTTTTTCTTTGTATTCTGCAGACACTAAGCGTCCCCTACATGAAGTCATCACGCAACAAGAGCAGTATAAGCATGCAAGGGGTGAGAAAACTAATCTCTATAGCATTCAACTTTTTCCCAATTGCATTTCCTGTCACATTCAAGAATAGATAGATAGACCCAACTCTTTCATTCGATATTGTTTGGTTTAAGATTGCGGACCAAACTCTTTCAGCCGCTAGTGTGCGATTCAAGATTGCAGTATTGTAGTATAAATTCAACATCACTTGCAGAGCGAAAAATGAAAGTGTTCATAAATGGATACCTGAACTTAACGCTAATAAGACCCAACTGTTGAGAGGCTGGCATGATGGACAATACTAGATAAAGAGTTGGGTCCATACATTAGGAGGTGCTTGGTTCTGGCTGACAACATTGGTGAGAATGATGACAGGGTTCAACGGACGTGGACGGAAGCGAGGAGGCAAGGCGGGATCTCGAGGGCTGTGTCTGGTGCCTTTGTCATGCATGTCATACACGTAACACCGATTGTAGGGCGTTTGGCCACCCCAAGCTTCGGCGGAGGAACGTAATCAGTATTATAGCTGTTGATGGTGGGTGGAGTGGAAAGACACAAGTGTAGTGGTCTTACTCTTAAAAAGCCGGCACCCCAAGTATTGATTAGGAGCCGTTAGCATGTTCTAATGGAGCAACTTTGGTCATCCTGTTAAAAAAAAAGTAGTGCTCCAGGATGGACCACCTTTGATCCATTAAAGATCTATGTATGATTTTCTTTATCTTAATGGACGTACGCCATCTTAATTAATCCAATGTTGTATCTTGGAATCTTGGATCTCTCCTGGAATGAAATTGTTTTGTAATCGATTTTCCAAGAAGGTTACGTATTAAAGAACCACGCACGGAACCGTTAGATAACAACTGATGAGAGAAGTCAGAAGAGAATAGTTAGAAGGACGACAGACTGAGCCGTGGGGGTGGTGAGTGCATGGGAAGGATCCAGACCCAGGGATTTGGAGTTGGGGTAGGTCCTGTGTGTCGGATAATTAGGGTGGGTGATACGCGTGTGACTACAGTAGTACAACAGTACAACTGCATGTCAGACATTGGGAATTTGGAACTGGTGACGTCACCTTGCTCTTTGAAATAAGGTCCCCTACCATAAAATATCTAAAATTTGACCCAAATCTTAATAAACCTAAATAAAAAACTCTTAATATATAATTGATAAAGAGTCCTTTATAAAGCAAAGCAATTTTCTCTCTCTAAAATGCCCTTCTCTAATTTGATCCAAAGATCCACCCTCACCAAACAAAGCCCCAACCTGATCCTCTCTCACTAATCTCTCCCTCTAATCTCTCCCTCTTTTGCCCAGTACCATCTCCTACTTGAACCCAAATGTCCTGCTTGTGAGTGCAGATTTTGTTGGCTATTAAATGGACTCTCTAGGCTCACTTGGCCCGCGTTATGAAACAGCCCAAGCCTACTCACTGTATGTATTAAAACTAAGGGGCACTATCCAAATGAGAGTCTTAAAGCTTGAGAAAGTCATGGTGTATTCCCATATACTAGCTTCAAGAATGTCTGTCTAGAAGTTTAAATCCCCAAATCGACCATCTTACCACATATGGGAGGTTTGTTATGGATAAGTGTACGAAGACGGAAAATACGCAAAAGATATATTGTATTGATTCCAGAGTTTCAAATCCTTCTTTGAAGATTAATTGATAGGGAAGAAAGTTATCCTAAAATTAGAGATTTTATCCTTAAAATTAAGAGAAGATTTGTGAACCATGCTCTATAAATTAGGAAGATCTCCATGAGGAGAATTCCAATTGTAATGAACTCTTATTTTCCTTCATTTTGTCTTTTGACTTAATCATTTGAGGCGTGGTAGACGCACCACCGTGGATAGCCTTTTTGCGGGTTAAAGCTGCGATTGTTGATGCTCCAAAGTCAGCGTTAAGGTTCTTCTGGTAGTGATCCTCCCTCCCATCATCCTTGATAACCCAGAAGCCTGACTGTTCGCTCTATAAACACACGCTCATGGTCAATCCACTCTCGCCTCTAGCCCTCTAGCATTAGAGCTTTGAAGTGAGATCGGATACAGTGCATTTCTCGAATTGATCAACGGAGTACATTGAGACTATTCAGAATCTAGGTTTATTTCTTTATCAAAAGATTTCTTTCTCTTTCTTTTTGTCTCTTTCTTTTCCATCTGCTTGGTTGTCAAGAAAACTTAAGAAAAGACAATAAATAAGGACACTCAAAAGGTTTCTTGTTATTTCATGTGTTTTCTCTACACTAGCGAAGCTTGTTTTTCGTTTCTTATGAGTTTATGTGAAGCGTTTTTTGTTTTGGATTGGTTTGGGTAGTTTTCTTGATTTTATTTATTTGGTGGCTCTCTCCTTTAGAAATGAATATGAAATTATCATTGTTCTAAGAATTTGAATAGAATGAGCAATTTGTTGTTCATGTTAGTTCTAAAAATTTTAATTTAATTTTACAGTATTTGGTTTACTTGCTCATTATAATCATTTTTTTAGATAAAGAACTCATCATAATAAAAATTGATAAAATAAGGTTTCATCTTTTTATTAAATATTATCATATACTCAAATGTCACTATATCAATCTTCTTATAAGAATTTGTGGTTAGGAAACGATATTCTCTTTTAAAATTCTAAGTTGACCCCATTTATTTATTTATAATGTGTAATGTTTGTGTTCTTCTGAATATCTATGCTCTAGGTGGGTTTTTGGTGTGAACTCTAGATAGCTTGGATTCAAACATTGTTAAAGAATAATGATAAAATAGTTATTTATTCCATATTGTGTTTTTGCAAATAGTAAACTATAAGTAACATATGATGAAACCTTGGGTACATCCTTTATGAACTCTGGGTTCCTACACAAGTTAACCTTAGGAACAATCAGAATGAAACGTTGGGTACAACCCATTTAAACCTTAGGTACAATCTAAGTGTAATGTAGGTACAAGCCAGGTATATCGTAGGTACTACTAATAACACTTGTTTGTTTTTGCAATTAGTAAATTGTTAGTACCATATGAGTAAACCTTAGGTACAACCTTTATGAAATCTCGGTATTACACAAGTTGGCAACCAAGTCTGACGAATGTATCCGGTATAACCCATTTTAAACCTTAGGTACAATCTAAATGCCAATGTAGGTATAAACTAGTTACTCTTGTAGGTACTACTAATAACACTTGTTTGTTTTTGCAATTAATAAACTATATGTACCATGATTGAACCTTGGGTCACAACCTTTATAAACTTTGGGTACTAAACAAGTTAACCTTAGTTACAACTAGAATGTATCCAAGGTACAACCCATTTAAACCTTAGGTACAATCTAAATGTAATGTAGGTACAAAATAGGTATACCATAGGTACAATTAATAACACTTGTTTGTTTTTACAATTATTAAACTGAAAATACCATATGATTAAACTTTGGGTACAACCTTTATGAACTATGTGTACTAGACAAGTTAAATTTAGGTACAACCAGAATGTATACAATGTACAACCCATTTAAACCTTAGATATAATCTAAATATAATGTAGGTACAAAACAGGTATACCATAGGTACTACTAATAACACTTATTTGTTTTTATAATTAGTAAACTATAAGTACCATATGATTGAACCTAGGGTACAACTTTTATGAACTCTGGGAACTAAACAAGTTAACCTTATGTATAAAATGTCAAGGTATTGGATAAAACCGTAGGTACAACCTATGTAAACCTTCGGTTCCGTATAAATGAACTATAGGTACTACCCATGTATACCATAGTACCTATTTGTATAAATGAACCATTGAGAGTACTTAGAATCAGTTTCATTTTATCCATGACTGAACCAATTTTGGTGACATGTTTTGAGCTCAACAACGTTGGGTAAATTCATTACGTGTGATATAATAATTTTATTTTTAACTTAACCACGAAATCTGGAAATTGAACAATGGATGGTGACATGTTTTGCTTCCACGATC
Organism: Tetrastigma voinierianum; assembly: GCA_016808115.1. Lineage (NCBI taxonomy): Eukaryota > Viridiplantae > Streptophyta > Magnoliopsida > Vitales > Vitaceae > Tetrastigma > Tetrastigma voinierianum. Next base: position 343,136 of record JAEQBH010002183.1, read on the forward strand.
GCGAAGTTGGTGAAGAGGTTAATGATGGAACCATTCAATACATTAGTGGTCGCACCATGAGTAATGAGACTGACGAATATATGTCACATGATGGATTTCGTCAGGGTTGTGCTCTATTGAACATGTAGTCGGTTGGTGGTCAGAATTCACGCACTATTTGCACCATTGTTGTTGTCATGTTTTTTGTGTATCAAATTATCCTTACTAGATTATTATTAAATTTATGCACCAAGAGAAGTATCTTCCCTGCTTGACTATTTTGGTTGCTTTACATTTTCATGTGGAGAACGTTAGCCATTGATCATCATGCATCGCAATACAAACAATGATCTTCCAGACTTAAGCACAGAACATGTATTCTTATTATACTCTGACCAACTCATGGTTTTTCTATGTCAAGTATTTTTATCAACTCTTAATGTGCCTAACCATTTGCAACTATTATGTTCATGTAGGTTACCATGCCTAAGTCAAGGTGTTCGGGAAAAAAATTCATATAGTTTATCAAACTATTTTCTGATGAGAAAAAAGAAGTCATAATTGGATTGAGGTTTAGAGGATTACTCGAATTATGTTGCACAAAATTACGAAGTGAACTTTGCAATTGGCTAATTGAAAATTATAAAGTTGGATACCATCGGTTGCATGTGCCATTGTATGAACTTCTTTAACAATTAACCTTGCCTTGGATATTTTTATAATGATGGCGAAACGATTGCCAGTTATTTTGATGGAAGTGATGAAGATTGATTTGTGTTGGTGTTTTTGTATCAAGCAAATATATGTGGAGACATTTTGGACTTTTGTTTTATTATGCTGCTGTAATATCAAATTGTTTCATCATTTTCTTATTATTAGACTGTTATTAGAAGTACATAATAGTAGACTATTATTAGATTGTACTTGAATTCACAGGTTCCTTGTAACTTACCAAACACTTTGATTTTCTATCATAGAATGACTATTGTGTTTGTAATTGATGTCATTATGCAAACAAAGTGACATTTTATTTTGGAACAACTATGGACAATGTGTTTGTATTCAGTATGATAGTATATTGTCAATGCAGTTTAAATTTAGCGTTATGTGGCCGATAATCTTCCATGGAAAAACAATTTTTCAAGTGTTGAGGAGTCGATCGATCGTTACAACACAAGCCTCAAGTTTCTTAGGTTCTCAATCAGTCGACCAGTTACATAAGACTTAGTCGATCAATCGAGCTACCTTTTTGCAATATGAATTGCAATGTTGTCTCAGTCGATTGGTTGACTAAGTCATAATCTACCAAACAACAATGTAGTACCCATAGTATATTAGTATAGTACCATAGAGTTTATGATATTGTACCTTATATATTAACAAGTAGTACTTAAGCTCAACAAATACACCAACGATAATATAAATTGAATCATTAGTCCATAAAATAAACTGAGATACATTCATAAAATCATGTAACAAATACTATAACAAAGTCGAAAAATGGAATTTAAATATATCATGAGTAGTTTATAAAGTTCTCACAACATATAAATTGCTATCGCAGTCCGAAACGAACTCAAATACATAGTCTCCATAATGGTATCGAGATGGTGTAGGTGGTGGAGAGAAAACATGTTCAAGGAATCCCATAAGCTGTGTCTCAAGTCAATGCACAAACTCATCAACCTTACGTTGTTGAGCGGACAATTGGTCAAATTGAGAGCTCATCCTTTCCTCAAACTAGTTGACTCTTTGTTCGCATTTGCTCATGCCCCAGGAGGTGAACCATGCATGCATCAATGTGATCCTCGGTGAAGGTAATCCTTGAGTCCACAAGAACAAGAAACAACCTTCATGAGCAGCTATGTTGATAGTTTGCTCAACCTCAAACAAAGGTGATTCATCCATAAATTTGGTGGGCCGGCGTAGGAATGTCGACATCTTTGTACTTTTGGTACATCGGCTATGTGAAGGAATGTCAAGTCACGGAAAGGTTTGAGATCCTCCCTCTATGTCATTAATATGTTCATCCTCGTCGAGGTCAACTCACTTGATCTCCCACATGTCTTGTTCACCATCCATACGATTTCATATTCTTCTACCATAGTTATTTCGATATATTGTTAAACATCTCTTAAGTTTCTTGATGACAGAAGCCTCGGCCCCGGGCGCTTACGTGAATGCTTCCTCTTTTGTGCAATATTAGTCTCTAAGCCACCAATAGTAGAGATGTCGGGTCTAAATCCTGCACGCTGAGTAAAGCGAACATCTATCATTTAATATTCATCATAATTACAAGTTTAATTACAACAATTTGTTCATAACAATTAATTGAAATTCCAACACAACAAAAAATAATTGGGAATTACTTCCAATTAATAATAAATCAGTTTCAACAAAACTACAACTGAACATTAAGTGAAAAAAACAAACACCACCTAACTCTAAAAATATCAACTTTTAGAAGAATAAATGGAAGTTTAGTAATTGTCAATAGATACTTGTCATATGCAGGTACAAACTTAAATTTAGGGCATCAAATTAGAAGGTTGTAGAAAGAACCTTCAAACTCAACTTAGAGACGAAGACATATACCTTTCGTGTTTCCAATTCATATATTGTCTGACTGAAAGCAAATCGAGAAATAGGGAAATGAAGGTTGTATCTAAATTTAAAATGATATCAAACTAGCTGTAAATACTTCCATAAGCTCTCAATGGATTCCTAGAAAAGAACTTCCTTAAAAGTTCTTGATTAATCAACTCACTTGCACTAAAATTTGGAATTATAGTCATTAGATGATCGTATGAGAAATTGGTGAGGAATTAAAAATCTACCATGACTAGTATGTAATTTACTTTGGAACCTTACTAGTAGTCTTTGGTTGTATTGGAATTCTTATATAATCACTTTGGACATTATTATGAAAATTGATAGGATGTTTCATTGCATGGGGTTTGTCCCTAAGTATAACATTCACTACTTTTTTACTTTCTTATATGGTTATCCTCAACATCATAAACAAAAAAAGGTTTGGGATATCTTACTTCATATTAAGGATTCTATTAGTGGACCTTGGGCTATTGTTGATGATTTTAATGAAATCTTACATCCCCAAGACAAAATGGGGGTGGGGGGGAGATTTTGTAAACACTTCTATAATGCATGACTTTGTTGAATTTATAAATAGTTGTCACCTACTTAAGTTGGAATCATTTGGCCTACCTTTTACTTGGTTGATAGAGGAGTGATTCCTCTTTATAGTGAAAAGTTGGATAGGGTTCTTATAAAGGAACAATGGATGTATTCTTGTAAGGATGCTAGAGTTGAAAATCTTCCCATTATTGGGTCCGATCATGGACCCATTATCTTGTATCTTGATAAAAGAAATTTTGAGATTAAAACGAAAACTTTTAGGTGTGAAGAATTTTGATTCCATATTCTTGGTTTCAGTGATGTTAGAGAAGCTTGGAGTACTCATTTTGTAGGCTCTAATGCCTTTGAACTAGAAAATTTCGTATTTAAGTAATTATTTGAGGCATGGAATAAACAAAAAGTTGGGGTTTTAGAAGATAACATAAAACAAAGGAAAGATATTAAATTTAGTTCAAAATCCTAATGACAAACTGGCACAATAGTTCTCTTCAAAGGAAGAATATTGATTTGTCTTAGAAGCTTAACCATATGTTGAAGCTAGAGGAAATCAAATGGGCTCCAAAATCAAGACAAAATTGGATACAATTAGGAGACAAAAATAATCGTTTTTTTTTCAAACTATGACACTCAACAAAAGGAGGAAAAATAAAATAAGGAAAATTAAAGATTCTGACGGGTTTTGGTCTAATAACCAAGAAGATGTTGCGAGAATATTCATCAATAATTTCTCTAAAAGATTTAAGTCTGATAACCCAAGTATGATTCCATAATTGTTTGATTCCTCTAGTCCCTGTATCTCAAAAGATGAAAAAAAGGATTTAATTAAAGATGTAATAGAGAAAGAAATTGTACAACTCTTACATATCGGTAGTCTTAAGCGTTGAATAGATGACTCTAGCTAGCTTTTATCAAAGATACTAGAAAATAGTTGGTAATTCTATCACATGGTTAGAACTTTTCTACAATGAGCATTTGCTTAAAGATGCAAATAGGACTTTTATCACTTGATTCTGAAATGAATAACCAAGAAACATCATGATCACTATATTTGTTAGTTTATATAATGTGTATTATAAAATAATAGCGAAATTCTAAACGAATATGTAAAACCTCTTAAGACAAAATTATTTTTCCTTGATGAGAGACATTTGGCTGGTAGGACTTATTAATGATAATATTCACTAGCCCTTGAAATTATGCACTATTTTAAAAAGAAAAAACAGGTGGATTTGTAGCAAATCAGCCTAATATCATTCATAATGACCTCAGATTATGATATTCATTAAATTAAATTCTCATAATATAGTTATAGTGAGTGACTAATAGTTGGGAACATGAGGTGAAACTTATATTCTTCATATTGTTTAGGATATCCCATCTACCAAACATTCTTTATATAATACGACACACATTGTTCTTGATTAACTATGATTACATGGAATCAAAACCTAGGGTTGAGATTTGAGCCAAAACAAGAAAAAAAATTCTAGGGCATCTTTGAATACATAGCAGCCCTTAGAGGTTGGTGTTTTGAAACATGCACTTCAAGGGAGTGTGGGGTGACACCGCCCAGACAAGAAGGTGCACCGATCGCTTGTGACCTAGATTACCAAGTTCGGTGGTCGAAAGGTGCGCACGTGAGCCACACGCGCTGCCATAAGAATCTACCTTGTTCCTCACGTGTCGACTCTTAGGGGCACCTCCTTCGACATGCCTCCTCCTCCGGCATCGTCGACCCTCGACGGTCCTCCTTTGTCTCCAGTAATAGGTGCATGGAAACAATGATTTTAAAAGCATTTTTGTGTGAAAAACCTGACAGGATTTCGTGCCTTTTTCTTTGATTTCTTCGAGATTCAGAGGTGTTTTGTGGATTATAGGACCAAGTTCTATTCCAATGCCGTATTTTTGTGGAAAAGTGGTTCTTTTCATTGCAAGATTCCATTTTTCTGGTATTTTTCGGATTTTCGGAGGTTCGTTCGAGTTAGATCTGCTTCATTACTAACCTGCAGAGAGCCCTCGGGAGAAGTTGTGTGTATTATTTACTTAATCAGGACATGTGCTTAAAATTGTAGGAAGTTGAAAAAAAAAAAAAAAAATCAAAGATTTTAGTCTATTCATTATCAGAGAATCTTAAGTTTTTTCATCTACATCCATCACGTACTCGCAAAGTCAGTAAACCAACATGTGTTTTCTTTCATCTTCCTCCACATAGGTCATTGGCTTTGGAGGCACCGACTACGTGACAGGTAATTCCAGTTTATTTACTACGTTTCAATTTCACCCTTCTATCTCTACTAGTACCCTTGTAGATAGGTCGAATCATACGTGTCATGAGGTCATGGACAGTTCGCCAGACTCCTCCTAATCACTTTGACCTCTGTTACGAGTTTACCACAATTATCTTTAATCTAATTTATGGGTAAATACTCTTCACATCTAATTATAATATCTCTCGTTCTTTCTGATCATTGTTTGATTGAGATCTTTAATGACGGATTGTGATCGAGGACAAGTGCAGGGGTCTCATATCCTTGAAGCGAAATTTGCCCAGAGTGATTGCTTGTTGTAGGTGTTACCCCATTTTGAATTACATAAATACGCCTAGGTCATCCTTCTCTTTGTGTGTTGAAGAAGCTATATCCTCAATTCTAGTCTATCTTCATTTGAACTATGAATTAGGTATTAATATGCTAAAGCTTCATGTTGAATTGGAGTCTAGAGTCAATAAACAAGCTTCACTCTTTTGATTATCATTGATGTTTGGGGTCTTGTCGATTATGCTCAGGTTTAGAATTTTATTACTTTTGTTGTGATTTCTCTTGCGTCACTTGGCTTTATCAATAAAGTGGTTTGGAATTTTTCTTCGATTTTAGTGCACCTTTTTATTATTTGAAATTCAAACTCAATTTTATGTCTTTGTTCAAACATTGAGGAGTGATAATGCCAAGGAATATTTGTCAGAAATCATGTTACAACATGAGATTCTCCATCAGACCTCTTGTGTTGATACACCCTCTCAGAATGGGGTAGTTGAGAGAAAGAATAGACATCTTCTTGAGATTGCTTGGGCTCTTTTGTTCAAGATGCATGTCCCCAAACACTTTTGGGCTGATATAGTCTCTACTACCTATTTCTTGATTAATAGGATGCCATTATCAATTCTAAATTAGACTACTCCTTACCACCAGGTTGTTTCAAATGTCCAGTAAGTTCCTATTGATCCCAAGGTATTTGGATACACATGCTTTGTTTGAGATGTCCATCCTCAAGTCTTTATACTTGATCTGAAGTCCTTAAAGTGTATATTTGTGGGATATTCTTGGGTTTAGAAAGGGTATAGGTGTTATTGTCCCACTTTTGATGTTACTTTGTGTCTACTGATGTTGCATTCTTTGAGACTACCCTGTTTTCCTAGTCGTCTACTGTTACTAGTCGGGAGAGGGGGGGAGAGGGGGGTTGGAGAGGGGATGATGATTTATTGGTCTATACAGTTTCCTTACTAGTCCTTACTTTAGGTCCTACTCCTATATCCACTACTCCAACTCTTGTTCCAATTAAACCTCCCATTACTCAGGTATACTCTCGACGTTAGAACCCTCCAGTCTCTAGTGCTTGCAGATTGGCCGATCATTAGATCCAGTCTAGGCGGTAGTTTTCGGGTGCTCTCATAGTAAAGGTAACGCCATTTAATGCTAACTCAATCTCTTCGTTTGTTTCCTATAACCATTTGAAGTCTTCCTCTTGTTCCTTTATTGCATCTCTTGATTCTATCTCTCTTCCTAACACTGTCTGTGAGGCTTTATCTCACCCTAGTTGGTGTAGTGCTATGATGGATGAAATGGAGGCCTTAGATGACAATGGTAAGTGGGACTTGGTGCATTTACCTATTGACAAGAAGGCTATTGGTTGTCGTTGGGTATTTATAGTATAATTTAATCCTGATGGGTCTGTTGCTAGATTGAAGGCCCATCTTGACACTAAAGGATAATAATAACATAGGTTATTATTCGATACATTTCTCATGTATGGTGACATCTTGTTTTGTTCATCTTCCTTGTTGCTTCTTATGATTGGGACTTGCATCAGCTTGATATCAGGAATGCCTTTCTACATGGCGATCTTCAAGAAAATGTTTACATGGAGCAACCTATGGGGTTTGTTGTAAAACCCGAGAAAATTTCGATTTTCGAAAAAAGGGTAAAATGGTAATTTCGGTAAAAATCCAAAATTTTTCTAGATCTTGGATGATGAAATGGACTTCATCGTTGGAATCTCAGGAGTCATCTTGTGAATTTCGTCGAATTAGAAGCGGTCGAGGAATTTCACGTTTTTCGAGGCGCAGAGTGTTGGGTCGCAGTAAGCATTTCGTGAAAAGACATGTGATGTGAAAGGATTCATATGCATGTGATACATGTTACATGCTTAATGATAGGATGAGATGAATGGCTTAGATTAAGCCATGTGTCAAATAGTGAAGCGTGATGAATTTTAAATGACCCAAATGAATAAAGACAAAATAGCAATAGTTTTCTTAACTCAAAATGGAGAAAATCAGCGATTGGCGGCTGGTTTGAGTTTACAGAGAGGTGCGCCTGCAGATTTCGACGAGTTCGGATCGTCGGTTCTCGTGAAGCAGAATCAGAGTCGTCTAGCGGCGAGGCTATGCGTGGACAGGTTGGTGGAGTTCAGGCAACTCAAGAGGTAGGAGATCTTTTCTATTTATGTTATTCTTTGGCTAAGAGCCATGTAAATGGTTAGAATTCTGAGGCTTGATTTAGTAATTTCGATCTCAAAACAATTGAGCTAAGTGGAAAATTCCTATTTGTGTGGAAATTTGTGAGCAGTTACCAGTTTTCAACATTCACGTGATTCCAAATTAATGAATTTTATGACGTTGAGTGATTCAAAATGAATTTCTTGTAATTGTTAATTAGCCCATGTGAGCTAATTTTGGGTGTGTGATCTTGAATTCTTAACATGAATTGTGAATTAATTATGTTAATATATACATGTTTTATATATTAGCATGAGTCGTAGGATTGGCATGTCATTATATACCTTTACAGGACACCTAGAATATTAGGAGTGAGTGCATGACATGAAGAAAATAAAAGGAAAAATGTTTGTGAAAGGAATTTTGGAGATTTTCAGAAGAATTATGTTGGGGTGTCCAACAATTCACGTCGGAGGGGCCCATGAATTGTTTAGAGGGTTATTGACATATTCGCGGAGAGATGAGTCAGTAATTTCTAACAGAAACCGGTAGTAAGTTTTCGAGAACAAAAAGCTTTTGTTTTGAAAACTGGATATTTTACTCGCATTTGGCTTAGGCATGTGTAAGGGAGTAGGTGAGGTTCGGGATATGGGGTTGGGCATGGAACGTTCCGTGGGGATCATGTATTTGCTTAGTGTGTTTGTTTTGCCATGACATGAGCTTGGGAGGAGTAACCCATGTAGTAAATTATCACTCTTGGGCTTTGCTCTGCCATCGAAGAGGATCACTATTTTATGTACGAGGGCCATATGGAGGCAGCGTCCTTCAGAGGCCGCGTTTAGAAGAAACGGGTTGTGGCTTTGGGTGTGGATTTTGTATAACTTGTATTAAAACTCTAAATTTTGATATATGTTTGGTAAGAGTAATTTATTAACTCTTGAACTATTGTATATAGTTGATGTAGAGTGTAAGTGTGGTGTGGACCCGGTGTTGTTTATTTTTACTCATGTGGATATGTGTTCATTGTTAATTGTTAGGATAGGTTTGTACCTTGGTGAAACTCCCATTGCAGGGACTCTTTGGAATTTAGTGAGTAGTGTTGGTTGCGACATCATAGTAATGATCCAGATTGTGGGTTTGTCGCTTGAAGAGATGAGTGCATTTTATTTGTCTAGGGAGATAGAGGAAGGTGTGTCGTGAATCTCTATATGGTTTGGGTCTGTTGGCAGTTTGGGGAAAATTCGATCCCGGTAGGTTGAGACATTTGGCATGCAAAGTAGTTTGACCACTTTGTATTATAAGAATTCCGATTATGGTATTATTATGCGGTAGTGTGTATGTGGATGATATTGTAATCCTTTGGAGTGACTCCAAAGGTATTATCTCTTAAATCCTTTCTTTTAGCAGGTTTCACACAAATGATTTAGGAATATTAGTATTTGTGATTATTGAAGTCATGAGGAGCAAGCGAGGAATTACATTATCTAAGCAAATATGTACTTGATCTGTTATTTGACGAGGAAAAGTGCGAATATTAATCATATGTAGTACTCAGCGGCTCCTAATGTTCAACTCACTAAATAAGAAGAACTATTTGAATATCCTGAGAGATATAAAATATTGGTTGGGAAATTAAATATCTTACAATAACTCGCCCCTTGATATTGCTTATTCAATAAGTTTTTTGAGTCAGTATATGTCATTTCCCATAATCAGTTATTTTGCAGCTGTAAAGCATATCCTATGCTATTTGAAAGAAGCTCTTGGAAGTAGAATATTGTATAAGAAGCATGGGTATACCAAAATTGAGTGATATTCTGACGCAAATTGGGTAGGATCTAAGGAAGATAGGAGATCCACCTCATGATATTGTATATTCTTTGGAGGAAATTTGATCTCATGGAAGAGTAAGAAGTAAAGTGTTATCTAGCGGTCTAGTACGAAGTCAGAGTATGGAGCTAGGACATAATCTGTATGCGGATTATGCAGTTATGTGGATCGTCAGTATTGATCGTGGGCATCAAAACTTCATTTTGACAAAGCTTTTGTGTGTGTAAACTGTATATCAGCATCTAACTTGATGTTGATCAAACATATTGAGATAGATTGTCATTTTTGCCTTGAGAGAAGATCCAGGTTAGGGTTGATCTCTACGAGGATATAAAGGCGAAGAAACGATTAGGAGATATCTTCACAAAACCTTTGAGTGGGGATCGAGTTAGTTATCTTTGTAACAAGTTGGGCATGATCAACATCTATGCTCCAACTTGAGGAGATGTTATAGTATTGTAGAATTAGAAACTAGTTGGAAAAAGGAAACATGTAGAGTTAGGAAACTTCATATTCTTTCCCTATTTGATTTAGGGATTGTCTTGTATATAAATAGATTCTTTGTTATCAATGAAACACAATTATTCCTTCAATTAACTCTGATTACACATCCTGAATGAATTAGTTGGGTTATGGAATGCATTTCCATGGTGTCTTACTATATTTGAATAAATGGTAGCCTAGAAGGAAAAATTATGCTTTTATGAGGTATTAGGCAAGGTGACCCTTTATCGCCATATATTTTTATTCTTTGCATTGAGTTTCTTGGTAGGGAATTAGTGAAACAAGTCGAGAATCCTAAAACCATCTAGGTATTCCTACTCATCGAAATGGACCTACAATACCTTTTCTTATGTTTGCAAATAATTGTATCATTTTTGCGAAAGCATCCCAAAATGCTTATAATCACATTAATAGAATTTTACATAAGGTTTGTGTGTTATCAAGTCAACTTGTGAATTTACACAAGTCCATTGTTCAAATTTCTAACAATATATGCAGGAGTTACAAAGGAGGTTAGGAGAAGCTCTTAGCATTCCTACCAATGTCATTAGTAAATATCTTGGTTGCCAGTTAGTTCAAGGTAGAATTATAAGAAGCTCCTTTTCTGAAGTGATTCTTAAATCTCAAAGAAGTTGGCTTCTTGAAGCTAACTCTCAGGCTGGTAAAATAGTTTTATAAAAGCTAATTTGGCAAGTTCCCCTCTCCATGCTATGAATTGTTTTAAACTTACAAAAAGTAATAATGAAGATCTTGATAAAATTAATAGAAATTTCTTATGGGCTCTAAATATAGGGTCGAAGGAAGTCAAAGGGTTTCCTTTCGTAGCATGGGATAAGGTCTATAGGCCTAAGTCCAAAGGAGGACTAGGAATTAGAAGAAACAAAGATGTTAATAAAGCTTCAATCACTAAGCTAGGAGATGTTGAATCCTTACAAACAATGATAGCTTCCAGAAGAGGATCATGAGGGATAAAATGGTGCATTGGAAATAGTAGGAGATTCCATTGTTTAGAAAGAAATTATAAATCATAGAAAATATATAGGAGTTGGTTTTAAATGGTGCATTGGAAATGGTAGAAAAGTCTACTTCTGGACATACCATTGGGTTTACATGAACCCAAATTTATTTCGTGGACGAAAATGATTTATGCCATATTAATTGGGATGCCAAAGTGTATAATTTTATAGACCAGGGTAACAAGGAGTGGAATCTCACTTCTGTTACTTCTCTCATTCCCTCTAATGTTATAGCAGACATTAAGGCAATTCCAATACCTTCACACCACGACTCAGAATCTGATTATAGTTTCTAAGATGGTGATTTACTTTTAAATTAGGAAACTTGGGCAGTGAGAAGTAAGTTGGCTCAGTCTTGAATCAGGATCCTTAAATTTAGGTTTAAAGAAAAATTAAACTCTTAAAATAAAAATTTTCTTTGTCTGATTATTAAACACCTTCTGAATTCTTGTGAATTTCTATATGTTGAGGCTGAACCCTAATAATGTCATTTTGTAATCCGTGTTTAATCTGATCATGTTTTTGGAAGTGTCCTTTTTATTTTAAGCATTTGAGATTGTATTAAATATGATAATTCTCCCATACCTCTTTCATCAAGGTGATTCTTCTGGGTTAAAATGGTTCATAAAAATTATGTAAAACTATTTTAATTGTTTTAATCAGCCTATGGAAAGATGGCATAATCTTGTGGAATGTATGGACACATAGAAACCAAGTTGTTTTGTAGGTTCAATAGACACTGTCATTTAATGACCACCTTAATATTCAAAATCTTAAAGAGTTTTTGTTTGATCCTTTTCTTCAGAATGCAGGATGAAATGTCTTCCAAGTGGTTGAAAAATGGATTCAATGGATTCCTCTTTTGTGTGTAGGTTCAAGCTGAATTTTGATGGTTTTCAAGGTAGAGTAAGTGTGCTTGAGGATGAGTTATTAGAGACTCGAGATGCTGTGTATAAAGAAAAGATGGCAACTTTGTGAGTACTTAGGTGACACCTCAATAATTATTGCAGAATGTGTGGCACTTAGAGATGATATTTTAGTTGTCAAGAGCAATGGTTTTTTAAGCTTAGAGATTGAAGGTGACTCAAAAATAGTAATAGATTGCTTTAATAAGATGATTATTGTCCCTTGTTCTATTAGGATATTAATGGAAGGCATTTGGAAGCTATTTGAAGATTTAAATATTTATAGTTGTCATCATAACTATAGAGAAGTTAATCGAACTGCAGATTGTATCTCCAAGAAAGGTATTGTTATTATAGATTCAAGAATTTGGTTGTCAAACTTTCCTAAAAATGTTATAAATATTAGCTTTGAAGATTACTATGGATATTTATTCAATCACCTTTGTAAGCTTAGTGTTGTGTAGTTCCTATCATATAAAAAACCCATAGCTAATAGTCCTACAATTTTATGTTTACTATATTTCATATTTTTCCATTGACAAACTTTTGCTCACAAATATTCATATCAACATATTGGCTTTCTTGGCACATCATAAAGGAGGACCAATCAATTAAATTCCACTTCTCAAGATGGTATTTCTGAGTAGTAGTCATCTCAATAATGTTAGCCTTCCCGCTCTGTAGTCATTTTATCCGTCATTGTTAAAAAATGAAAAACCATTCTAAGTTTTAATCCTATTCCTTAACCTTGTTAGTATCTTTATCATTGATATAGGGGCAGTAACTGTTAGAATGATCCATATATTTAAAGTTTTAAATTTAAATTTTGAATCTCTCACTCGTTTTCAAAGAACACTTTTTCTTTAACCCTTTCACCTCTTCAGAAAACCAATGATGACCTGATCTCCATATAAGGAATCTATGAAGCACATTTTTGGGTCCCTAAGCCTACTCAGATATATAGAAATTCATCATCAAGTTCTATTTTGAGAAGGGTTTAGAAGAACTAAAAAGTTATTTCATTTTGGTGCTTCAGTTTCAACATTTCAGTTTTCCAGTTTCCAGTTTTCTTCTATTTTTATCAATGGTAAGGTAAGTTCGACATCTAAACTACATATGATCGATCATATTCGGTTTATTTATTATGATCATATTATTTAGTTATTGATTCTTACATTGGTATCAAAGCATGTATAACCTGCGCGCCTTGTTTAAAAAAAAAAAAATCTAATTTAGGAAGGTTTATTATTAATGATCTTTGCATCATCATAACATAAACATATAGTATATGGCGATCCTATATGTGTTAAGTATAGAAACATATTCGGTGTATGTGACGATATTTGTTCACTACAAGAAAATTGGCAATTGTTGACATATATTATCTTGACTTACTCGAATATATGTCAAAATTGTCAATTTAAATAAACAATTATGACATATATAACTTGTTTACACCAATAATGACATATTGACATATATAAGATTTTTCCATGACTTGTATGACACAACCTTGACATATAATAAGTCAATGAATGTTGTTTACACCAATAATGACATATTGACATATATAAGATTTTTCCATGACTTGTATGACACAACCTTAATATAATAGTCAATGATGTATATATATATATATATATATATATATATATATATATATATATATATATATATCATATATATATATATATATATATGATAACTCTTTATTAACACTACAAGAAAATTAAGCGGTGTTGTACATATATTATCTTGACTCATAAGATATATGTCAAAATTGTCAATTTAAATAAACAATTAAGACATATATAACTTGTATGACACGAGATAATAAGTGTGAATATATATATATATTTGAAGTGTCAATGTGATTAAATGGGAACCAATGTGACCTGAATTACATTTATATGTAAATCATTTATTTACTAAGTGTTACAAATTGAAGTGACCACCCACCCATTTTAATAAAAGTAATAATTTTTGTTTTATTATATATTTTAATTTTTAACTAAAACAATTAAACATTTTTAGTGTATATCAATAACGAAAACTAAATTGATAAATATTTTTAATTTAATAGTGAATATCAATGAGTAAACAAATATTTTATTGAGATTAGATTTATCTATGTCCAATTACTAAAAATATTTTAATAAAAAATTTATAAACATTTTCGTATTTTTTAAGTATTTATTAATATTAGTAAATAAATTTTTTAATACTTATATATATATATATATATATATATATATATATATATATATATATATATATATATATATATATATATATATATATATATATATCTCTCTATATATATATAGTAAATAAAAATAGTTTTTGAAATTTCTTATATTAAAATTTTTATTTAAATGAATATAAATAAATCAATCCAAATAAGTAATTATTATTTATTAATACCAATGAAATTAATTTTGTTATTGCTTGTATTAATATAAATCCCATTTTCATAAATTATTTCTCATTATTATTAGTTTATAAATTAAGATAATTAAAATTTTATTTTATGAATTGTTATTTATAATATTAGATTTCAAAATTTTATCTTTTTAAAAGACTTATAAAATTCGGTTTGAAAAATAAAGAGTTATAAAAATTAGATTAGAAAAATAAGATTTTATTTTATAAATTGATTATGGTAAATTGAAGTTATAAAGTTATAGTATTACATAAATTGGTTTCACACAGTAACATTATGATAATAGAAATAAAATTTTGGGAACAAGATCCAATATGGTAAATCAAGACCATCCATTCATCTTGCAATTTCATCTCATCGTCCATTTAAAAAAGAAACCCTAAGAGAATATGTTCTCTCTTTCTTCCCTATGTAACCTTACTTCCATACTCTTTTTTGTATCTCATATTGCCCATGGCCCTTCACAATAAGTTATGAAGGCATGAAGGTTCCATATATGATACCACTGCGTTCTCCACCTTGGCTCGGATGCTTCAAAGGTTCTTTGCTTTGCGACTACATGGCGTCGATGCTCCCTTATTCTGTGATTCGTCAAGCCGTGAGCTTTCTGCAGCTTCCAAGCACCATTTCCGGTGACGACGCTCATGAGAGTGTTCAAGAAAGGTTTCGATAACCCAAGATCCAGTTTCTACAGGTTAGGCTGGGTTGTGTCATAGGCTTTCACTCATTGGATGCTTTGTTTGTTTGTGGAGATGAATGTCTTGGTTTTGAACATATGAGGGCTTTGCTCTTATGGAAAAACTTAGATCATGGAGGTGGTTTTGACAAAGTTGGTTTGTAGAAAAATAGGTTTATGAATGAGTGTGATATTTCATGATGTACATTTTCTTTTTTATTTAGCTTATTTGTGATGCCCTAATTCCCGGGGGTCCCGTTGACCACCGTCAACCTGCGGAATACTTGTGTCTCATATCATGAGACCTATACATGAGTAAAATGGCCACATTGGCCTTCATCCATACTAAAAAGTATATTTCTGAAAAGGAGTTAATTTATAATTGTATTTAATTGCAATTTACAGCGGATCAGTGCTCAGGAGTTTGCAAATATGAAATAGGCGGTTTGCCTTCTTAACTATGGTCTCAAATGCGTCCCATAATCTCGGCCTCTAAGGAGCGCTAGTCTGCACATGCATCGTACCTGAAGGGGAGATCTACAGTGGGGTGAGCAGCAGCCCGATGAGTGGAATTGTCCCATGGGGTTGCTCCCACCTAAAGTGCTCAAACAATGGCATATGAAACGTTCAAGCAAAACATATGTTCCTACTCAAATACCATGATGTAGTTGATCTTGACCCACCCACTCCTATGTCTCGGGCCCTGCGACTCCCTCACGCATTACTAAGTAAATGTGAGGAAAAACATCGTTTTTCGAAACAAAGGTTTTGTTCTTGAAAACCTCATACCGGGTTTCGGTAATTATATTGGACTACCCTCCAGGGTGAATTCTTTGGATCATTTTTCCCGAAGCAGTCATGGGCGGCTATCAAGAGATGTTTGTTGGACAACTCTCAAGGCAAATTCTTGGAGAATCTTCCCTTGAAATTCCTTTCATATCATTTTCTTTCTTCATGTCATACATTCCACTATTACTCTGGATTCTGGTTATATAGAAATACATGTATATTTCACAACAATTCATGTTAATATATTAATCATGTATACTAATAGAATTTATCACAATCATCATACATGTTAACATATCAGCATTATAATAATAAGAGAAGCATCAACATACCATGGATAATTATAATTGATTCATATAATTCTCCTCCATGCACCACCCATGTTAATACATCATACAACATACTTTAACATGTCATATTCACACTGTATGTTATTCACACAACCTAACTGGCCAGCACCTTCGATTATCAATGTCCTCCATGAGCATGGCTGCAATCTTGACTCAATGGGCTTTCCATAGAGTCTAAGAACACCGAACGGAGTTCGGACGGGGAAGAAGTTATCCAGTTAGAGGTCACATGACTAAGAAGTCCTGCAGGACAACCTACGCCTACTTGCAGGGCCCTCTCAGCCAGCTCAGTCACCCACTGCCCTCAAATACATTCCATTTGGAATCTTGACTCAATGGGCTTTCCATATAGTTCGAGAACACAGAAGGATTCGGACGAAAGTTATGACCTTCCAAAGTTGGAGGTCACACGCGATAAGCCGAGTCTGCCGGACCAGCCTACCTTACTTGCCGGCCTATCCAGTAGTGTCTCTAGTACTCGATGCCCTCTATAAGTATCTGGCTGGAATATTTACTCAATGGGCTTTCCATAGAGTCGAGAACACACCTGAAAACGGAGTTGGATGAAAGTTATGACAACCAGAGTTGGAGGTCACACATGACTAGGTAGTCCTACCCGGACAGCCTACCTTACTTTCCCAAGAGCCCCTTTCCGGCCAGATCCAATACCCAATGCCCTCCATAAGCATACGGCTGGAATCTTGACTCAATGGGAGCTTCCGCAAATCTAAGAACACGAAACAGGTTCAACAAAGTGCGACCTTCCAAAGTTGGAGTCACACATGACTAGTGAGTCCTACTCGGACGTACCTACCTTACTTTCCAGGAGCCCCTCTGGCCAGCTCAGTACTCAATGCCTCATGATCCTTACGGATAAAATCTTGACTCAATGGGATTTCCATAGTCCAAGAACACCCGAAACGGAGTTCCGACAAAAAAGTTATGACCTTCCGAAGTTGGAGGTCACACATGACTAGGCAGTCCTACCCGGACAACCTACCTGGACAGCCTACCTTACTTGCCCGGGAGCCCCTTTCCGGCTAGCTCTAGTACCCAATGCCCTCCATAGGCATACGACTAAAATATTGACTCAATGGGCTTTCCATAGAGTCCAAGAACACCTAAAACGGAGTTCGGAAGAAGAAGTTATGACCTTCCGAAGTTGGAGGTCACACATGAATAGGCAGCCCTACCCGGCTAGCCTACCCAACCAGCACTAACCGGCCGGCACTAATTGGCCTAATTGTCCAATGTCCTCCACAGGGACATGGCTAAAATCTTGACTCAATGGGCTTTCCATAGAGTCCAAGAACACCCGAATCAGAATTCGGACGAAGAAGTTATGACCTTCCGAAGTTGGGGTCTTGCATCGACAGCCTAATAAAGCTGGCCACAACAAAACTAACTGGCCCGGTTGCTCGATGTCCTCCACAGGGACATGGCTGAAATCTTGACTCATTGGGATTTCCATAGAGTCCAAGAACACCCAATAGGAATTCGGACGAAGAAGTTATGACCTTCCGAAGTTGGAGGTCACGTGGCGACCCTACGGAGCTAGCCTACCTTACCTACCGAATGCCTTCAGGCCAGCTCATTATTGCCTAAAGGAATCCAGTTGGAAACTTGACTCAATGGGCTTTCCATAGAGTCAAGAACACCCAAATCAGAGTTCGGACGAAGAAGTTATGACCTTAGGGTTTGGAGTCATGCAACGATCTCATTGGACAGGACATTCAGGGTGACCCATTAAGAACAGCGAATCCATCCGGGTAGCTAGTGGTGGTTGACCCGCTAGCCCAGGCTGGTATGATAATAGACTATATTGGGCTATAGAGGTTCGATTTGAAAATTCAAAAGCTAGCATTGAGTTCATTTTGGTTGGATACAACGTTACAAGACTCACTACGAGCTCCGCATTTCTTTTGGACTCACTACCAAACTCCTTTATTTGCCAAAAACTAGTTAAGTCCGATTGTTATGTACCACCATAATATGGCAGCTTATGGTTCAAAATACAACCAAACATTCCCCTTAGGCAGAGACAACCACACCTTCATTCATTTTTAACATCTAACACATAAAAATGGCACATAGGACATTAGCAATCCCTTGTCAGTCTAGGACAATAGAAAATGATCACAATCTCTAGCACCTTTGTCCCGAGAAGTCTTGGGACGGTTCAACGACCCTCATGGCCTCACACAACTATACCATTTGAATGGCCTTAGGCGAGGATTAAACCAAGTAGGAGAAAGCCTCTTTTACCTCTTGGGTTTTTGTCGAAAACTCCCCAACTCGGTCTCTATGCGAGCCACGGTGAACTCTTTCTCTTACTCACTTCAAAGCGCCGGTCCGATCGTAAATTTAGAGAGAAGGTGGAGTCTAAAATCTCTCTTTTCTTCTCTTTTCTTCTGTGCTTTTTCTTTCTCCCAATCGGCTGCTTGGTCGAAGATGGGCTAGGCTTGTCCTTTCACTTGCTACATGTCTAATTTCTCATTGGGCTAAGTTTCCGCTATCCTCTTATCCGTACACCTGGTTCCCTCCCGAATGACATGATGTCGTATTATGGCATATATAGCGTATTTGAGCTCATTGTTTGAGCTGTAGCGACGACGTAATCTTGATAACGGAGCCACTCAACACTTGCCACATGTCACGCGCGTCCTCTCGGTGCCTCGAAGCGTGAAATTGGTATGCCGGAATTTGTGAAGTCGACGTTAGCTAGATTTCCGCGAGACGATTCCGATGGTGAAGTCACGTTTGATCATCGAGATCTAGAAAAAAAAATCTAGATTTTGACCGAATTTTACCGTTCTACCATTTTTCAAAAATTCAGATTTTTCGGGGTTTCACATTATTAATGGTTAAATTCAGTCTTTGTTGTTTTTTCTGTTGCCGTGTCATTTCACATGATAATCCAATAGCTATTTTTGGGCTTTATCCGTTGTTATTAAAATGGATTTTAGTGGCTATTTTTGTTGGATTCTTTGCTAAACTTGGTTTTATTTGGATAGGCTTTAGTACCTTCTTTAATTTGGGTTATTTACCATTCTAAGGTTTCAATCTAGTCGAATCTAGTGGTGTCTAATTTGGGTTTGGCTTTTGTTTTAGGGTTTAGTTTTTGTTACACTAAGCAGGTTTAAATCTAATTGGAATATAGTTGTGTTTTAATTTGGGTTTAGCCATTATTATTTATTTACTCAATATTTATTTACTCATATTTTAATTCATTGAACATCAATTCGTCTTTTATTAGTAACCCATTAATTCACTTACCAATAGTTTTTAAACTATCAAACTGTATTTTGTTATTTTCTTTCTCTTATGTTCATATTTATTCACGTTTTGATTCATGTTTTAGTTCCCATGTCCAGATTTATTCATGTCCTTTACTATCTTGAGTCCAAATTTTTATGTCTTACATATCTATCGTGTTTCGACCTATAATATATATATATATATAATTATTTATTTGTTTATTCATGATTCAAAAAATATTTTTGGTAGTCAAAATTACAAATTTGCTATTATATTCATGAATGTGGCTTTATCTAAATTTAGTTTTATTTGGTTTAGGTGATAGGTGTTTCTTTGCACGTAAAGTTGTGTGGACATGGATGGTGGAGGAGCAAGTGTTGTAATTAGGCTTTTTTAGCATTTACGTGCCAAAGAATTTTGCTTTCAACAACTTGTACATTAGGTAAAATCAAATTTTTTTTTATTCAAATCAAATGCTATTGTTGACCATGGTGAAATGGGAAAAATAAGTTAGTGTCTGATTTTATTTTTTTAGCAAGAAGTAAAAAAATGTGATCATAAGAGAGAGAGTTTATTTAATAATCCATAAAAATGGTTTTATATAGCATAAAAATTAGAAATAAATTTTACATTTTCAACATGAACAATATTAACTCTTTACTCTTTTGTTTAAATAGGTTAAGTTTCTTCTTAATTTTGTATTGAAAGCAAAAATTTTCATATCTCTATATGTTCCTTATCAATTTTTTGTTTATTTATTTGCTTTGATTTCTTTATCAAATAGTTATATCTCAATATAGATTTGTGATAAAATAACCATGAACTTTGTAACACAATAAAAAAGATCATACCTTTCTAACTAACTTAAATAATAAAAGTTGGAGCTACCTTTTGTTTGGTAATAAATAAGAAAAAAATTATTCAGTCAAAAAACACATCTCGGTGATGATGATGATGTTTGCATGAAAAGTTATTATAATGATGATGATGATATGATGTTTGCATGAAAAGTTATTATACATTCATAGGCTTGCATGTGCACTCAATTATAAATGTAGAGTTTCTAGTTTTGTGAATTTTGATATAGTGTATATATGTCAATGACTAATTTTGTATAATTTTTACTTAGAAAAATGTTAACTCTCTTATTTTAAAACCTTAAATTTCTAGTTAATTTTGTACTCAAAGTATAATATTCCATATCTTTAGTGCCATTTGGATTTTTAAGTTTATTTATTTACTTTTAGTCTTTATCATACTTAATCTTCTAACTTGCTTGATTATCTCCCAAATATCTATGCTAAGAAAACTATGACCTCTTTCACTCACATAGAAAAGATCTTGCACGGCTAACGTCCCCAAGAGCATTTGAAGCAGAAAGTTTAGTTGATCTCTTGTCTAGAACAACTATTGAGGAATATTTTAAGAAATATTTCCATGGTAAACATTAAGCATCTTCCTATCCTTCTATACTTTTAATTATTGTTTTGTTTTCCCTTATTAATTGTCTTTTCATTCACATTTTCTCATTGTAATAGGTTAATAATCAATTGGAGATTGGATTTTTCCTTGATTATTCTTATCCCATTCTTATGTTGTTAACTTTATTGGCATGAGATTTTGGATATTTACCTTTATAATATTAAAGTTCAATATGGTATATTCTCACAATGAAAATCTTTTAACTTTTTATATACTCTTACTTACATTCACATTTAGTGTTGTATTCATCTTACTAGGTATCCAAGAAACTTATGAGAGGAAGACAATAATGAAAAAAAGACCACCTCTTCTTATAACTAGTATTGACCATTCAATTAAGTTTGTATATAATCTTAATTGAATGTTCTTAATTTGATTTTTTTATATGTAGAAAATGGAGAATGACTAGGCAAAGATTTATGGAATTGTGTTTCTTTACACTTAGTAGTAGTTTGTAGATATTATTCTAGGAAGACTTGACTATTACTACTGAACTTAAATGGGTATCAAATTTAATCTAAAAACATGTTTTCATAAAAAATTAATTTCCGATTACAAAATTATAATAAAATAATATTAAATATTTCATAAGCAACCTTAACATATGGCTGATACCAAACATTGATATATGCAGTAGAATCTATAACTTATTTCATACCTGACATTGACATATGTGAGGCAACCTTGGATCTAACCTTGACATAAAATCAAGTAACCTTGACTTATGTTTTACAAACAAGATTCGATCATCGATAAAAAAAAAAGGATAACCTTGACATTTGTATATGTCAAGATATCTTTAAACTTTTCTTGACACTGACATAGATAACATATATGAAGATTAACCTATCTTAACATATGTCCCATTTCTTGATGGTGAAAAACTGTCATTGAAGACCTTTTTTCTTGTAGGGGTTTCTCTTTTGGAAATCATTTTTCATGATTTTAAGGGCATAGTTCGGTCGGAGGTGCTAAATTCCACATTGATCAATATGGCCAACCATTTTCACTCTCTTGATTGGTTTGATTTTGTAGAAGATAACACTAAAAATAATAAGAGCCAAAAAAATAAAAATCCATTATTTATCGACCGGAGTTAGAATGACATTTGAAGGTTGAAAGAAAACAAACCTTGTTTGAAATTTATGATGCACAGATTTGGAGAGATATGGCCTCACATTTGAGCTGCTTTGTTTTGATTGTTAGGATGCATTTGAGCCCATGATGGTGTAAAGGATGGACCATTTAAAGTGAGGGCTTAATCCAGTTTTTGAGCCCATGATGGGCCATTTAAAGTAAGGCTATCCACCATTTTATGAATATCCACTGGACAATGCCTTTAATTGGTTGCAAGACTATTTGGCCACGGCCATTGGCCTGTTTGGTTGTAAGGTGTCCAACACTCCTCCTCGTTTGGTTGGGATAAACCCAGGTAAGCTATTTGGGATAGCATGTCACGAGCTACGAGATGGCCGTAGTAACATTCCTTTACTGTTTGGGATAATATCCACGAGGAGCTTTACATGGGCAGAGGAATTCCAAATTTACGAAAAAGACCAAAATGGTCATTTAGGTCAATATAAAGAAATTTTTTAGATATTGGATGACGGACTTGGCCAGTTGGAATCGATCTCGCGAAATCTGCTTCTGTGTCATTTCGTCGAATTGAGGCAATTAGATTTCACGTTTTCGAGCTACTTAGGGTGTGATTAATTAAGCGACTAATGAGAGACATGTGATGTGACAAAAGTCACATACTAGATGTACTCATGTGACACATGTTGCATAATTAGTGAGAGGATAGGATGAATGGCGCAGGTGTCCCCGAGTCTTCAATCGAGACAAAGGGACATGGATGAATTATTGGAAATGTAAGTAAGGAATAAGATAATCTGATAGTTTTTTTCTCTCAAAGGAAGCGAAATTAGCGAGAAGGTTGGAGATCTAGATTTTAGAGAGAGAGAGAGAGAGAGTGACTTTGTCTCTGGGATTTCTGCTTGGGTTCGGATGCATCGGTTAGCCGGTAGAAGTAAAGGTTGTTCTGCGCGGCGAGGGCTGCGCGTGGACAGATTTGGTGGAGTTCGGAGCAACTCAAAGAGGTAGGGATTTTCTACTTGGTTTATTCTTTGGCTAAGAGCCATTTTATGGATAGGAGTTTGTTAAAGCACGAAGGGGCGTAGTGATATCGGTCTCAAAGCTTTAGGCAGAGTGAAATCTCTGGTGTATGGCGTGAGCAGTGCGACTCAAGGGTTTCATTGTTTACGTTGAATAGTTATGTGATTTTTTGTGTTGTCGAGTGATTCAAAATGAATTGCTTGTAATTGTTAATTAGTCCATTATGAGCTGACTTCGCTAAGTATTGATGTGAATTTAATAACTTGAATTTGTGGTGAATTAATTATGTTAATATATACATAAAAATATATATTAAGATTTAATATTTCTGACGCAAGATAACGCATTCCATACGCACTAGGCACCCCAGGAATATTAGATGCAGTGCATGACACGAAAATGAAAGAAAAACGAAAAATGTTTGTGAAAGGAATTTTGACGGAAGATTTTCCTAAAATCGCAGGTCGAGACTGGCCCAACACCCACGCCCTGAAAGGGGCCCATGAATTGTTTCGGAGGGTTATCCAACAGATTTGCATTGGAGGGTAGTCTAATATATTTACCGAATCTCGGTAGTAAGTTTTCGAGAACAAAAAGATTTTGTTTTGAAAAATGTGATTTTACTCGCATTTGGCTTAGGCATGTGTGAGGGAGTCGGTTAGGACTAGAGGCATGGGTTTGGTCATGTAGACATTCAAGTAGGATAATGTATTTACTTGAGTGTGATTGTTTGCCATGACATGTGCACTTAGGTGGGGAGTAACCCATATAGGAAATTATCACTATCGCTTGTTTCACCTCAAGCCGAGCATCACTATTTCCTGTACGTGGAGCGGGATGAGGACGACGCTCATTGGGAGGCCACATTTAGGAAGAAAGCTTCCTGGTTGTGGCCTGAGTTATCTGCTTTGTATAACATGTATTAAAACTCTGTAAATTTTGATATATGTTCGTAAAGAGTAATTTATTAACTTTTAAACTATCATATATAATGGCAGCCAGAGTACGATGCAGGGCCCAAGTGGCCAGGTATTATTTTACTCTCCGCAGATAGAACCCCATGTGGTTGTTAATTGTCAGACGTGATTTTGTACTCAGCCCTCGCATAAAGTGAGACTTTGTTCCACTTTCAGAGTAAAACAAGTCATCGACATCCACGAAATATTCTCACCGGTCGACAAAGCCGTCAACGGACCCCGGAAACAGCATCATACCTGGTGATCGTAGAGCTGCAAACGTAATACCTCGGGGTGCCTCCTGGGTGGGTGTGTTTATAAGTTTATCCCGATACTACTTCATAGCTTAGCATCAGCTTAGGCATACGAATACCTAGGGCTTGCATTCCTGGGCTTAGGCAATGCACAGGTATAAGAACATCACTACCGTATAGCTCGATGTTGGGGTTTAGGTATGTAATTATTCAGCAAATACGGATGGGATTAGAACACTGCATGCATTGTGTTTTATGTGTGATTGGGTCTATAAAATGGATTTTTGTGTATGAATTGTATGGTTTGTGTGCTTGGTGAATAACACATAGGAAAAAAAATGATGATGAGAAGAAATATTTTTTTTAAGGTTTTACAGTTTGTAAAACTGGAAAAATAAAATAAAATAAATTTTAATGAATTTATTTTGTTCTACTGGAAAAAAAAAATATTTTTTTAGGTCTTCCAGTGGGTGGAACAAAATGAAAAAAAAAAATGATGTGAAAAAAAAAAAAAAAACGCTGGCAGAAGGTGGCCGGGCACGCCCATTTTCCTGCTTTGAGTCATTATACAGAGGATCAGATCGTGGCGACGCTGGGCGCAGCAGCGCCAAGCATGGCCGCCACGACACGATCGTATTAGGGCCACGATACGGTCGAGGACTCGCCCGCGACACTCCGCCGAGGCCCCGCGACACGCCCGCTGCTAGCGGGCAAGAGGCGCCGCGGCGCCGGTGGGCCTGGCCGCCGGAGGTCGCGATATAATAAATTACATCGTGACAGGAAGGCGGCTTGGCCACTGGGTTGTATCGCTAGACAGGTGCGACACGATCGGGGGAAACGCCACGATACGACGCAGTGAGTCAAGGGATGGTCGCCAGAAGGCGCGATTGCGGGCGTGGCGACACGGCCGCTACGCACGCTACGACATGACGGGGTGCGCTTACGACACGGCGGCCAGCTCGAGACACGACGCTAATGCGCTGGCCACTTATTACCTACTTAGCACGGGCTTCGCGGTGGCCTGGCATTGTGCGTCAAGAAGTAGCGCTACAGCCGGTCCGCCGGGTGTGCACCCCGTGCACCCAACCCGCTTTGACTCGCTGCATGCTTGAAATAACGTTGGGGACACTATTCATGAGCACCGCTCATGAGCACTGCTTCACTTCAGGTTTTCAAAACATAAAAGCAAATAAATGAAATTTTATAAAATTAAAATTTTTTTTTTGTCAAATATGATTTAATATATGGAAAATTATCGCCTTGCATTACTGCGAATGCATGGACATTGTGTATGAAATATTTTTTTTCAATATGTGTATAGTGTCTCGGGGTTGTGTTTACACCTTAGAGACACTGCATCAATTGTGATAGAGTTGAGCTTAGAGGTTGAGGCCTTGGAGGAGCCCTTGTAGGTGAGTTCTCCCCTAGGGATTAGGGCGAGGATAGGGCTGATATGTCGTGGTTGTGAGTTATAGATCCCCGGATTCTACTCACAAAGGACCCGAGGGTCATGGACATGTCGAGTTCGACGTCATCCTAGATGATCGCCGATACCACATAGTTGTTATCGATCGCGGAGCGATAGGGAGGGTTACCGCCGCACATCGCCAGGACTGCACTGTTGTATTTGTGGCGCCGACATTTCGCCCCATACAATGTACGAGTCCAGGTATCATGGACAATTGGCAGGTTGGCTAGCAAGCCTTACCCTGAAGGACGAGGTGAGGCCGCCTTTAGATCTACCCCCGAGTAGTCCGGGTGAGTATGAGGCATCGCTTCTCCGATGAGCTATCGGATTACCTCCACGCAGGGTTGTAGACTTCAGACGAGTTACACTCGGTACTTCCCATCTCTATGACTCCGCATAGATGACACCGCTGAAGTCAGAGGGAACTGTGAGTCCAAATGGCAGGAGCTACTGGACAAGGGTTCATTAGACCGAGCACTTCACCATGGGGCGCTCCAGTTCTATTTGCGAAGAAGAAGGACAAGACCCTTCACTCGTACTGATTTAGACAGCTTAACAAAGGTTAGCTTTATCAAGAATCTAAGTAGCCCATTATCGAGGATTGATGACTTGTTTGATCGCCGAGAGCGCTTAGTCTACTTCCCAAGATAGACCTTGTACTAGTTACCTCAACCGAGGGTTAGGAGACCGATATCCTAAGATAGCTGCTCAGGACGCCGCTATGGCACTTTGAGTTTACAAAGTGATGCCCTTGATCGAACGACGCGCAATGCGGGTCACGACTCGCATAGGGTATTTCAACCCTATCTAGATCGCTTGTCGTAGTCTCGTGGATGACATTCTTCTTGATCTACCCCCAAAATGAGTGGAGCATGAGTATCATTTGAGGATTGTGTTACAATTGTTGAGAGACCATTAGCTGTACGCTAAATTCAGTAAGTGCAAGTTTTAGCTAATGAGAGATTTGGACACGTGGTGTCGCATCAAGCGTGTCGTTGGACCCGCAGAAGGCCGAGGGGCCGTGATGAGTTAGAGGTCAAGCCGCCTTCGAGATACGTAGTTTCTTGGGATTGGTTGAGTACTACAGGAGATTCATTGAGGATTTCTCTCGATTAGTGGCACCTATGACGAGATTTACCCGAAAGGAGGTCAAATTTGATTGGGATGATCGATGCAAGGAGGCATTCCAGGAATTGAAGAGGAGGCTTACTACATCTCCTATCTTGATAGTCCCCGACGCGACGTGGCACATGTTGTATCAGGATGCCTCGAGGGCCTGGACCGATATGTTTTGATGCAAATCAGAGGGTAGTAACTCATGGTGGTTCCCGCCGGCTGAAGCAAATCATGGCTGTGCACTACCCACACACGACACATGGATGTCATGCCGTAGTCTTCGCCTCAAGATTCAAGGTCACTACTTATATAGCGAGGAGTTCGGCAGGTGTACTCAAACCACAAAAAGTCCGCTTATTATTTTCACGCAGCGGACCTCAATATGAGTAACCCGTATGGATGGAGTTCCTAGAGGATTACGACTTCACTTAGCATTACCATCCCGGTAAGGCAAATGTGGTGGCTGATGCACTCAACCGAAAGTCACGGGAAGTATTAGCTAGTATAGCTTCCTAGGAGTGGCGGATGCTCGAGATCGCGGACGCTTAAGCATAAAGATAAATGAAAGGTGCTCAAAGGGTACGCTTGGGGAGTTTAGTAGTCAAGCACTCGCTTCACAGCAGAGTGATCGAGTCCCGCGGGCAGACGCAGAGATAGTGTCCATCGTGACCGTGTACGCCAGTACAGTGACGAGGGCCGGACCGTCCCTACTAAGGTAGTCTTTGCATGCAGGATCGGCAAGGGTTCCCTGGGCTTGACCGATTTGAGAGAGGAGATTCTCAAGGAGTTTCACTGCTCTCAATTTGCCGTGCATCTAGGTGGCACGAAGATGTACCAGGATTTTCGTCGCCAATACTACTGGAGCGGGATGAAGAGACACGTAGGGGACTTTATTCGACAATGTCTCACTTGTCAGCAGGTTAAGGCTGAGCACCTAAGTCAACAGGTGGCTATCAAATTATCGAGGTGGCTGAGCGGGAAGTGGGAGCACGTCACGCATGGATTTTGTGACTCCATTTGCCATGGATAACGAAGGACATGATACTCAGATGGGTGATGCGAGAGACCTACCACGGTCGCATTTTCCGCCATGCGATGACCTTCACATCGAGATTATGTCGATCAGATATTTGAGAGGCAAATCGGCCACGGAGTAATTAGTATCCATAGTATGTCGATAGGGACCCGAGGTTTACTGCGCTTTTGGAAGAGTTTCCAAAGGCTATGGGCACACTACGACCATGAGTATAGCTTTCCACCCACGTACGTAGATGGTCACCGAGAGGACTATACAAGTGCAGCCAGAGGACATGATGCGAAAGATAAGCCCCGGATCATAAGGGTAGTTGGGAAGAGCACTTGCCCTTAGTGGAATTCGCCTGCACACAGCTTATCTGCGCGAGTATACGTATGGCACCATATGAGCGCCGTGGAGTCGCGCATCTATGTTCACTGGTGTTCGAGAGATCCCACTCTGCTATCTAGTTATGATTAGAGACATTTCGAGAGCAGGTATTTGAGCCCACAACCTCTCTCACGTACCAGCCTAAGAGCTAAGTGTCGATAGCGACGTCGACCCTTAGAGTTCGAGGTCGAGGATCACGTCTTCAAGGTGATGCCTAAGAGAGTGGTCGTTCTAAGTAGTTTAGAAGCCATCGCCAAGGTTCATCAGGGCCCTCGAATATTTCTAGAGGTGACACTGTAGGCTTAACGGCTGGCTTTACCACCTAAAGATGTCGTGTCCACTTAGATATTTCCCCTTACGTCTCCATGCTCCGAGGTACACTCCGTGATCTAGCTCATGTAGTGGATCGAGAGATCGAGGTTGACAATTCGATGGGACCTTCGAGGAGGGACCAGCAGGTATTGCGGATAACCTGGATCGTGCTTTGGCGACACAAGACCGCGAGGCTAGCGAGGTGCTATGGCGAACCGTGGAATGGAGGAGTCAACGTGGGAGCACGAGACACGATGCGCCACCTATCCCTTCTTGTTTAGGGACGGCGTGACGCCGCTTACTGCTTAATACTTAAACGACCAGCCGTAATGCATGGTATAAGGCACGTTGTATATGCATGTGAGTTTGTGATTGTCCTAATTTCTCGACTAAATTCCTTTTGTAGAGGGGGAGAATGTAAGACCCGAGAAAATTCAAATTTATGAAAAAATGGCAAAATTGTAATTTCGCCAAACCGAAATTTTTTCTAGATCCTAATGACAAAATAGACTTCACCGCTGAATCGCCTTATAAATCTAGCTACCATGTCACTGGCCGACCTAGACAAATAATTTCATGTTTTTCGAGGCACCGGTGTCAAAAAGCCGTAAACGGCTTCAGGAGAGACATGCGACGACAAAAGTCACATACTACATATACTCATGTGACACATGTTGCATGATTAGTGAGAGAATGAGATGAATGGCCTAGATTGTGCCAAATGTCAAAATTCAAGACAAAAGGGACATGGATGGAATTATTGGAAATGTAAATGAGAATAAGACAAAATGCAATAGTTTTCTTTCAAAAGGAAAAGAAAAAATCGATTTAAGGTTGAGATCCGCATTTTAGAGAGATAGTGCCTTCTTCTAGATTTCCCGCTGCTCGACCGCTTGTTCGCCTCGCCCGAGAAGTAAAGCCGCTCTTAGCGGTGGCTACATCATGACACCGATTCGCATGGAGTTCGACAACTCAAAGAGGTAGAAATCTTTTCCTACTGGTTTGCCTCTTCAAGAGCCATTTTATGGATAGGATTTGTTGAGGCCTCAAGAGCCGTGGATATTTGTCTCTCAAAAGCTTTGAACCAGTGAAGAAATCTCTGACAGGTGGTCGAACAAAGGTCAACTGAGGGTTTCGCTATTCATGTGAATAGCCGTGCGGATTTTGGTGTGATTTCAGGTTGTCGAGTGATTCAAACAAATTGGTTAGAATTGCTTAATTAGCCCATGTGAGCTAATTCTTGGTGTTATTGAGGAATTTAATAACATGAATTGTGTGAATTAATTATGTTAATATATACATGTTTTATATAATAGTACGAATATTTTCTGTGGATAGTCATAATGCATTCCATATGCACAAATGGCACCCTAGAATATTGTGAGCTGAGTGTAATATTACCTAAAATGAAAGAAAAGGGAAAATGTTTCTGTGAAAAGGAATTTCGACGGAAGATTTTCTCCGAGAATTGTGTTGGGAGATTGTCCAACAACTACGCCGAGGCCCATGAATTATTTCGGAGGGTTATCCAACAGATTCGCCTCGGAGGGTAGTCCAATATATTTACCGAATCTCGGTAGTAAGTTTTCGAGAACAAAAAACTTTTGTTTTTAAAACTGTGATTTTACTAGCATTTGGCTTAGGCATGCAAGTGAGGGAGTCATTAGGACTTGAGACAAGTGGGTTTCAAGATGTAGACATTCAAGTAGGATCATGTATTTACTGGAAAGTGTGATCAAGCCATATGACATGTGCACTTAGGTGGGGAGTAACCCACGTAGGAAATTATCACTACTGGGCTTTGCTCACCTTATCGAGGGATCACTATTTTAGGTACAGGGAGTGTACGGGAGGACGACGCTCACTAGAGGCCGTGTTTAGAAGAAAGTCGCCGCTGCCGGGGTATCTCCTTTGTATAACATGTATTGAAACTCTAAATTTTATTATACGCTTTTAGAAAGAGTAATTTATTAACTCGAACTATTGTATATAGTTGATGTATTTTGTGAGTATTTATGCAAAATTCAAGTGACCATTATTTTACTCGTATGTGGACCCCCTGGTGTAGCTGTTAACACAGGACAAGCCAGATCACTGGGTGTGTACCCCCGTACAGCGGAGATTCCACCCGACTTTCATCACGTGTCTCGGGCTGATTCGTTGTCAACTGACCCCCCCGAGAAATGAATTTTCACAGCTTGTTTAGCTGAGTGGATAAAGTTACCGGGATTCAAAATTTTGATAAAAGGGGTCAGCTGCTTAAAGGATTTTATCCTAGGTCCTTGTAATATTAATGATAATGCTTTAAGGCTAGGCACCTGGATGGTACCATACTTACACTAATTTATTTTATACAGATTTAAAAGGATTAAAGTTACTCGTTAGCAAAATTACTAAAAGTGTGGTGCCTACAGGAGTTGAACCCTAGTCTTTGAATTCGACTGGGAGATACTCCAGCTTCCTACTATATGCTAGATAGATAATTCTCTTTAACTGCAAGAAATTTTATACTGCAATGCAATGACTATATTATTTATTGAATTTATTGTGATTATTAGCATGTAAAAATTATATACATGCTAAATAATATTGTTCTTTAAAATTGTTTATAGTTTCTTATGTTAAGTGATTGATATAATTTTAATTAATTAGGAGATAGCTACAACATCCTTAGTTGGTTAAAACTAAATATTAATTTTTAAGATCACATTTGATAACATTGATTATAATTAAATCATATGGAATTTTATAAATCTCATCCCACAAATTTTTTTATTACATTTTGTATAATTAATTAGGATGAAATATCAAATTATAATTTCTAATTTATTCACAGGATTAGAAAAGGAATAGATTTGGTAGTCTTATCTTTAAGATTATTTAAATCTAATTGAGTAAGACTTAGCCCATAGGTAAGTTTTATGTCACTAGGTTTATGATTTAAAAGCATGATTTACATTGGTAAAACATGTCATTGTAAACTTTGCCCCACCCGATTCATAAGCATGTATATTTAACATTTTCAGTTATTCAACCTGCAAATATTTTTTATTTTAAGTGTGATATTCCTGAACTAAGGGGTGATAGCTAGAAGGTATGGAAGGAAAGAGTTCTTCTGCATTTAGGATGGATGGATATTGACTACGCTATAAGGAAAGACGAACCAAATCCCATTACTGAAACCAGCACTACAGAAGCTACTAGTCTTTATGAAAAATAGGAAAGGTCCAATCTCTTCTCTGTGATGTTCAGAAAGACCAAGATATTTGCTGGTATTTGTGGTTATGTCGAGCAAATTGATAAACTCAAACCACTTCTGAAATCCATCGATGAGCAATTTGCAACTTCTAACAAAGCCTCGGGCCTACCTTAATTACGCAGCTTTCATCCACCAAGTTCTCATCTAGATAGAAGAGGAGCGCACGATCATATCACGCAAGACGAGGGATATATTGGCTCAACTTAAGACATTAGAAGTAACCATGTCGGAAACTTTCCTTGTTCATTCTATATTGAATACTCTACCCCAGCAATACGGTCCCTTCAAAATCTCTTACAACACACATAAGGATAAATTGTCGATTAATGAATTGTTGACCATGTGTGTGCAAGAGGAGGGAAGGTTAATGATGGAAGAGAGCGAGAAGGTTAACTTGACCACTTTTAGAAAGAAAAAGAAGGATCAAGCTAAAAGAAAGGGAAAGATTCATGTTCATCCAAGCATAAAGAAAGAAGGGACACAAGAAGTGTTTTTTTTGTAAGAAGAAGGGACAAGTGAAGACGGATTACCCAAAATTCAAGAACTGGCTTGAATCCATGTTAATCATAACACATGGTAGATTGATTATGGTTCTACAATCCATGTTTTCAATACATTACAGGGTATGCAAAACCTAAGGAAGCCATGGAAGTAACAAATATATTTGATTCAGCAAAGCAAGATGAGTCTACATATGGGAAGCTATCGGCTACTCTTGCAGACTTGTTTTAAGCAGTGGTTTCATTTTAGAATTGGAAAAGAAGACATTTTATGTTTCAAGTTTTCAAGAATTTGATTTAAATTTCAAGACTTGTACGCTAGGATTTTCTTAACTTTTAGATTATGATTTAGGTTGTCATTCGTCTAAAGTTGTATTGGTTATAGTACAACACCGACAGTGCTTTCCATATTTTCTTACAAAATGATGTTGCCCATATGTTCTCAAATTCTTTGCTGGATTAAAAGGTGTATTTATGGATGAGAATCCTCTGTGTGTTATGGCATTTGGAGATTGGGACACATCTCCGTTGAAACAATAATGAAGAAATTGGTTATTAGAGGAGTGCAACAGTGCTGGATTTTGCCAATTTTGGAACATGTGCATTGGGGAAAGCAAACTAGCCATAAAATAAAAGGGTGCAAAAAGAGAACTAAAAAATCTATTAGAATTATACATGCAGCTTTGTTGTCGACATGGATGCAAATGGTTTGAAATCTTTATCCACCTTCATAGATGATTATTAGATACATGTATCTACTTAGTCGTTCCAAAGATGAAGCTTTATGACCTTTAAAGTTTTAAAAATTTGATAGAGAATCAACATGGAAAACATATTAAGATTGTGAGATCAATAGGGTGGAAATTACTATAGTAAATACATAGAAAGGTAGACAGCTCCTGGTTCATTTGTGAAGTTTCTATTGAACAAAGTTATTTGCCCAGTACTATGCTTGCTGCGGATTAGAATGGTATAAACGGAAAGAAAAGAAATCTAACTGTAATGGACATAGTAAGGAAGTATAGGGAGTAATACGAAACTCTATAATACTTGTGGACTTAAGCTTTAAAGGCTTGATAGTGCATATATTGTCCGAGAGAGTTCCGGCGAGAAGAGCTTTCTAAGGCGCTTAGGTTACTTAAGGTTGGAAAGCCAAAGTTTAGTGCGCATATACGTGTTTGGGGATGTCTGTATTTGAAGTGATAGACGTTGCCAACCCACAGAAAAGAGCTAGACCCAGGACCATTAGTGGGTATTTCATTGGATGTATGTACTGAAGGTCAGGGGTATATATTTTGTGTCCATCTCTTAGCGATAGGATTGTGGATTCACGAAATCACAAGGGAAATTTCTTGAGAATGACTTGATTAGTGGGGTAGTCGGTTTCGGGACATTGTTTATGAGAGAAGGATCATTACAGGGTGGAGTAACCCTACGAAGTTGGTGTTACAGATTGATTGTCATTCACATCCCTCAAAGTACAAGCGAGTGTGAAGTGACTAGTTGCAAGAGTTCACGTATTCTTTGTATAATTCATATATAGATTAAGTTGCCAATGAAGAAATTCTAGAAATTGTTGAACAACCAATTGAGCAACAAGTTTATCAACAAATTCCTCAACAAAAATGATATGAACAACATTAAAATTATCTGCAAGGGATTAGGCAATTAGCAATTCCTAATGATTATATAGTGTATTTACAAAATTGGACTATACATTGATGAAAATGATCGGAAATATTTTTACCAAGCCATGTTCTAAGGAATTCTTTCTCGTGAGTACGATTATATGAAAGAAATGAATTCTATTGATTCTAATCAGTATACAAAGTTGTCTCGGTTGAGTTTCCTGATGGTCTCAAAACCCGACTGGATAAATGGGTCTTTAAAACAAAAAGCGATATTCAGGCAATATTGAGATACATAAAGTAGAATAGTTTGCGAAAGGTTAACTCGAAGGGTAGGAATCGACTACAGGAGACCGTTTCTCTTGTATCTACAGAAGATTTCTCTTTGGATAATGGCATTGGTTGCCTATTTTGACTTTGATTTACATCAAATGGATGTGAAAACGACATTCCTTAATGGTAATCTAGAGGAAGGGGTTTATATGAAACAACCTGAAGGATTCTCCTTTAGTGAAGGTAAGCATTTAGTTTGCAAGCGTAATAAATTCATATATAAATTAAAACAAGCATCCTCAGTAGTATTTGAAATTCCATGAAGTCATTGCTTCATTCGGTTTTGAAAAGAATATCATGGATCAATGTATATACCAGAAGGTCAGTGGGAGTAAGATTTGTTTTCTTGTGTTATATGTGGATGATATTTTGCTTGCAATCAATTATAAGGGTTTGTTATATGAAGTGAAACAATTACTCTCAAAGAACTTTGATATGAAGGATATGGGGGAGGCATCTTATGTCATTAGCATTAAGATCCATAGGGAAATATCTCGAGGCATTTTGGGTTTGTCTCAAGAGACTTATATCAATAAAGCTTTAGAGAGATTTAACATGAAAAAATTCACTTAAGTGTAGCACCCATTTTGAAGAATTGACACTATTCAATTTGAATCGATTGCTCTAAAAATGAGTTTCGAGCGAATTACAGCAGAAGAACATTCCATATGCTTGGTATTGGAAGCGATGTATGCTGGAGTTTATACTAGAGCTAACATTATTTTGCATTTATAGTAGGAAGATATCGGAGTAATCCGGTGTTATTGACCACTAGAGAGCTGCAAATAAGGTGATGAGATACCTTCAAGAAACAAAGGATTACATGCTTATGTATAGACGAATAGATAGTTTGGAGTTGATTGGCTACTCCGATGCAAACTTTGTTGGCTGCGTTGATTCTCAAAAATCAACGTCTTGTTATATTTTCAAGCTAGCTAATGGAGTTGTATCTTGGAGGGTGCGAGCGAACCTTGTTGCCACTTCCATTATGGAAGTTGAGTTCGTATCCTGTTTTAAGCCTAGCTCCCATGGTGTATGGTTAAAGAGTTTCATATCTAGGCTTAGAATTGTGGATTCTATATCTAGGCCATCGAAGTTGTACTGTGATAACTCAGCTACAGTACTTATGACTAAGAACAATAAGAGCGGAAGTTGAAGTAAGCATATCGACATTAAGTACTTAGCCATAAGAGAACGTGTTAAAGAAATGAAAGTGGTCATTGAACACATTAGAGGTTGATGATTGCCGATCATTTAACTAAAGGCATGCCACCTAAAGTATTTTAAGGATCATGTACTCTGAATGGGACTTGGTTCAGCAGTGTAATTTTATTGTACATACATTCATTATTTTAATGAAACTCTTATTCAGTTTGATATTTTCTCATTTGGTTTTGTACATTTTAGATTATTATTATTGTTTTGAGAAATATTGTTAAGCTTGGACCTTGAATAAACATATGGTTTAGTCATTAAGTTTAAGGGTTTGTGTTGAGGAACTTGATATATTGTAATACATGGAAGATAATACTCATTATAAGAGAATCTATCGTCATGATTTATATATTTAGTTTCCCCTTGTGGTGAGTGTTGAACTATATGGACCAAGTGGGAGAATGTTAGAATGGTCTATATATTTAAAGTTTTAAATTTAAATTTTGAATCTCCTACTCGTTTTCAAAGAACACCTCTTCTTCAACCCTTGCACCTCTTCAAGAAACCAATGATGGCCTAGTCTCCATATAAGGAATCTATGAGGCACATTTTTAGGTCCTAAAGCCTACTCCAATATACAGAAATTCACCATCAAGTTCTATTTTGAGAAGGGTTTAGAAGAACCAAAAAGTTATTTCATTTTGGTGATTCGGTTTCAACATTTAAGTTTTCCAGTTTCCAATTTTCTTTTGTTTCTATCAATGGCTAGAGGTAAGTCCTAACATCTCACTTCCGCATATGATCTGATCATATTCCAGTTTTATTTGATATGATCAAATTATTTAGTTATTGATTTCTACAGTAACACATCGTTCTAGAGGAAACATTTGATTCTTCTTTTATGTTTTTGTCTGTTTAGATTATTCCGGAAGACCATATTTGGGGTTGCATATGAAGTTGAATTTAAATTTATGAACAGGTAGCCTTATATTCATCTAACTCCCTTTCACTAAAGCAATTTCATTCCTTTTTCTTTTCATGAATCTGACAAATATGTTACCCATAAATAGGAGACACCAAGAAGATATGAATCTTTTGAGCATAATTTTGAACCAAGAAATCAGAAGGCTATCAAGACAGGTATATTACTGCTGCCTCATATATGAATATCATATTCATAGCCTCAAAACAACTATTTGCTCAACCCTATTACAAAAAATTTAATATTTGTTTCATATTTATTTGACATAATCAAAACCTATTAATTGCATAATTAACACGATAGGACTCATGTTTTCTTAAATAGGATGAATTTGTTTTGTTTGAATTATATCAAGTTAACATGTAACTTATAAAATTAATACTCCATTTACTTATATGTTATCTTAACATGATTGTGATCCACTTTACACGATTATGACTTGTTTAACTCACTTAGGACCAATTGTATTTCAAATTTAAATTAAGAAGAAAAAGATATCATCAGACTACATTATATAGTCACATTTGAGTATATGATAAAATTAAGTAAAAGATAAACATATTTGTCAATTTTGATTATGATGAGTTCTTTATCTATAAAAAAATGATTATAATGAGCAAGTAGGCCAAATACTATGAAATAATATAAAAATTAAAAAATTTAGAACTAACATGAGCAACAAATTGCTCATTCTATTCAAATTCTAAGAACAGTGATTAATTTTTCATATTCATTTCACTTGAGAGAGCTACTTAATCAAAAATCAAAATCAATAAAACTACCCAAACTAATCAAAATAAAAAACACTTCACCTAAACCCAATAAGAAAAACGAAAAACAAGCTTCGTTAGTAAAGAGAACACATGAAATAACAAGAAAACTTTTGAAAGTGTTTGTTAGACTGTCAGCTTACGCCATAAACTTGTGATGTTCGTAAATTTTTTATAAAAATTGAAACACTCTAAACCTGTAAGTGCACGGGCCTCAAGTAATAAAATTGTTTTTTATTATGAACCAAGATTGTTCCCACGAGGATTTTTAGGTTTTAAGGGGATTAGTACCGATTTATAAGCAATTCACTATCTGAGTGTCTAAATAAGTTGATTGTGAAATTATCAAACTAATTAAAGTAAAACTTAACAAAAACAAGAATGTTTTAATGAAAACTGGATGTGATTGACTGAAACAAGGGAAAAGAAACTTATAAAGGAACTAGGGTTGATTATCATCCGTGATGTTCAATAATTCATCTTCATAAAGTTCGGGTTGGTTGGTTTATAACTTGAATTGGTCCTAGGAATTGGTACAAGGATCCTGCTCTTGTGTTCCCTTTTGTATTTTCTTGTACTATTGACTTATTCATAGTTACGTACTTGTAAGTCGATAGTACGATACTTTTCAAAGGCACTTTTTCCTAGGGAGCTCTATTGGTCACAATTACGTAAATACAATAGAACAACTCGAACTAAGCTCGGATTGGTCACAGTTACATGCATGCACTCCTTACTTAATGTATTTAATGTTCCCTCCTAGTGAAATCCACTTAGTACTAGACCTTTCTAATTCCCTAAGTCTCTTTAACTAGATTAGTTAGCATTCTAACTTATTAATTCACACCTTAAGAGAATCGGAACCAAATTTTAGGGTGTAATCCCCGCGTCACCAAGGATACCCTTGTAAAAGGATCGAAGATCCAATTCTCAGCATGGATTAAGCAATTAAAACCATAGTATTCCAAAGATCTAGCACCAAACACAACAAAACAAGCATATACCTACCAACCAACCAATCAAATATTAGACAAAAATCAACATCACATATGATAATCAACCCTATAGATGCTTAGCTTAACATTTTAGTCATCAACATCCACATATTCACATTAAGAACATCAACAAAAGCTGCAAAAATGAAGAAAGAATGGAGATAGAAATACAAAATAGTGGTTAAAATTTGTCAGCCAGAAAAGCTTCAATCTCTGGCTCGAAAACTAAAATTCCCCACTCTATATAGTTGATTTCCTCAACGATCATCATTTACAATCCAAGATCTTCACAACAATGCATCTACAAGCAAGCCCGAAAATCTAAAACCTAAAATAGAACAAAAATTAAGAGAGAGAGAGAGAAACCCTAGAAATAAGAGCCTCCCTGCCTCCAAGTTCCCACCCTAATCATTGATATAGTTATAGTATCTATAGGCCTTGGAAAATGGGCCAATGATGAGCTAAAAATGGGAATATTTATTCTCTAGCACTCAGTTCTTGGTTGTAGAACACCGCGTGTCATCTTAAGCACCGTCCCTTTATAGGGGCGAATAGTGGATTACATTTGTGGCCGTATCTTTGCTCACGGCTGAAGAATCCTTCGCGTAGCGACCTGAGTTGGGCACAAATCTTCTTTCTGGTTTGCTACGGTGAGCCTCTTCCTTCGCTGTGGCGAACCTATTCATTGCAATGAGACTTGACTTTCGCCGTGGCGAACCAAGGTTGTTGTCATTCTTGGCTTCAGCTTTGCTATGGCAAAGCTCTCCTTTGTAGTGGCGAATAGCTTCGTCGCAGCGAACACATTTCTTCGCTATAGAAAACAAACTGTTGCAGACCAGCAAATTCCTCTTAACTTAGTTTCTTCCATCACTTTGCTTGCTTTTCCTTCTAATCCTGCAAAACATAAGCAAGTGGGAGATTAGAGCTTTCCTAAGAGATTATGGTGTGAATCTAGCATTTAAGTTTCATAAAACATGTGAAAATGGTACTAAAAATGCTAATTAACCAAATTCACAACTATTAAACACCCCAAAACTTAACGTTTTGCTTGTCATAGCGAATAAAAAACACATTTCCAATTTATTGTAGCGAGATAAAACCAATGAGTTTGCAGAGATACTTTTGTGATTGTTTTGCCTCGGGGATTAATAACCAACAATACAAATAATTTAAGATAGAGAGTTCTACAAAGGTAATAGGGTGACCATGTTTATATGCACCTAGGCCCCAGGTCCTAGCTTGATTATGTGCGATCCTACCCTTATTCAACCAGTTGCAATTTAGATGAAATTAGGAGAATTTGCATGAAGTAGAGATCTCGCTCATATGGAATCCCCATGGATGGAGGCTTTGCATATCATTCTCCACTAATGTAGGCAGGCAAACCACAACTCTATGATCAAATAGGTCTTCACAAGCTTGTAATGTATGGCTTGGGTGGAGGGGTAGTTAAATAAGTCATTTAGGCTCACATTTACCCAAAACACACAAGCACACACTCCTTTTATCAATAGTGCTTTCATCCTCCACTATTTGACTATTTTTATAATTAAATCTTTCAAACTCCTCCTAACTAGCATCATTGTGCTATTTGTATTGCTTCACCCCCAAACTTATTTGCTTATATCTTTCTTCAAGATCACTAAGAAACATCTCTTCTTCGAATAGCAAAATAGGGAGTGGTGCAATGTCCAACCCCCTTAAGCTTTCTACTCACCCAATGTAGCGCATTTTAGGTCAACAACTCCTAGACCAGTTGGTCTTGGGGTACTAGGTGTTAAAACACCCATACGGACTTAATGACTTGAGGTGAGAAGGCTCCGAGGTTAAACTCACTCCCTCTTGAGTTCTTTAGCTTTTTGCTCTTCTTTTTTATTTTTCTATTCCCAAACTCCTTTATTTATCTTTGTTAGCACCATCACTTCACCCATAATTCCTTTTCACACCTCATATTTTCTTATGATAAAACTTCAAAACTAGCATGCTAAGGGTAAATAAGGATCCTTGACCGAAGGGTAATTAGCAAAAGAGGTCATAAGGTAAGCATACTTGGTTCTCAAGATTGAAAGATGGCTCATATGGCTCAAATTGGGTGAGTATGGGTTGATGCAATTCAGGGTGGGCTAGAAAGCTCAACCAATTCCAAGGATGGCCTATATCATTTCCTAGAAGGTGTGATGCCAAAAATTTCACCTAAAACGATAATTGAACAAGTTCTAAAGTCTTAAGAGATCCAAAATTTATGGTATTCACCTAATTCTTCTCTAAACCAAGCATGATTGGCTAACTTGGGTACATTGTGACTTGTGCTTAATTTGGTAAGGACCTATAGCTAAGTGCACAACTATATGGTCAACCCATTAGGTTTCAAGCTCAACTATCTCTAATATTATTCATATGCATAGAAAACAAAAATCAGATATCATCATAGGCATCCATTGTATCTCAACAACAAACTCACAAAAACAAAATATTTTTTAATCTTTTTCAAAATTTTATGCACTCAAGCATTTGAATGGTATAACCAATGGTAGCACAATAAACCACATCATTCAAGCACATATAAAGATATGCACTAAAGATCATAACTATATCAGTAAGAAATCAAACGAAAAGTGGGTCAACCAACTCAATAGTTCATAATACTAACTATAAACTTAAACAAAACAAACACCAAAGCAACTAAAAACAAACTAGATCGATATCTAAGAGATATCCAAAAGAAGACATAAGTGTTCTCCGAGTTCAAACACATAGCACCAATAAAGTAGGTAAATGAAATATTTTAAAATACCCCCAAACTTAAAAGAAGCACTGTCCTCAGTGCTAAACAAACAACGGGAATAAAAACTCCGTAGGCAGTGTAAGCGAGTCTCAAAATTTCTCGACCTGACTCGAATCTGGCATTCTCATGGTGAGTAAGAATTGGAGGCTATGCTGGAAACTAGAGTGGTGGAGGTGGTGGTGGTGGTGGTGGTGGGTCTAAGTGTGAGAGCTGGCTCATGGTTCCACTCAGTTGTGATCTACGGCTATGAGCTCCATTTGCCTTTCTTTGCGTCTCTGCCTTTAGAAATTTAAAGCTTGAGTTATTGCTAAATTACTTTGTTTCGTGCCAATATTCTCCCCCTCCCCCTGTAGTCATTAAACTCTTCTATCCACATCTCCCTCATAGCTACTAACCTCTTTGTTAATTTGTTAATATCTCTCTATGTAGCTAATGGTATTTCATCACTTTCTTCTTCCTCAGATTCTTCTTAAGTTATGCCCGGCCATGGCTTCTTCTTCTCTTCCCTCTTCGTCGATATTTTCATCCATATCATTAGAGGAAGAACCATCCTTCAACTATGGCGCCCTTCCCCTGCTTGTGGCGGGTGAGGGGACACCACCTGGGCGAGACTTCTTAACTTTGATTTTGACATTAGTGGGCACATTTCATTCATAAAGTCATAATGACATCAACTTACAAGATTACCACCGTAGTGGTGTTTAAAGTGTCTTGTACATATATGCTTGAGTCCATCTACTTGTATTTATACAAGTTCCACTATTACAAATTATTGCATTTACATTTCAAAAACAAAATAAAAAACCTACATAAGGTGGACTCATAATGCTGTGTTGGCCCTAGCGAATGCGAGATGTCTTTGACGAACTCTTCAATACCTACACAGATGAAACACTTTTACTAATTTTGCCGCTTAGGGGAAAAGCAGGATAAGCATATATGACCACATAGTGGTCCTCGGTCACGATATACATGCATGTGTAAAATGGTCGCATATCAGAATATTCATATCTCCTATATGAGTACATAACATAAATCTTGTAATAGAAGGTACCCGTTCCTTTTCATGCTCTTGTTGTTCATTACTCATAACATATATATTTCAGAAGCACTTGCATGCACTTGTTATTCATTATTATTATTATTATTATTATTATTTTTTTTTATAACCAAAGCCTTATGCCTGCATCTTCCAATGGAAATGGATAACGGGAAACAATACAATAAGTACTGTGATGCGTAACATGCGTAGCGATGATGAGAGAAAATGTGAGCTAAGCGGGGCCCAGTAATGACCCCGAATGGACTGCAGACGGTAAGTTACAGCATCAGGGGATCCTATGGGCATGTCTAATCTATCATTTACGGGACATAAGCGGACATTAGTTATTTATGTTTCCAAATTAGTCATAGCGGTATCTTTAACAT
This sequence comes from Tetrastigma voinierianum, assembly GCA_016808115.1. Taxonomy (NCBI): domain Eukaryota; kingdom Viridiplantae; phylum Streptophyta; class Magnoliopsida; order Vitales; family Vitaceae; genus Tetrastigma; species Tetrastigma voinierianum. The sequence continues at coordinate 385,699 of JAEQBH010002183.1, forward strand.
AGGTTCTTTCACATATTTATCATGATTGTTTTTAATGGACACTAATTCATTGTAATATTAATGCCTTAATTCACGTCGAGGCGTCATCCCAGAAGGTTAAGGCGAATGCATTTATAAACCAATTACCTTTGAATAGTGCGAGGCAAATCCCAAGTCTATTTTCAGCTTCTGAATTTCGACCCAGGAAATGAAGTTTTTAGACAAAGTGATCTTCTTACAAAATGTTCACCTATGTCTTAAGTTTCCAAAGGCTCATGAATCAGGTCATTTGGACCTTTAAATTAGGAGGTATGGCCTAAAAATTCCTAACTACTCCTGGACAGTTTCCAAGAACAGAATCTGGAATTGTGTCCTATATTTGAAAATTTTCTAGGAACAATAGGAATGTAATTTGACATAATTTCTTCATGAAAGTTACTTTCCTAGGTGTCTAGTTTAAGTAGAATTTTGATTCACTTAATTTGGATCAGTATAACTCAAGATATGGTCCTAACATCAGGACTGTTTCGAGACAGGTTTCAGGGACATAATTGTTCCCTTACTTTAACGAAGTTTTGGTAATAATGGGGAATAAATTTGGCTATACTTCCTTCATGAAAGTTGTTCTCCTAGATGTCTAGTTTGTACATAAATTTGAATCACACTATTTGAGTCAACAAAACTCAAGTTATGATTCAAACAACCGATTACTCTAGTTCAGGGGACTATTCCGATAACCAAACTTCAAACTCAATTTCAAGGATCTTAGGACAGGAATTCGATCTAGGTCTCTTCTAGGAAAATGTATCCATGGGTATTAAGTTTCCTTAAAAACTAGAATAATTCAATTTGGAGGTTAGTGGGCCAAGTTATGGCCAAAACAAGAACTTAGGGTATGGGGAAAATTTGATAGAATCTCCCCATAAAATCCTACTTACCTTTTTCACACAAATTGTTCCTCATTAGAGGTCACAACCAAAACAACAACAGAACCAACAGAAAAAAAAAACAAAGGGAAGAGTTAGGATATTTTTCCTAACACACACGTAACAAGAAAGGAGGTTGAAGAATTTTGTAACTTTGATTTCTTAAACACTTCAACCAGCTTTCCTTTACTTCACTTCTTCTTTTCCTTCTCTTTTACTTGATCAAGTAAAACTTCAAAAGATGGAGAACTATCAAACCAAAATGGCTTCTTCACCAAACAGTAAGCCCTAATCCCTAAAGTGAGAAAATGAGAATTGTTTCTCTAGAAGCTAAATTGTTCTCTTAATATCATTTGCTCAACTTTTCCCCTTTGCTATTTTGTCCTCCAACCCCCATCAATTTGCAATTCAACTTATCAAAATTCTATATTATCTTATGTCCTTTGAGTCCTTAATTTGATAGTTTACCAATTATCCTTTAGACTTCTTTAAAAACCCAGTTATGTCATTTTTCACATTTAGGACTTAAATTTCAGACTGAATTTAACTTTTATTATACCCTACACATGTCATAAAACTACTAGGGTATAATTTGGGGTGTTACACTTCTTCGTGAGTGGCTAGCGACTTTCCTTGGACTCGAACATTTGGACTCCAACCAACATAATAGGCGTGATCGAGTGGGGGTGGAAGAGAGTGCTCCGATTGCAGATCCTTATGTAGAACTCAATAATAATTTCTCTCGATAACCGATCCACATCAAACTTGATATCTGCATAATGGCATGAAGAATCTCCTTGTCCTTTGTAGTGATAATGAAGGAAACGGCTTTGGGCGAGCAAGAAAATGATACCATGTCTTTGGGACCGACTTCAACGACATTGAATCTTCTTATTGCTCGCAGTCTCTTTCATAAATCTTGCATAATTTGGCATTTGATCGAAGCTGTCGACAAATGATATGTTAATTTCCCGACTTCTTGAATACATTGATGATTTAGTGAATTGCTCACCCATCGATTTGAAACCTTTGTGAGAAAGGTGGTGGTGGGGTATAAATGGGAGGATTGTTGGGAGAGATTACTTTTCCCGGAATAACCTCATCTTGATTTTTACTTTTTCCCCCATCATCCACTTTTATCTCATCTTGAATATTTTCAGCACCGACCTTTCCTTATCCATTCTCTACATCATTTTTCTCAGCGTCGATTTGTTTCTCCATAACAATGAAATCATCAAGCTCTTTTAAAATCCCAGAGTGGCTAGCCATTTACACTCCTTAGAATTTTCTTGATGACACTTGGAAAGAACTTTGAAGAGATTTGTTTAGGGATTTAGACTCTTGCTCAATTGAGTTTAGATTCTTCAAATTGGCATTAAAATTGGATTGATTCGTCTCCATATTTTTCATGAAAGCTCCCATAGTTGATTGGATATTTTCCATATTCTTCATTAAACTGCCCATAACAACTTAACCATTTCCCAACTGCATGATTCTTGTGTCATTAGTCTTCTTCATATCATTAATTACAAGTAAGAGCTCATTGAAACCAGGTTGTCTTGTGTTCCTTTGATAATCGGAGCTCGAAGCTCCTTGATTTTGGAAATCGGGAGGTGCCATAGTGGTGCTCAATTGATGAGGCTCATGGGGAACTATAACTTGATTCCCATATGAAAAGTTTTCGTGATTCCTCAATCCTGGGTGGTAGTGCAAAGGTAAGTTGTGGTTTGGCCGAAACGTATAGCCTCGATTGCTTACATAGTTCGCTTCTTCCACTTGGAATGGGGGATTAGCCATCATTGCCCCTTGTGCTTGCATATATGCAATCTCTCCAATTGTCGTCTCCCTTGGAGTTTGATGATTCAGCCTTGTCATTAAAGCCTCAAACTTGTACTCTACTTAAGCATTACTCTATCCATCTCAAAAATACCTCGCCTTCATCTTGGGCACTTCTCTCGAAGGTGGACGATGGACCTTCTTTGCTAACTCCTCAAATAGTTGATCGGCTTCCCTCACGATCTTTGATGTGATCTATCCTCTTCAAGCCACGTCTACCAATGCTCTTATTGAATAATTAAGACCATTGTAAAAGGTCTACACTTGGGCACTTCGCTTGTACCCATGCTATGAGCATTTTCTTAATACTATTTAAATCTATCCCACACATCATATAATGTCTCTTAATTACTTGATGAAGTGTAATTGCATACTGGTTAGGTGGAAGAGAATTTCGTTAAAAGACCATTAACTCTCCCCATCTGTTTATATGCCACAGGCATCAAATTGTAAGAACCAACTCCCTTGCCTTGTTTCGTAGAGAGGGAATAGAAAAATCTTTTGCTTAATCACATCTTAATTGTTGGCTAGCTAGAAAATGGAAAGGTGTCCATTAGAATCGGAAGGATTTCCCCCCCATTTATTCTTCTTGGACCATAGAAATTAAAGTAGTTTCAGCTCAAAATTGTTCACATAAATGGATTGATCTTAGAATTCCTAAATAATTTTGTTCATCATTGGTCTCAACAATTTGCTGAGAATTAATCGGTTCTTACATTCCGGGTACTTCATTCTAATCTAAGTGAACCTCACTGCATGTTTCACTATTATGGTCTTCCATTCCGATATTATTTGCCTTGACCTTTTTCAATTTGAACAACATTCTTTCAATTTTCAGATCAAAAGGCAATAATTTATAGGTAGAACTTCTGTGCATAAAATTAGGTACCTGAAATCACCAAACACCACTAGAAAACAAAGCAAAACAAAGATAACAACAACTAATCAAAATAAATGAGAATAAAACAAATAAAGCTATTTTCACAAACACAAAAAAAATCGTTATGTTTTTCTCAAATTAGTGAATTTCACTTTTGCTAGAATATCTATCCAACACTGGCAAGTGCGATCCACAGCAGCGACACGAAAACTTATTAGATTGTCAGCTTACGTCATAAACTTGTAATGTTTGCAATATGTTTTATAAAAATAGAAACAGTCTAAACCTGTAAGTGCACGGGCTTCAAGAAATAAAATGGTTTTCTATTATGAACCAAGATCATTCCCACGAGGATTTTAGGTTTTCTAGGGGATTAAGTACCCTTACTACTCGCTAAATTCACTATCTAAGATTCTAAATGAGTTGATTATGAAATTATCAAACTGATTAAAATAAAACTTAACAAAAATAGAGAATGTTTTAATGAAAACTACAATTGATTAAAACACGAGAAAAGAAACTTATAAAGGAACTAGGGTTGATTATCATCCGTGATGTTCAGCGATTCATCTTCATAAAGTTTGGGTTGGTTGGTTTACTCTTGAATTAGTCACAGGAATTAGTGAGGATCTAACTCTGGTAATTCTCCTTGTATTTTCTCGTACTATCGACTTATTCACAGTTATGTACTTCTAAGTCGATAGTACGATACTTTTCAAAGACACTTTTTTCCTAGAGAGATCTATTAGTCACAATTACGTACATACAATGGAACGACCTAGACTAAGCTCGAATTGGTCATAGTTACGTGCGTGCACTCCTAAATTTATTTAATGTCCCCTCCTAGTGAAATCCACTTAGTATTAGACCTTTCTAATTCCCTAAGTTTCTTTAACTAGGTTAATTAGCATTCCGATTTATTGATTCACACCTTAAGAGAATTGGAACTAGATTTTAGGGCGTAATCCCCGCTTCACCAAGGATACCCTAGTAAAGGATCGAAGATCCAATTCTCAACAACATGGATTAAACAATTAAACCATGCCCCAAAGATCTAACACCAAACACAACAAACAAGTATATACCAAACTAACCAATCAAAGATTAGACAAAATCAACATCACATTCGATAATCAACCCTATAGATGCATACCACATTTCGATCATCACATCCATAGATTCATATTAAGAATATCAACAAAACCGCAAAAAAAATGAAGAAAGAGAGGAGATAGAAATACAAAACAGTGGTTAAGCTATCAATAACTTCAATCTCTAGCTCCAAACTGAAATTCCCCACTCTATACAGTTGATTTCCTCAGCAATCTTCAATTATAATCCAAAGTCTTCACAAAAAACAAAACTCAATCTAAGCAAAACTGGAAATCTAAACCTAAAATGGAACAAAACTTAAGAGAGAGAGGGAAACCCTAGAAACAGAGCCCCTTGCTCCAAGTCCCACCCCTAATCATTGATATAGTTATAGTATTTATAGGCCTTAAAAAATAGGCCAATAATAGGCTAAAAATGGGAATATTTGTACTCCAGCCCGCTGTTCTTCGCTATGGTGAACACACGTGTCGTCTTCCGCTTTGTTGTCCCTTCATCGCGACAAACAGTGGCTTCACCATGGTTGATATCTTTGCTGTAGCAAATAATCCCTTCATCGTGACGAACCCGAAGTTAGACTTTAAATCATCTTTCTGGTTCGCTACGGCGAGTCTCTTCCTTCGCTGTGGCAAACCTATTCGCTGTTGCGAGACTTAACCTTCGTCGTGGCGAACTAGTGGCTGTTGTCATTCTTGGCTTCAGCTTCGTTGTGGCGAAGCTCTCCTTCGCAATGGTGAACAGCTTCGCCGCGGCGAACACATTTCTTTGCTGCGGCAAACAAACTGCTGCAGACCGTCAAATTCCTCTGAATCTTAGTTCCACGCCAGACTTGTAAGCCATACCTACTGCAATAATCATCTGGCCTGTTTCATCTCTCACAATCCCCCGTAACCCATCTTGCGATCTTGAGAAAAAACAGCCCGCCAGTGTTGCATTTGATCCAACCTACTGGTGGTTTCTCCCGAATAATCATGTTGTTTGTTGCCTGGGGGAGACTATCAACATGGATAAGGGTTTGTGCAACCTGTCATTGAAAGAGGAAGGAGCTCGCTAGGTTCAGGAGGCAGGTCGGAGTTTGGGGTTTGTTCTTCCATACAACATCGTTTATATTTCTCCACAGTGCCCATAGTATCATACACCCCATATTCACAGTATCTGGGTTTTTCAGCACAAAGAGATGGAGAATCCAATCTATGATTGCTGAAGGGGTCCTTGATAGCCAAGGTATTTGTGCCGCTTGCCAACAATCCCTTGCAAAGACACATTGGGTAAAAACATGTACCACCGATCCTGGCTCGTTAAGGCAGACGAGGCATCCAACTTCCATATCCAATCGCTTTTGGCGAAGGTGGTCCCTTGTTGGTAAACAGTCAATTGCATAGCCTCCATATGAGGGTTTTTTTTCCGTGGGTGGGATCTTGATGGACCACACCAGTTTCAAATAGAAGATTTCAAGGGTATAGTTTATGTGATAGGCTGGCGATGAGATACCTGTAAGCCGACTTTATGGTATATGATCCCTTCATTTCATGTCTACAGGATAATCGATCCTCTGTTACATTATGGCTCAACAGAATTTGCATGATCAAGCTGTCCCGTTCATAAAAATTATCCCATAAAATATCCATATCCCATGCATGTTCATCGGTACAAAGAGGTGGTGCACCGATGCTTCCTCTAGCCCAGGTAATCATGGTGATTAGACCCACGGGAATCATTTGTCGCGCGGCGCGCTCCTTCCAAATGTTACCTTAAGTGACCAAATCCAATCCTCATCTAGTTTCAAAATAAGGTCGAGCTGCACGAAACTTAATCAAACAATCCATCAAATTATACGCTGGAAGAAAATGCCGTGAATATACATACCTACCATTGTAAGAAACAAAGAAAACTCAAACATCAATAAAAAACTGAAACCAAAATTGTTGAAAACTAGTTAAAACCAAAATCAAATCACACTTTGGCTCTTCAAACCCTTTCAAAAAACAAACTTGATGGTGAAAATTGCTTTGTATTTCCTAGTAGGCTTAAGGACCCAAATCGTAAATATTTCTTCTTATATGGAGACCGTGCCATCATAGGTCTTTTTGAAAGTTGCAGTGGCTGGGAAAGGTGCTATGGGATTCAATTAATTAAATTCAAATTGATATAATTCATTCTAACATTCTCCCACTTGGTCCATATACTACAACACCTATCATAAGAAAAAAACTAAATATATAAATCATGGCGTATAAGTCCTCTATAAGTGAGTGTTGTCTCCATGTATTACAATATACCACCAAATTCCTCAACACAAACCCTTAAACCGACGAATAAACCATATGTTTATTCAAGGTCCAAACTTAATGATATTTCTCAAAATAATATAATAATCAATGTACAAACCAGTAAAAGAAATACTTGACTGGTCAAGAGTTTTATTTAAAGAAATGAATGTACGTATTAATAAAATTACATCGTGGAACCAAGTCCCATTTGTATTACATGATCCTTAAAATACTTAGGTGGCATGCCTTTAGTTAAAGGATCGACAATCATCAACTCAGTGCTAATGTGTTCAATGACCATTTTCAGTTCTTTAACACGTTCTCTTATGGCTAAGTACTTAATCGAGAGGTTTACTTGAACATCATTCCTTATTGTTCTTAGCCATAAATACCGCGAACCGAGTTATCACAAGATAACTTCAATGGCCTAGATATAGAACCACCCTAAGCCCTGATATGAAACCTTTAACCATACACCATGCGAGCTAGCCTTAAAACAGATACGAACTCGCCCATAGTGGAAGTGACAAGAAAGGTCCTGCTTTCAGACTTCTCCGTGATATATTCCATTGTTACCTTGGAAATATAACAAGACGTTGATTTTCGAGAATCACACAACAAAGGAAGTCTGTTTGTCTATACTACATGTAATCCTTCGTCTCAAGGTAGATTCATCAACTTCTCTTGCTACTCTCCAGCTGGGTCAATACCCGATTATCTGATATCTTCCATTACTCCAACAAAGGAAATGCAATGTCGTCCGCAATGCACTCCAAGCGCTACATTAGGCTTCCAACAGCTGAAGCATATGGAATGTTCTTCATGTGTTCCCGTTCGAAATCATTTTTAGGGCACTGATTCAAATCGAATCTATCACCCTTCAAAATGGGTGCTACACTCAATGAACAATTTTTCATGTTAAATCTCTCTAAAACTTGATGATACAGTCTCGAGACAAACCTAAAATGCCCGAGATCATTCCCATGATCTAATGCTAATGACATAAGATGCCTCACCCATATCCTTCATGATTTAAAGTTCTGAGAGAACAGTCACCTCATATAAAAACCCTTATCATTGCCAAAGCAGAATATCATCCATATATAACATAAGAAAACAAATCTTACTCCCACTGACCTTCTGGTATATACATTGATCCATGATATTTTCTTCAAAATCTGAATTAGCGTAATGACTTCATAGTCTAAATACATTGGCGAGATGCTTCGTTTTAATCCATATATGGATTTCAAGCTTGTAAAACTAAATGCTCACCTTCAGCCTTAAGAGGAGAATCCTTCAGTTAATACAGAACCTTTCCTAGATTACCATTAAGGAATGTTGTTTTCACGTCCATTTGATGTAAATCAAAGTCAAAATGGGCAACCAATGCCATGATTATTCGCATAGAATCTTTCTTAGATACAGGAGAAAAGGTCTCCATGTAGTCGATTCCTTCCCTTTGAGTGAATCCTTTGGCAACGAATCTTGCCTTATGTCTCTCAATGTTGCCTAGTGAGTCCTTTTTTGTTTTAAAGACCCATTTACATCCAACGGCTTTTACACCATTAGGCAACTCAATGAGATCCCAAACTCGGTTAGATGTCATAGAATCTATTTCTTCTTCTCTTTCATGGCACCGTACTGAGTTGTGACTCTTAGAATTCATGGTTTGTAAAAACGATTTTGATCATTTTCTAGCCCAAATGTTATAGTCCACCTTGTAAATACACTATATAATCATTAGGACTGCCGATTTCCTAACTTCAGATCTTCTTAATGTTGCTTCATCATTCTCTGAGGAATTTTGGCCTGATCAATCATTTGCCAATTGCTGTTCAAACAATTTAAATTTCTTCATCGGGCAACTCTACTCCACAAGGATCAATATCAACAATATGTGGAACTGTGAAATGGTCAGTTTCACACTGGACAGACTTCGAGGGGTGTGAATGACAATCAATCTATCACTTAGAAAGCAGGTGTTACCTTCATAATGTCTTGAAACTGATCACCCTAATTAATTAAGTCATTCAAGCAAATTTCATTTCTTGATTCCACAATCCTAGTATATGACAATAAAATCTATACCCTCGACCTTTCAAAGATATCCAATGAAATACCCACTAATGGTCCTTGGGTCCAAATTCTTCTTCTTTGTAGGTTATAAATTTCACTTCGTAGACGGCATCCCCAAACACAGATATGTCGCAAACTCCTATTTCCAACTTCAATGACTCGAGCGCCTTTAGACAAGCCTTGGTTGGAACTCGATTTAATATACACAACCGTCTTTAGAGTTTCAGTCCACAAGTATTGAGATTACTCCTCATACTCCTTACCATGTCCATTAAAGTTCGGTTTCTTCTTTCTGCCACACCATTCTGATCCTGAAACCGTGCATAGTGTATCAAGTAACAATCCATTTTCTTGAAGAAACTTCGCAAATGCAATCTCAGAGCTTATCCATTCTTGTGTGTATTTACCATAGTACTTCCACTTATATGATCTCACGATCTTAATATGTTTTCAATATTGATTCTCTACTTCAGCTTTAAAAATTTTAAAGGCGTCTAAAGCTTCATCCTTTGAACGAAGTAAGTAGGAGATACATATATCATGAATAACTCATCATAGCGTGAGTTAAAGTATTTTGGACTATTTGCATCCATGTCAAGACAACAAATGTCAAGATGTATAACTTGAATAGTTTGAGGCTCCTCTTGCACCCTTTTTAGACTCATGGTTTGCTTGCTCTTAATACAATTCACACAAGTCTCGTAAATCAAGAAAAATCCAAAGTACTAAGTACCCCATCATTAACCAAATTTTTATTCTTTCAATGGAGATGGGTCCCCAATTTCTGATATGTCATACATAGAGAATTCTCATTCATAACACATCTTTTTAATCCAAGCAGAACATGCATAGAATTATAAGTAAAATCATTTTTGTAACTCGAATATGGAAAAGACCATCGATTAATGTACTAGAACCAATAACTTTAGATTTATCGATAAACCGAAACCGTAATTTGAAAACTAAAGAAAATCCTAAAGGTGCCAAGTCTGAAATTGAAATTAAATTCCAAGAGAAACTTGGAACATAAAATGTATTTTTCCAATTCTAAAATGAAACTGCTGCTTAATACAAAGCTGCAAGTGACAATAGCTTCCACACGTGAACTCATCTTGCTACCTGAATAGATGCAATGTTCACTTCCCATTGGCTTCCATAGGTTTTGCATACCTTGTAAGGTATTTGAAACATGGATTGTAGAACTGTGAATCCAATTATGTGTTATGATTAACATTAACCATATTAGATCTACATAACATACAAAAGAAATGATACCTTTACTAAGCCAAATCTTAAATTTCGAGCAATTCCTCTTTACGTGTCCCTTCTTCTTACGTAAAAAACACTTTGACTCCTTCCTTATGCCCGATTGAATAAGAATCTTTCCCTTTCTTTTAGCTTTCATCCTTTCTTTTCTTTCCAGTAATCAAGTTAACCTGTTTCGCTCCTCTTCCATCATTAACCTTCCTTCTTCTCGCACACACATGGTCAACAATCTATTAATCTACCATTTATCCTGCTTTGTGTTGTTTAAAGGACTGTATTGGTTGGGCAGTCTTCAATATATAATGAACAAGGAAAGTGTCCGACATGGTAACTTCTAATGTCCTGTCAGCCGCTTATATCCCCACATGCATGATATGATCACGCACTCTTGTCCCTATATTGCATAAAATTGTAATATTTAAGGTACAAGAAGACACGTAAGTTTCAAACCGCTTTCATCGATGGCTTAAGTGGTTTGACTTTATTAATTCCGCTTCGATTTAAACTACCTAATACTACTCGATATCTTGGTCTTTATGAACATCATGGAGAGGCGATTGGACCTCTCCCACTTATCATAAAGACAGATAGCTTCTGCAGTGTTGGTTTCGGTAATGGGATCAGGTTCCTTTTTCCTTATAGCGTAGTCAATATCCATCCATCCTAAGAAGAACTCTTTCCTTCCATGCCTCATAGTTATCACCCCTTAATTCGAGAATATCACACTTAAAATAAGAAATATTCATAGGTTGAATAACTACAAATGTTAAATATACATGTTTAATAATCAAAGATTGAGGCAAAGATACAATGCTATGTTTTACCAATGTAAATCATGCTTTTAAAAACATAAACCTAGTGAAATAAAACTTGATCAGCTAAAGTCTTACTAATTAGATTTAATTAATTTTATGATAAGACTACTCAAATCATGTTCTTTTCCAATCCCCTGTGGGTAAATTAGAAAATAAGGATTTCATATCATCCCTAATTAATCATATAAAATAATAAAATTGTTGGATTTAGATTTTATCATATTTCATGATTAATTACAATCAATGCATGTGATCAAATGTGATCTTAAATTAATATATATAATTGAACTTAACTAAGATGTCATATTCCTTTACTGAATTAAAATTATATTATCACTGACATTATCATAGAAAAACCATGGAAGAATGTAAATTACAAATTATATTTATCAATTTTGTATGTAAACTATACACATACAAATAAGCATAATAAAATGAATATAAAAATTAAATCTCTATATTTAAAAAAAATCATTATAAATATCTAATGCCATAAAATCTTATAAAAGTAAATCAATGTAAAAGAAATAATAACTTCACACATGTATACTCTACTATAGGTGCATTTGATGTTAATACTTTAGTGCCTTTGATCACTCCCATTAGATACAAAAATTTAATTCCAACATTCATCCTAAACAGCTTTATTGTTCCCGCATCCAAATAATGCATTGCCTCCGTGTAGCCCGCGACTATTCTCGTAGCTGCACAGCCACCTGGGCTGTCCAAACATGTGATTTTCTATCCCCGCAAACTAAAAACACAAGAGGATGTCAATGTAATAGTAAATGAACTGACAAAAATATTTGAATATCCATAAATTCATCAACCAAGAAATGCTCAGCTGTCACCACTTAATTCAACATACGGTTAAGTAATATGGGCTCAAAGTCCATGAATCCATTATGTCACTTTTTTTTTTTTTTTTTTGGTTTAATCTTATTAAGGCCCAGCCCAAATTCACATTATTTCATGACTTTAATAAGCTAAAGCCTGCACTACATTATTTTCTTAATTTTAATAAGGCCCAAGCCCAGATCACATTATTTTGCTTAATTTTAATAAGGCTCTAATTGTACCTTAGCCCACATTGCCTTTCGGCGCCATTAAAATACATACCCCAAAATCTAAAATAAATTAATAATCAAGCTTCATCTCTAACCCCAGACATCTTCAACCTCCTCCGGGTTTTCACCATAATTTTATTGGTCCGTAAGCCATGCTTAAAAGTGCAAAGAAAGGTTTTCCCATAAACATGTTCTTCTAAAGATTTCTTTATCTTTATTTACATTAAAAAAAACAAAACCATATTGAATAAAATGTATCTGTAATTTAATTTTGAAGGCACCCAAAACTAAATTTCAGGCGGTACTGCTTAAATACCAAACTTCATACACATTTAAACATTTTATTAACAATACTTGTAGACAAAATTCCAACCTAAAGGAAAATTCTTCTTAAACAAGTGCAGGTCATACATGCTCTTATATACTAAATTATAGGAAACTTAATCAAACAACTTAATAGATTATATGTGGAAGCAAAATGCCGGAATATACATACCTCCAGCCATTGTAAGAAATGTAAGAGAAACCGAACACTAAAAACTGGAAACCAAATTGTTGAAACTAAGAAACCAAAATCAAATCACACTTTGGTTCTTCTAAACCCTTTCTCAAAAACAAACTTAATGGTTAAAATTGTTTTGTATTTCTGAGTAGGCTTAGGGATCCAAAATGTGCAGTGTCTTTTCTTTATATGGAGACCAGGTCATCATAGGTCTGAATAAACAGAAGGGCTGCAGAAGCATGATTTATTCAATTTAATTTTTAAATTTCAAATTGATATGGACCATTCTAACATGAGCAGCTAGTAAACTCCTCTAAAGAAAGATAGGATTGTTGCCCAATTTTGCATTCAGAAAAATCACTTTTGGGGTAGTAGCCGGCCTTGTAAATTCTTGCCACAAGAGAGTGCCCATTAGTAAGTAGTCTCCAACCATTTTTTTCAGCATTTATGGTTAAATTTTATTTTCTGAAGTTTCATATCATCACAGTTTTTATGATATAAGTTTTTCCAACTGGGGCTTTCAGTGAATACCAAGTGGTGACTGCTCCTTACTCGTACTCCACCAAAAGGCATTAAGGGCTCTTTCCATATCTGTGCAGAGCTGTAGGGGAAGCAAAAGACACTCATGGTGTATGTAGGAAGGGCTTGAGCAACAGTTTTGATGAGAACCTCTTTCCCAGCCCTTGATAGGAATCTGTTTTTCCAATTTTGGAGGCGATGCCAAACTCTGTCCTTGATGAAGGAAAAAATCTGGGTTTTGTTTCTCACGACAAGAGATGGTAATCCTAAGCACTGTCCATAGTAATCAGATTGTTGGACGCCCAAAATATTGCATATATCATGTCAAGCCTGAGAGGTAGTATTTGCACTGAATGAGATGGCGGACTTCTGAAAATTAATCACTTAACTGCCATCTTTCTATAAAATTCAATGCATGCAGCTTCCATTAATACGGCTTCTTTCCTCCCTGGTGGCTCTGAAGAATATGAGGTTATCATCCACAAAGAACAAATGCGAAACGGGCGGAGCTCCCCATGCAATCTTACATCCATGAATAAGGCTCCTCTGTTCATAATTTTTCAAGAGAGCGGAGAATCACAACGATTCCATACGCAATCTGAAATGTAATTTAAATAAACTGCACATACATACCGTTTCTTCTTCGAGAAACAAATAAGCAGCCTCTCATTTCCGAATTACAAAGCCGATCACTCAGCCGCATACATCCACTTCCATGGGGTCCACACTGAATAACTTCATCCTCAGAATTCTCTTAAATCTGTGCTTTAATATGCTAGTTCCCCGAATCCACCCTCATGATCCTAATCTCAAGTTTTACGATCGATTTTATATCAGTAAATAATCCTCATAAATAGATTATTTAATTTTTATAAATAGCAGAATTAATTCATAATTAATTATCATAAATATGAGAAATTAATTATAATGAATTATATAATCGTATTTCCATAAATATTAAAATTAATTCATAATTAATTTTAATATTTATTTCTAATATTTATGATAAATTAATTCATAACTAATTATCACAAATATTATAATTATCAACAATTATTTTTGTTTTAACCCAAGAATTATTCTTTTTGTGTGTGACCCTTGAAGCTCTAATCAACCCGGCAATAAATATAAATTGTAATTTTAGACTTATATTGGCTTTAATACACATAAAAACCAACAGTCTCCCACTTGACTAAAGTCAATTTAGTCGTGAGAAATTTCAAGATTAGATAAATTAAACAACTTTAATTTATCATTAACTAATAATTAATCAATTTGTAATATAGGTCAAGATTGGTCTCATTTACATCGTTTTATCTACCCAAATGTTAGGAAAAGTCAAGGATCGACTTCACCAGATAATAACTAGATTCCGTATAAATATTATCCTTTTCACTCTATCTTATATCTCTTATTAGTACAATGCAGGCAGTAAGTGTCAACTCCTGATTTAATAATTGTTACCATTTTTGTTTCCGAAAATCAACTCCTTAAATAAATGTGAACTTTTCTTTAAATCACGATTTGTTTGTTAAACATTTTGAGTTGACATTTCAACAAGTGGTTACCTTGAGATATACTCTCCCACCATAGAGTGATGAATCCTATATTGCTCATAAACTATCAATTCATGTTTTTCATTATACCCAACTTTCATTATTCATACACAGTGTAACAAGTATGAACTAATTGAGTCAAAGCATAATTTCCAACATGAAAGATACTCTTATGATCTCAAGTCCAAGGATCAATTATAATAAATTTCTCTCATCATATAGAGATTATAACATTGACACTCAAATAGCTAACCCAGAAAATATATCTCTCAGGTCATTCCAAAGAAATATGTTCTCCAACACATTACCTCCTCACATATCATCATATAAGAATCTCATCCAGATAACAATGTCTCTTATTGTTAATAACATTGAGAATATTGAAGAATAATAAATATTATTCTAAGGACTCTGACATTAAGATACATTATATAAAAATGATAAACCTGTCATATTATTATTGCATAAATCAAAACACAATGAGTAAACAAATATATAAGCTTTTATCCATGACTACATCCACTATGTTTATTCTTCAAACCATATGAAAATACATGATCATCATGTTTTTCCAGACAAAGGTTATCAATGATCACTATATTCTCTTCAATAGATAAACCTCTCTTAAATCTTTCATTGAGAAGTTTTTCGATAACCACTCTTTAATCATTAGAGAGGTGTCATTTCCTAGTTAATAATATGTCATCCACATATAAGATGGAGAAAACCATAATATTCTAATCGATCTTTTTGTGGTACAATATGTCTATTTTGCTTTTGATGAAACCAAACATTTTGATTATTTCTATCAAACTAATATTCCAACTTCTCGATGCTTGCTTTAGCCCATAAATGGACTTCTCAGAGCTTACATACTTCTTATTAGGGTCTCGAGACAAAACCCTCGTGTCAGATTATATACACTTTCTTGTAAACGTCCGTTAAGAAAAGCAGTCTTAACATCCATTTGCCAGATTTCATAGTCATAGTATGCAGCTATAACAAGTATTATCCTAATGGATTTCAACATCGCCACTAGTGAAAAGGTTTCATCATAGTCAATACCATATTTCTGTGAACAACCTTTCGCAACCAGTCGTGCTTTATAGGTAGACACTTTACCATCCATGTCCTGCTTTCTCTTTTTGAAGACCCATTTGCATCCTATAGGTTTTGTCCCTATGTGCGGATCAACTAAGGCCCAAAAACCTCATTTTCGTATATGGAAACCATTTTGAGTTCATGGCTTGAAGTCATTTTTCAAAGTCCTTATCTAATAAGCACTTCATTATAGGTAGTAGGTTCATCATTATTACTAGATAAACACGCCATCATACTCCTCCGAGGAGGATGACGTATCCTACTGTAATCTAATGATCACCTTTGTGTATCTTGAGTTGTTAACTCAATCGCATCATCATGAGGTAATGAACTCTTGCTCCACCTCCTTTCTTTTTTTGCCAGGTTCACTAATCTCATCAAGTTCTATTTGACTCCCTAATTTTCAGCCATTTCTAGAATAAATTCAGAAATAGAGCATGTCTCTGGAAACAAAACATCTTTGCTCATTGGGGATTATAAAAATAGTATCTAAAACTCTTTGATACCCCCACAAAAATTACTTATCCGATTTCGAATCAAGCTTGTCTCGACTTCATTCCTTTACAAAAGTGTGACATCCCCCAACCTTTAAATGTTTAAGATTCAGAGCAGAATCTACAAATTTTTGTAAAATATAATGGTCAATAGATATGAGGCAGTGATTGTATATATCCCCAAATGATTTAGAAGATTTGCATGGCTCATCATAGAACTAAACTAATGATTCATTAGAGTTCTGCCTTTCTTTCAGATACTTCATTTAATCATATGTATAGAGTCCACGGTGAAAGAATTCCATTTTCTTTCTCGTGATAATCTTTAAATTTGCTCAAGTATTCACCACCTCGATCCGATCTAAGGACTTTGCAGATTATTTCTTCCAAGTTGGTTTTCACTTCACTTTTATATTCTTTGAACTTTTCAAAGAATCTCCCATTTCATACTTGTCAAGGCAATAATCATACTTTGAATGGTCATCAAGAAACTGAGGAAGTACGTATGGAAACCATTTCTGTTTTTCTGAGTCGACATAGGTCCACACATACACGTATGTATATGACTTTAATAACTCAAGAGATCTTTCACCCTTTCCAGCATATGCAATAGGTCTTACCTAATAAACAGCATTCATGTATCAAATGATCCCAACCACTAGTCTATTCAAATCAATATCCCTAATTGATTTTAAAATTTTTATAAAATTCCAGGGGCTAGGATCTTATTTTAATTATTTTAATCTTGGTTAACCAAACAAATTAAAATAATCTCAATAAGTAACATAATGAATTGTTAATTTCCCCACAACTTTTAGTAAATTCTAGATAATTGTTATCAATTTTTTACACACATATCACATATGGTTCCTCCTGATCTCTTGTCTCAAAACACTTTGATCTTGAGTTAGCTCAACAAGCCATGTATTTTGCAAATCAAACCCATTATTCGAGATCTAATCATATAAATGAATTTTTAGTAGAACAATTTTGAGTTAACTCAACAAATTATTCTAATAAAATTTTATTTAAACTATAATAATGGAAAATACAACAAATAATTAATATTTTATTGATGGGATAAATTGAATATTAATAAATTTTTAAACAATTAACATACAATATGTAACCGAATAAAGTTATAAATAAATATATTATTCAATAATCATATTAAAGAATAAATAAAAAAATTAAATTTTAAATCATATCACATATGATGCATGTTATATTTGGTTTATGTACAGAATATAACTCGAGCTCGATACCATCAGAATCAAACATTCCTATGCGCAAATCTGAATGTAATTAAATTAATTCAGATGATAAGATACACCCGCCTTCGGTAAAACAACGCAGCCTTAGATTCGAATCGCAGCCGATCACTAGCCGCACACACGTCCCGCCCAAGGTATCCACACTAATAACTCTCGATCCTCGCTGCACTTTAACCTAAGCTTAATACAGTAGTCTTCCTTGAATCATCTCACATGATCCTAATCTCAAGTTTACGATCTATTTATAGACGGATTTTATACTATAAATAATCTTGTAAATAGGATTATTTAATTTCCATAAATAGGAGAATTAATTCATAATTAATTATCATAAATATGAGAAATTAATTGAGAATTAATTCATAACTGATTTCCATAAATATTAGAAATTAATTCATAATTAATTTTAATATTTATTTCTAATATTTATGATAAATTAATTCATAACTGATTATCATAAATATTACAATTATCAAATAATTATTTTAAGTTTTAATCTAAGAATTATTCTTTTGTGTGACCCTTGCAGCCTCGTAATCTAACTACAAAGGCAATAAGATAAATTGTAATTTTAATTTCTTGATATACTTAACATAAACTCAATGTTTCTTAAAATCCTTTCTTGAGCATGGAGCTTAATGATAGGGAGAAATGGCATCCTTGTTTAAGAACTGGGTGGCTTAGAAATTGGAGTTGTAATATGGCCTGCATGGGTAATAGAATAATGGACATAAGTGATGCACATCATGACCCAACGTATCCATTTTTCCGTTGCGTGCATAATCTGCTCTAAAAAGCTCCATTCAACCTTGTCATATGCTTTGCTCATATCAGCTTTCAGAGCTCCGTAACCCATATTGCCCCTGGTCTTGCTTTTCAGATAATGGTTCATCTCATAGGAGATCATGATATTGTCTGTAATTAATCTGTTGGGGACAAAAGCGCTGTGGGATTCAGAAATAAAATGGTGGAGGACCTTCTTCAGGCGGTTGGCGAGCCTTTTTGCAATTATCTTATAGAGGACGTTGCAAAGTGAAATCGGTCGAAGATCACCCACTCTTTCAAGACGTGATTTTTTCGGGATCAGAATAATAAAGGTCTTATTTAAGCCTGCAGGGAGGTTGAAGTCCCTAAGTAGCTCAAACAGGCCGCAGTTACATCGTTGCCTACTATGTCCCAAAAGCGTTGGTAAAAGGCCAGATTGAGTCCGTCAGGTCCAGGGGACTTGTTCAGGTGCATAGATTGAATGGCCCACTTGACTTCCTCTGTGGAGAAATCTTGTAAAAGAAAACTATGCTCATCAGAATTTAAAGTAGAAGGGATGCAGTTTAGGATTACCTAGGCATCACAACCCTTGGATTGGAAGAGTTCCTGAAAATGGTTCATCAGAAGATCACCTAGTCCATTGTTCCATGAATTCCACGTGCCTCCATCTTTCAATCGGGTGATAGTATTTGTTTGTCGCTTAGCAGATGCTGCCAAATGAAAGAACCGTGAGTTGCAGTCCCCTCCTTTAAGCCAGTAATATTTTGCTTGTTGTTTCCAAAATGTTTCCTGCTATATGAGGAGTAGGTTGTATTCCTTCTTCATTTCTGCAAATTACATCAGGGACGTAGGGTCTGTTCTGGATCGCAGCATCTTCATTCTTTCTTTCATAATTCCGATTTTTGAGTGGAACTAACGGGCTTTGGAGTCTCCCCATTCCATCAACACTACTCCACATGCTTCTATTTTCTCCATTAGCGGAATTGTTTGACTATTTATCCATGCATCCTGAACCACATCTCTGACAGTGAAGAAGGGTGTTGGCCTACCCTACGCAAACTGGTCGGAAGAGGGAGCCGCTTTCCTGATGAGCCCGAGGCAGGGCGAAACAAGTCAGCATGGAGTATGAAGATGGAGGTGTGGAAAGCTGGGTCCCTCAACAGGGTGTCGAGAGGGGCGGCCACACGGGCCATGCCGTTGTGAAAAGTTAGGCTTGTGACAATTGGTATCAGAGCGAGGCATGAGGGGAGAACAGGGAGGTGTTCTACTTCTGCGATCTTGAGGCCTATCTCTCCTATGGTAGTACAAGTAATAAAGTGAAGTAATAAAGTGAAGTTGCACCAAGGGAGAATATGGGTGTACCTTCGGATCTGAGGTGTCGTAACTGTGTCTAGTAGAGCGCGGATGTGGCTACATACTAGGGGTGGGAGTGAGTGTGGGGAGGCATACTACTCGAGGCGCCAGGAGGAGCATGGTCGTGTGGAAGCCACGCTTTACCCTTATGGGACGTCCCATGCCAATGAGCACTCATGTGGATAGAGGAAAAGGCTCAGGAGGAGCTAGTAGTCTTCAAAGGCAACACCTGGTGAAATGCAAGATTTTAAGAGGGGGAGAGTTTGTAACTGACTTTGACTCAGGGTCCAGGACAGCAATGGACGAGAGCACGAGGAGTGCTATGTTCGCTGGCGCGCAAGCAGCGTACCAATGGGGGTGCTAGTGGTTTCGGAGGTTGGCATATAGGTGGTGGTGCTGGCAAAGGTACTAGTGGGGGTTCAAGTGGTGGTGCTACTGGTGGAGGAGTAGGCGGCGGTTTCGGAGGTTGGCATAGAGGTGGTGGTGCTATCGTGGAAGAAGTATGGTTTCCTGATGTTAGAAAAGAGGTGTGAAGTAGTGGGGTAAGCACTGTGAAGAAAGGTGGTTTCTTGATGTTAGCAAAGAGGTGGTGGTGCTAGTGGGGTTTAAGTGGTGGTGCCACCGGTGGAAGCATAAAAGGTGGTTCGTGAGGTCAGCCATATGGGTATATACCATGAGGTACCAAAGTGGGGGTTCAAGAAGCCAGGCCGGTGGAAGCCAGGCAGGTTTCTGAGGTCAGGTATAGGTGGTGTGTGCTGCCGTAGGAGGCACCAATAGGGGTTCATGGTGGTGTCAATGGGTGGAAGCGCAGCGGTGGTTCTGAGGTCGCATAGGGTGGTGCTAACTGAGTGTTAATGGGGGTTCTTGTGTGGTGGTGTTGTCAGCCATTGAAGCGCAGTAATGACTTAGAAGTCGCGAGGTGGTGGTGCCGGGCGAGGTGCCAATGGGGTTGCAGTGAAGGAGCCAGGTCTGCTGAGGTGTCACAGAGTTCAAGTGAGTGCTGCAGGAGCTTTCTGGTGGAAACATGCGGTTTTGGAGGTTTGCATAGCTGCAGGCGCGGAGACGCAAGCAACCTGCCTGAGCAGCCCATTGAGGAGGGAGCCATGGAGGTGGTGGTGTAGAGTGTTAGACTAGACTGTGACATGATGGCTTATTTAGACCATGTAGAAATGATCACATTAGACTTTTGGTTGTAATACTATTAGCCAATTATTCCAATTCCACGGCTTTATTAAATAAATAAATATAAATTTTTATTGCAAAAAAAAAAAAAAAAACTGATGCTGAAGAAGGGTGTCAGCCTACCATGCAAGAACTAAGTTCGTGAGTCGGGTTTCACTTTCCCGATGAGCCCGAGGCAAAGGCGAAACCAAATGCCACGATGGAGTATGAAGATGGAGGTGTGGAAGGTCGGGTTTCTCACGTAGTGAGGGGCCAACGTGACGGGGCCACTTCGCTAGAAAAGTTAGGCTTCAGGACATACTTGGTATCAGAGCGAGGCAGAGGAGAATACGAGAGGTGTTCTACTTTGTATACTTGAGCGTATCTCTCCTATGGCAAGATGTTAACTGGCAATAAGATTGCTTACACCAAGGGGGACCCATGGAGAATATTGGTGTGCCTCCAGATCTAAGGTGTTGTAGCCGTGGTCTCTCAGAGAACTGGGACGTGGCCAGCCATCAGGGGTGGAGTGAGTATGGAGGTATCACTCTTTCGTGTGGTGATACGAGGAGCATGGTCAGTGAAGCCACGCCCACTGTCTGGACGCCCTCGTGCTAATGAGCACTGGGAGAGGAAAAGGCTTAGGAGGAGCTAGCAGTCTTCAAGGGCGACACCTGGTGAAATGTGCCTTGCAAGAGGGTGTGCAAGATTTTAAGAGGGGAAGATTTTGTAACGGACTTTTACTCAGGGTCCAAGACAGCAATAGGTGATAGCATGAGGAGTGCTATAAAAGTCACGGGCGCACATGCAAATAAGTATGAATTGAAGGAGAATAATGTGTCTACTGTGGGCATGTGTATCGTGAGCTTGAGGCGCTGCTCGTAGGTGTGCATAGGAGTGCTCTGGCGGGATGCTCGGTCGGCGTACGCCCACTGGGAGCAAGGCGAGCGCGGGAGCCTGCTGGCTGAGAACTCTGGACAAAGGAAGAAGGGTGCCGTCCCACCTCATGCAAACCGGCCCGAGAGCCGGAGCCGCTTCCGATGAGCCCGAGGCAGGTGAAACCAGCCTTGAACATGGAGGCTTAAGATGAAGATGTGGAAGGTCGGTCCCGAAGGTGTGCGAGAGGGGTCGCACATTGCGCCATGCCGTTGTGAAAAGTTAGGCATGTGACAATCTCTATAGTCCTCCTGAAGCCATAGTTTTTCAATTTTGAAGCGTCGGGGTTTAGGATTCTTTTTTCTTAAGGAGAATTGCAAAAGGATTTTCGTGTGGTTTGATGTCGTGGCCTCAATATTATGAAGTTTAACATGGTTGAACAAACAACACCAACTTGTGGTTGCTAATGCTTTGTCTAAGAGCTCTTCTACCTAGTCAGGTTGCCCACGCGGTCATTCCTATGTGGGGTTGTTGGGATTTTGATCCTTGAATCCCCCGATTGTCAAATTGTAGGGGTCTTGATTGTCAGATTCTCTGAGCTTCAACAGTGCAATGTGAACTCAAAAGGTAATCCGTGGCTATGGGCTCCGGGCTTCCTCTTCGATAGATGCCAAGTCAATAAAAATATGGAAAGGGAGAAAGAATATGATCAGCTGTAATTGCTTACCTTCCCTAATGGGGGATCTTTCCGACTTAGGGCTCTGCTTAACAAATCCTTCCATCCTTGGGGTAGGATTTTTATCTCTTCCTAGCTTCAAGGAGTAAACCTTTCCTTATCAACGACTAGTACTTCCTTATCATGGATTATTTTTCCTTTTTCCAGGATTATCTCTCCGAGGCGTGAGGGATTCTGCCGGAAAATTCATTAGAGTTAATATCGCTTATGTTCTCCGCTTCTAGGTGTTTTTAGCAACTCGCCTCCCAGGTACAAGTAATGACTTTAATTATAGCTTCCTAGAGTATGGGGTAAATGGTTTACTCATTTGATTTGAAGTCCACACTGACACCACCTGGAGTAAAGTTTTGAAGAGTTTGTCTTGCTTTTTCGAGCGCCTCTATAGATTCTCCCATTTGGGAAGTGTCCTCCTGGTCTTAGTGGGGTGAGTGGAATCGAGCCGTTTCACAACACGTGTCTGATGAGCTTCTGAGTCTCGCGAGAGTATCCGATCCCGTAAAACATGGTACTCCCACATTGCCCTATTTCTCCTTCCTCCGTATGGAGTTTTTATGCTATTTCCAATCTGGGTGAAAATATCGTGGTTCAAATAGAATGTTGAGAGTCGAAAGGTTATTGAAAACGATTAGCTTATTAAATGCTCCTGAGGCGACGCATGTGTCATGTGCACCCGAGACAAGACACCTCCTAATGTGCATCCTTCACGCCTTGTTCTCGATGTACCATTTAATGTGTCTATCGATCCTCTACCCATAAATAGGATAGGTCCAATAGTGCTTTTTTTACTCTTGTAATTCATCTCCCTATATCTCTCTCAGAACTTTCCTTCCAAATATTTCATCCGAGACTTCGACGCCAATGACTTTTGATTTTTGGTGAGTAGTCAGAACTCAAATCTTACACATCGCCGTCTCCGCTTTAAGTGTCTTCGTGGTTGGAGGTATTCTATTAGTTTCCACAATGGTTTTTTTGGTTTACTTTAGGTTTGTGGTCCCCTAGTGGGTTGTAAATCTCCAGAGATTCTTCTTTGAGTGGCTCTTTCCTCTTCTCTATTTTTATTTTTGTTTTATGGACCTCAAGTTGACCCCTTCTTCTACTTTTTTTTTTTATCTGCCTGTAAAATGGAAAAAGGTCACGAAGAGGTTTCAAACAGTCAGGTTGGGCATAGGAGGGGTACCCCTCTGGAAACGCCTACTACAAGAAGTCTAGTCATACTAAGGTCTCAGAGGAAATAGGTTATACAACCAAATCTCAACGAAATTAGTCTAGAGACATCGCACTTCGCGCGCCTCAAATTCTCAAAGAAGGCAGATAATGACGTCTATTTTGTTATAGGGGAGCAGCTTATTGCTGTTCCGCCTCTCCCATTCCGCTGGTTAAGTAGTTCCGCACTTTACTCTCGAGCACTCCTCGCACTCTACTAAAGACGTCCCGCACTCAGACATTCAATGCTTTTCGGATTTTGATGGGTTGCAGTGTGCTGAACTCTTTCTACCAACTAGACATCTCGCTGGTGAAGATATGCTTTATTTATACTTTAAAGCTTGAGACTGGGGGTCGCTTGTCCATGTCGACCCACAACTCTACTGCCATTTGTAATCAATTCCCTCGACTTTCTAATAGAGACTTAAAGGTATTATCCCTGATTATACCATGTTATGAAACCCTGCCTCCAAGGCTTCCTTTCAATCATAATCAATCCCTTACATTCCCAAGTTTGTCTTCGTTCCTGCTTTGGTGATAACCCTTAGGTTCCCTCAGGTTATGTGGGTGGGTATTAACATACCATCTCTCAAGGATTCGCACAGCGTTGCACGAGGCCGGCTGGTCAACTCGGTGGCATGGCAAGGCTGATCGAAAAACTTGTTGCCGACTCAAATGATATATATATATACAAATTTATGACACTATCACCAAAGGAGTAACTAGAGTCCTAAGCAACAACACCAAAAACTTGTTGACCAATATAGCAGTATTCAAATGTCTTATTAATACCATTAATATTAGAAGACTAAAAATTACTCCCGTATTTATTTATAACGGAACTTGTTACAAACCCAAAATACATTATATGCTCATAAGAAAATAATTTTTCACTAAACTCAATTGAAAATTTATCTTAATGCTGTAGAAAACCACAAGTGCACAAGCTCGCATAAGTAATAAAGTGACTTATAAGTCCTGGATATCGCTCCCACAGTAGATTAAAAGGAATTTAAACTTTAACTACCCTAACTACTCAAGTTCTACAATTATTTAAACGCTCTAATTTAGATGAAAATTTAGTAACCTAACAAGAATTTTTAGAAACTAGAATCCTCTACATTTAATATAAAAGAAAAAAAAATTAAATCCTAAATGTACACTGACCTAACCGCATCATCACGAAGAAACACCTGGATTTCACTATCGCGGAAATTGTCAATTCCCTCGCATCCTAATCTCATTCCTATTTTTCCTTGAGTTAAAAATCGAATTTGTCAAGAGGCAAGATAAGATAGTTTGGATTCCTCCTCTAACCACACTTTCACTCGAGTAGAGGTTCATGTTCATTCCCCGAAACATGATTCTGGAACAATGCTTGTAAATAGAATTTCTCTATAAAGATCTTGGGTATTTCTTTTCTTTCCAATACTTCATTGTCATTTCTTATGACTGCAAATTTCTTTCTTCCCAAGACAGGGCAACTACAATATCTCTATAACATGAGTGATGTCCCGCCCTAAGATCCTAAAAGCTTCTTTCCTCGATTAGATCTCATGCTAACATGGGATCAAGATCGTTCTTCTAGACCAAGGAGAGATCTCACTGATTAAATCTGATATATCGGGCGAATCTATTCTAAACCAGTGAGCAAATTGAGGATTTATCTAAGTAACCTTTCGTGAGCTTATTAGTTCATCAATAGCTAGTCTAACATAATTTTCAAGTAATCGTCTAAGCTCTTAGATATCTCCATCTCTCGTATTACCCAAAGGGTCTTCGAAATCGTAGCTAAATTAATAAATTTTCTGCATGGGTATAAGCTTACTAAAATCAAAACAATTAATATCAAGAAAAACATCATTCAAATAAACTCAAATTCAACTTAGAAATTTTTCGCTTCACAGAAAGACCATAACTAACATCGATCTTTCCCAAAGGAAGCTGTGTCTTCGAAAAACCGGATTACAACATACAATGAACATCGATCGTGTACCCACTGTAAGCAATCAAACACAAACATCACGTTATTCGGGAGCTCATTGCATTCAAACAAAGACTCAAGAATGAATTTCACATTAATTTAATCTCAAAACTTCAAATAAATCATTGTTCAGATCCAATGACAATTAAAAACATCAATACGTTAATCTACGAAGAAAATGAAAAATAAGAAAGAAAAATATAATATAAAAGAGTCCTCGCCCCTAGGGTACTCTAGTTCATATTGCCGACCGACCGCCGCTTTTTACAAATGCTTCATTTATAGAGCCTAGAAGCTGCGCAGTCCTTAACTCTAATGCTTTATGAATCCTCAAATTCTTAGGTCTAGTTGTTCTCTCAATGCACCAAAATCGTCACGACAGAGTTTGAATTTTGTTGCGTTTTTGTCATGTTAAAGCAAATTGTCCGTCGCGGACCTAGAAAGATCTCTATTATTCGCTTGAGTCGCTGGCTAAACATATTTTCGTTGTGACATTTTTCTTCCCTCGCATGATATCTCCACAAATAAGACACCTTCGTCATTCTCAAACATGTATATCGCAACATCGATATCCATGTCGCAATGCAGCTTTTGCAACTTCGCAGTTAGTGTCGCACTAAAGTTTTCTAATGGTCATGGCGTGATCGACTGATTTTTTCAAATTGACGTCGCGACCCGTACCTTCTCGTCGACAATGATGTTTCTAATTCTAGTTCTTGCTGCAACACCGTCTCGCATTATCATATCCTTTATTGCGGGATCAAAACGCCGCGATTAAAGTTTTGTCACCACTTAGCCTCGCTTCCTTATCAGTGTACCTTCCATTTTGCGTCAGCGATCAGACTTTCGTGTCGATGTTTTACATGTCGCGACCCCAATATGTTATGTCACGACAACACTTTTCTGCATGCAGTATATTTTCCTGCCGCTACTTAGTTTATCTGGTCGAGACATAACTTCATGCCCGCTTACTGCCTTCTCGTGTCGCGACCCATTCTCCTCGGCTGCCATGGCAAGACTTTTTTCTGCGGTTCAACTATCCTATGTCGTCGCTAATCTGTACTTTCTGCATGTCTTACATGGACTCTTTGCATTTCCAGTGAAACTTTGCTCGCGACTGTGGTCGTGTCGCAAACCCCATTTCTCCGCTCATCTATTCCCTGTCGCGACCAAGATCTCCGCCGCAGCTGCCAAATCAAAACACCTTAATCTTGAAGAATGTTAAACATCGACTTCCTCTACAACCAAAGTCTACCATCCATTTACAACTCTTCATCACATTCAGTTTTCTTGGCTGTCATCACTTTAAACTTTATTCAAAGATCTTTTCATTCCCAACAAAATTTTCCATGTCATAGAAAGTCGTTGTCATGATTAAGAGAGTTCTATCGCGATAGATATTCTACCTTCAAATTTCCAAAAGATTATATCGCAAAGACAAACTATTTTGTTCCTAATCACTACCATATACCCTTTTTCCATTCTTCGCCATGACCTAGCTCAATTATCAACAATTAGAAATGCTGTTGCTAATACGTAGAAATGCTGTCACACACGCTTTTCTTCTCGCTTTCGTAATTGTTGGAGTTTGTCGCTGTATTACTGGCCAAATTTGAAGGCCGTGACATGGATTACGTAATTAGTTTTTCTTTTCTTTCGTTGGAAATCTTCCTTGAATTAGTACCGCAAAACACAAAGCCTGGAAACACTCCAGCACTGCAGCAATAAAATGCCTCTAAAATATTGAAAACAAGCGTAGAAAATGGATTAAAATATATGAGTTTAAGACTCATCAAATTCCCCCAAACTTAAAGCTCGTCGTCCCAGCAGTTAGAAAAGCAAAGATTTGTTTATCCCTCAAACATTTTAGCTTGCATTTTTAAGGATATTTTTCTGTTTTGCACTTAAAATCTGCAACTTGAATTGAAACTAGTTAGTTGCAACTTAATTTCAAATTTAGTTTTTAGTTCAGACTTAAGACAATTTTTCGATTATTGTCACAAACAAACTAATGAATTCTGAAATGTAAATAATTTAGTCAATTAATCCTGATTTTTGTGTGTGTTGGTTTTCTTTCCCTTCCTCCTTGACATGATTAGCTAATCTTCTAGAATTCTACACGGCGACTGCAATTTCTTTTGGCTCTTCAAGGTCCCATATGCTTGTTTTTCATATTAATCTCCACTAATATAAGCAAGTTCCACCTTCAAGATCAATTAGGTCTTTTAGGCTTGTAGAGTTTGGCTTGGGTAATTGGGTATATAAGTGGAGAATTTAAGCTAAACATTTACCCAAATTCCACTCTTCAAGTGTGTATCTTTGCCTCTATCCTTCATCCTTTTCTTTTCTTCTAATGTCTGAAAATATATTTCCCAAACTTGTCCTTGATGTATCATACTGCCTATTCTCAGCTTGGCATCTTTTAGAGAGAAGTCTTCTTTTGCTTTTCTTTTATTTGTCAACTATTTTTAGGATTAGTGCAATGTTTTGTCTTAGGCTTTCTACCACTCTTAGAGAACTTTGGGCTAGTAGCTCCTATACCAGTTGGCATTAGGGTACTAGGTGTTGAAACACCCCTAAGAACTTAAATTTGTTCAAGAGAGGAAGGCCACAAGACAAAACTTAATCCCCTTTGACAACTTAAAATTTTAACTTCAACTCTGCATTCTTTTCCATTTCTTCATTTGTTCTTTTATTTTTCCATCCTTCATTCTTGTTTCCTTTCAAATCAAAATAACATTCCCCAAACTCTGTCCTTTCAGATGCCAGAAGTTCCTATCCCAAACCCGCAAATACAAATTTTAAACAAGGATTAGAATAAAGGAAGGTCTGAGGCTTTCATTTTGTTGTTCAAATGAAGAAACTAGACAATTGGCTCAAATTTGGAACTAGATTATATGCTTATGCATATTATGAGGGTAGGCTTGAAAGGCTCAAACTTCCAAGGATGGCCTATTTCACTTCCTGTTAGTGGAATTCGTTTAGAATTCCCACCTGACTAATAATCTAACAAGTTCTAGTTACTGAACCGTTTGACTATGATCATAAACTCCAGAAGATGTCCCTAAATCCTTCACAAATTATAAAACATTTTACCATGCAAAAATGTTTTTCACTTTCTATTGACCTTATCATATAATACGCTTCAAAGGTTTTATTTGCAAAGTTGTCAATTAATACATTTTCTTAAATCTAAACGTTAAAACTTCATTCTAGCTTACACATGCAACTTCTTGTTCAATTCATCGAGCTCACCACAATTTCAAATTCAAAAGTTGCTTGGTTTCGAGGTTTTGGTTAAAGAGTTCGGGCTTGATCATGTTGTACTTCAAAAAACATCATGTTCAAATGTCACCCATCGAAATATGTCTATTCAACTAAACATTCTGCATCAACTAATCTAATTTATCTAGGTAGTTGATTTCTTTTATTCAACCAAGCAAATGACAAACATGAAACAAAAGAAACCTAAATCTAAAAACACCATCAAACACAAACATAATTGAACACAAAATTTTTGCTATAAAAATTTTATTTCATTCAAAGGAATTGCCTTAAATACAAAGAGGGTAAGGAGTTAAAGGAGGTAGTGTATTGTTCATTTCTTATTCTTTGCAGCCCTCTCCTTGGCTGCTTCCATCCTTAGATATTCTTCTACCTCCTCTACTGGGATAAGTTCTTTCTTTCCTGATGTTCTAGGATTTTTTTTTCTTTTTGTGTTTCTTTACAAGTTATGGAAGTGCTCCCCTCGCCCTAATTGACTCCTCGGGTCGGCATAGTAGGTGGAATCTGTGACTCGGGGCATTACGCAGAAATCCGCACTCAGATTCCGATTCAGGGCGCAGGCATCTTCTCGCTGGAAACCTCACAGCCCAGCCCCAGAATCTTAGCATCGCTCCTATAAGCCCCCGCCGCTCATAGCTGCAGATTCCGTGGAGTGTCCTGTCATTTCCAACATTATAGCTTAACAGGCGAAAACTCTATTTCGCAAAGGTTCTAGACCTGCTCATGAAGTCGTTTATCTCTTGAATCCATGCTTCCTTTCAAGGCATTTGTCTCATTTCAATAATCGCCCTCCTACTTCTCTGGTCCCTTCTCTTCTCTATTTCGCTTCCACTCTTCATCATTTTTCTTAATGCATCCTCTAAATTTTGGTCTCTTCTTTAAGCTCGCACTAAAATACTCCTCCGTGTAGCTGGAAGCCGTGTCCCACTGATCATCTCGCCTTCATCTCCTGCCGCATAGACATCAACAATTCTATCAACTCCATATGATCGCAGCTTCACCTCGAACTTTCACTCGTTTCATGCCTGCTGGTCTTAATTACGGGGTGCACCTGCACCGTCTTTGACTCCTTTGAACTTCTGGTTGTATTTGACTTGGACTTTCCCACTGTTCGAGCTCAGTGCATTCTTCATTCCCCTTTTGTTCTCTTATTTCCTTTTTCTCGCCCTTCCCTCTATTCTTCGTCCTTTGCTACATGCTAAGGCCGCAGGGAGGCTCTTTGGTTTCTTCAATTCCCATTCTTCATCGACTCCTCCTAGTGCAAGTCCTATATTGCTTCGGGTGTGGAATCATCTCCCAAGAATTAGCTCTTTAATACCTTAAGATGAATTTCTAAATAATTTTTCCTACATTTATTCAGAGCTCTTACAATGCATGTAGGAGGATCCCTCTCTTCTCACTATACCGAAGGCTAGATGGAAGAAGTACATACTTGATAAAGTGTAATCCATATCTCGCTTCTTCGCTATCTCTCCCTGCAATGGATCTACAAGGGCTGTCCCCTTCCATTCTCCCCTTTCCAAACACAAGAGTCTAATATTTTCTGTAGTTCTCAGTTCCTTAACTGCTTAACTTTTGCACCATCCTTTTCACACGCAGATTGAAATGAACTGTTAACTTCTTCCATCTCTACCATCTTTAAAGGTTCTCTCGAATATATACCTTTTTTGTCTTCTCTCATGTTTGGTAAAGAATTCTTTCACTAAAGAAGCACAACCAGGTTCTCTGTGTTCACCCAATGACTTCCATTCTCTCTTTTCAAGCACTTCAGTAAAAGAAGAGATAGCCTTTTTAAACCCCCTTTCAGCAATGAAGCCCCTTTCCTTCAAACTTTCTTCCATTAAAGCTATCGCTTTTCGAAACGGTTCCTATGTCTTTCCTCTTTCTACCCCGCCTTCATTACTCCTTTCTTTTCGACTCTCTCCCTCTGTCGTCAAGGCTTTCATTTTCATTATCCTCGTTTAAAGTGCCCAGGCCAAGCACAAAAAGATGATTTTGTTCTATGTCAGCTTCCCGGCTCAATGCACTCTTCCATGATTTCTTAAGGTTTGAAATCAAAGTGATGGATCTGCACATGGTATGCTGTCGTGGCTTCTAAACTCAGCAAGCATGGAAGACAAAGGGAGGCAAAGAGTTGAAATTGACTAAAGGTGTGAATGATTTTAGGTATTTGGAAGGAGGAGGGCTTTTCAGTTTTGAAACATTCTTCAGTTAATGGCTCAATAAACAGTTGTCTTCTCAGGCTCTTACAATAAAATGATTGTGTCACAACAATAGCCTTTAATTTTAATTGCATTATTTATTTTCATGACCTCAAACTAAATATTACCTAAGTCTTATATTGAAACTTTGCGCTGCGACACACTTTAGGTTTGTCACAACAATGAGTCAGTCCGGGCCATTAGAAAATTTTGTCGCACAATATGTCATCGACTCACTAATTGGCGCAAGATATTAATCCAGGTCACACTGATTGTTCCTGCTTACACAAAAAGATTGGTTTCAACAAATTGAAAAGTGAGTCGCGACACCATGTGGAGGTGGTCGCGACACTGTTGCTATTGGCATTTACTTTAGTTTCAAAAAATTCTTGTCGCAACAGGAAAAACAATGTCATGACAATGGTACCTATGAGTTCTCACACAATGACTAACTTTTAATGTTTTTATCTAATCTTCTTTTATAAATTGTCTTTTACCATTAAATTTTTGTTGCGACAACCCTTTTTTCTCACTTATAAAACAATGCTGACACATATTTCTTTTGTCGCACTCAAGTTATTGTTTCCCCAACTTTTACTCACTTAAACCGCCTTTACAACTTAATCTAATCACTCAACCTACCAAAATTCTTTCAACTGCCATCAGAAGACATATATTTGCAACAGAAAATCATCAATTCAATCCTCGAACAACTATCTCAACACCTCAACATAGCATCTGCTAATTGGCAAGAACTTCCCAACTTAACATATATGCAATATCATTAAAAATGTTTCAGAATGAGAAATACTCCCTCTCAGAGTAAATTTCGCACAATTCGGGCCAAGATGTGGTGTTTATACAAAATCTCTATCTCCGCATCATTCCTCCCGTCTGAAAATAAATTGAAAAATTTAGCATATTACCAACTTCTCCAAAAATCTTAACCAAATCAAAATTTAATAATCCAAAATCACAATATATATATAACCAACATCAATCTAAGCAACAAGAAAAATAATAAAATTAGATCCACTGGGTCAATTCCTAAGAAGTCGCCGCTTTAATGTCCTCGCTAAACATCATTGTAGAGTGTCTTCATTTCAATATTTCTTCTCTTTTTCTAAATCTGGATCTGCTTCCTTCATGCTTCCTCTAAGATAATGCTTTAACCTCTGCTGATTACTTGAATCTGTTTCTTTAGATTCGGCTTTAAGAGTTATCAAGCTCCTATGTAATTTGTTACACCAGATATGGAATTCACCCATCTTGATTCTTCGCCCCAAGAAAGAGCTTCGAAGCCTAGAGTTGTATAAGAGAACTTGTTCTCCTGCCTTGAACTCCCTCCTTAGGATTTTCTGATCATGCCACCTCTCGTCTTTTCCTGTAGATTCCGCATTGTCATAAGCTTCATTTCTCAATTCTTCCAATTCATTCATTCGAGTAGTCTCTTTCCCTCGCACTTCGAAATCATAGTCCAATCTGATAGCCATATAGCCAGATTCCAATTCTAAGGGGAGATGACAAGGTTTCCATATACAATTTTGTAGTGGGGAGACATTCCAATGAGTTTTGTAAGGCTCAAGCAAGTCCACAAGCAGATCATCTAGCTTTATAGGACCAGCCTGAGCTCAGGATTAATGTTCTCTCTAGAATTCGTCTCCATTAAACCAGTTTCATCATTAACAAATATGTTTCAATCCCATCATATGTTTCTGGATTCCATATCTATCTGCATGAGTTTAGTAAAACACTTTTATTTACAAATGGCTTCCCTCATCACCGATGATTGTCTCGGGGGTGCCCTAAATCGCTTCAAAATGTTTCTTTGTATAAACTCCTAACAACCTCAGAAGTGGGCATCATTTGCGTATGTGTTGTTGCCTCTAACCATTTGGATACATAATCCACAACTAGGAGAATGTATATATTGCCAAATGATAATAAAAAAACTGCATAAAGTCTATCCTCTTACACGTCAAAATCAGCACCACTGCACTCGCAGGGGCATTTCATTTCTTTCCGCTTATGTTTCCCATTCTCGACAAGGCATCACAAATGTTTTAATATTCAAAACAGTCTTTGAACAGAGTAAGCTAATAAAACTCGATCTGAGAATTTTATGGGTTGTCTTGTCTCTTGCAAAGTGTCCTCCATATGGCATGGACATTTTTTCCATAATACCACCCTTGTTCTATTTCTCGACACATCTCCTTATGATCATATCTCAAGCCCTCTTCTATACAACAAAGGTCATCCGATTTATATAACGCATAAATCGCTTCAATTTCTGGTAGGTGTTGAATTCATATGGCATAATTCCACAAGCTAAGTAATCAAGCAAGAGTGGCGTCAGTGGTGTTCATCGACAACATCAATAGTCGCTTCATCAGAAAATTTCGCTATTTCGCTCCCTTCGCTTCAACACCCACAAGTGATCTCGCTATCACATTGTCACTACTCCTTCTTATCTTTTATTTCTACATCAAATTCGCAATAATAACACCTATCCGATCGGGCTTCGCTTTGCATCCTTTCGCTAAGAGATATTTAATTTCGCAAAGATTATCAAGGTGTATAACAACATCGGGACCCCTACTATATAGCGCCTGGAATTTTTACAAGCAAAACCATTGCCAATATCCTTCTCTGCGGTGGTAGTTTTAGCCCTATTGGAATCGTTTTCCTCGCATAGTATATAGCCTCAATATCTTCGCTTCTGTTCAATACAAATTTGACGTGATAATCACCAGCATCACACATAATTTCAAATTCATCAAGCCCAAACTAGTGTCACATGACGGGAGCCAATACTTGTAATCCTGATTTAATTTCTCAATGCGCTCCGCATGATTCATCAAAATCAAGCAGTTTGCATAATGGTCTGGAGATTTTGGAAAAATCCTTAATGAATTCTATAAAATCCAAGATGCTCGAAGCTTCTATGCCCTTCACTGCGATATAGTGGCATGAAAGTTTTATAACAATAATTTCATTGATCTACTTCCAAACCAGCAAAGAGAAATCTTAAAGCCCCAAGACAATACCTTCACTACCATGAATGGCATTTTTTCCCACTTAAAGCTAGATTCTTGCTCCTGCACCCTCTAAGTAATGCTTTCTAAATTTTTCGCATACAATCTTCAAAACTTTATCCATATACTGAGAAGTCATCCATAAATATTTCCATAACCTCCTTCACCAAATCAGAAAATATAGACATCATACATCTTTGAAAGGTGGTAGGAGCATTACATAATCCAAATGACATCCTTCTAAAGGCAAAGGTACCATAAGGACATGTAAATGTTGATTTCTCCTTATCCTCTAGGGGTATAGAAATTTGGTTATCAGGACGCCCAAATCGTGGGTCTTGCCGATGAAACCACAACTCCGCAGAATATTCGTGGATGTCTGCAACCCGACACCCACCTATGAAAACGGCAAGCAGAGTCTCCAGGCCAGGAGCTCTACCCAAATACAACTCCGTCCCCAAACAAATGATAGAAATGACCGCACCTGTCCTACATGCAAGTAAAATAATTAGTCACTTGGGCCCCTACATCAATACTCACAAAATACATCAACCATAATTACGATAGTTCAAGAGTTAATAAATAACTCTTAATTCAACATATATTAAAATGTACAATTTCTAATAATTGTTATACAAAAGTCTCTACCAAAGCCACAACCTGGCTTTCTCTAAATGCTGCCCCAAGGAGCGGTCGTCCTTCCGTGACACCCCTGCACCGAAATAGTGATCCTCGACAGGTGCAGCAAAGCCCACAAAGAGTGAGGCCTCCCACATGGGCTATCCCACCCATGCACATGTCACGCAAGAAACACCCCCACACCAAGAAATATCGCGATCCTACTCAATGTCTACACGCCTAATCCCATGTCTCGAGTCCTCCTCCACTCCCCGCTACATGCCAAGCCAAATGCTAGTAAAATCACGCTTCAAAACAAAAGCTTTTTGTTCCGAAAACTTCTGCCATCGAAGCCTTCGTAAAATTTATCGGACAACCCTCCAAGATCTAACTGCTGGATAACCCTCCTAAACAATCTACGGGCCCCAACGTGGGAATTATCGACAATCTCCCAACACAATTCTCCGGGAAATCTTCCGTCGAAATTCCTTTCACAATATTTTTCCTTTATTTTCTCTCATGTCATGCACTCACCTCACATTTTGTAGCCCTAGCGTATATGGAATGCACTATACCAATCCCAAAGTCATAACCTATGCTAATATATAAAACATGTATATACTAATATAATTAATCCACATAAACCATGTTATTCAATTTCACAATCATATCACCAAAATTAGCTCACATGGGCTAATTAACAAACACAAGCAATTCATTTTAATCACCCAACATCATAAAATTCATACCAAAATCACGTATTCATTCACGTGAATGGAAAACCCCGGCCAGACCGCTCACGACTCAATAATTAGACATTCTCCCACCCTGCCTAAAGCTTCTCGAGACCGACATCACGACCCTTCGTGCCCCAACAAATCTTTATCCATAAATGGCTCTTTAGCCAAAGAATAACACAAGTAGGAAAAGATCCCTACCTTGAGCTGTCTAACTCCACCAAATCCGTGGTCCACGCCGCAGCTCCCCGCCTCGCAGATCGACTCTGCTTCTGTCTGGCCGAGAACCGACTGGCCCGAATCTACGGAATCTAGAGAGAAGGCACTCTCTCTCTCTTTAGAAACTCAAACCAGCCACCCACTGCCGATTTTCTCTCCATTTGGAGAAGAAAACGATTGCTATTTTGTCTTTATTCATTTAACATTTCCAAAATTCCCATCATGTCCCTTCCTTTTACTATTTGACACATGGTTTAATCTTGGGTTTATTCATCTCATTCTATCACTAATCACGCAACACGTAGTCATACAAGATACGTAGCAGTGACTTTGGCTACATCACATGTCTTTCACGAACCGTTTTATCGCACTTGGATACCTCTGTATGTGCCTCAAAACGTGAAATTTCACCGTCTCGTAATTCATGAATCGATCATGGTAGCTAGATTTCACAGAAAATTTAACCACAAGCCCTGCTTCATCCTGTGCTCATAAAAATTTCTGATGCACTTAAATTACCATTTTACTCTTTTTAGAAAATTGAATTTTCCTAGGTTTTACGCTTATAACTCACACATCTATCAAGAAAAATGTGACAAGAGGCTCATAACTGGGTCCAAATATCTTGGTCAATGAAAGGTAGTGATAATAATATTGTGGTAGTTGTTTAGTTTCTGTACCTATGGCACACTCTCCATCCTCGTCACGCTTCAGAGGAATCAATTCATCTTTCCTCATTTCGATCACAATGAATCCTCCTTCGGGAACCACATCTATCACCACCCAAGGACTGCTTTGAAATTGCTGGCATTTAAGCCCGTATTTGAGCCATTTCAATACTTTTCTCCGACTACTTCTTTCATTATCGGATTCAAATTTCTTCTAATGCTCCTAGAAGCTCCTGAATTCTCCTCCAATAGGATTTCAGGCATGCATCAAGGACTCCATTCCTTTCAAATCTTATATAGATCTAAGCTATCGCTTCCTTATATTTTCTCGAGAGTCTCCAATGGGGCCTTTACTCTTCCAGCCTTAGTTAACTAACTCGAAATAATTACTAGCTTTCCTTTTCATAAGAAGGCATATTTAATACCCGTGCAATTTCTTTAGTATTAAACCGTCAACTTTTGTTTTCTTCGCCATTTCTTCTTCATAATCATGATCTTTCTCGCACCGCTCTCTCTCATATCAATATCAATCTTTAGTTTGAAATCGAGTTCGTAAATTCAACTTCAAGATGCTCAAGATACTAGAAATCCATCTCATTCTCATTCATTGAATTCTAAAATTACAATCATGGTCAAGCAGAACCAGAATTTTGTTTTTACAAATTCACAATCAAGACTTGTTCGTAAAGTTATTTCAGATTGGTTGTCGATTGAAATGCACCGGTCATCTCCAACCCTTTGAGAGTTAGTTCTCCTTTTTTCTTACATCAATCAATGCCATTCCTATTGCTAAGAAGTGGTCTTCTCAATGCAGAAATTCGGTTTGTCTTCCTCTATATTTATGACTACGAGTCCATCAAGACAAATTTTCCACCTCACCAAGACATTCAAGGACACCTCAGATGGGCCAATGTCCTTTGCCCGCTTATCTATATATGTCATGGCTGTGGGAGTAAGCTCCCCAAACTTAGTCTTTTGAAGAATGCATGCGGCATCAAGCTTCGATGTCGGGCCTGTAACTACACAAGGTTTTCCCATGTCAACATTCCCAACATCATTCGTAAGAAAAGTCAGCTGATCCCTGCTCTTTTTTTTGGAATGGACTTCAATTACCGCACCGTAGGCTGCATGAGTCACTATTCCTTCTCAGCAAGAAACTTTCTTTTTCTCAATTAGATCTTCATGAATTTCGCATAATGAGGCATTTGAGTACGCCTCGAGAAGGGAATGTTGATCTCATCTTCTTAAAATATGCTTTAAGAATTTAGAGAACTCCGTCCTCTAGTTCAATTCTCGTAGCCTTTGAGGAATGGAACCGGAGGATTGCAGTTTTCACCCTTCCTTCCTTCCCCGCCGATGCGCTCGCTTAACTTCTCCTTCTCAGAATCTCTCAACCGCATGCTTCATGTTCTTTCCCACCAAATTGCTTTCTCTTCAATGTGATTCTTCCTTTCTATTCTCCTTTTCATCTAACCCCCGCCACTTCTAAGAATCGCCATACAATCTTTAGGCTTCTTTCCTTCATAGCTTCGAGCTACTCATTTAATCGTATCTCCAAATTTTTTAAAGAAGCATTGGTGTTTGCCCGAACATCATTGTATTTGTCGAATTCTTCAAGGTCATAATCTTCATGCAGTTCAAAACTTTGTTATCCTGGACATGAAATTAAGCATTTGATCTTCAAAGGATGGAGTCCTTTTCTGACCCTGATAATCTACTCTGTTTTCCCTCTACTACTGTTGTTGTTGCTGCTGTTGAAACCTAAGCTGAGTGTAAGTTTAATGGTGGTTCTGTTCTTATCTGGTTCCTTGTTGTGCTTTTCCACCATATGAAAAGCTTTCATGGTTTCTTAGTGCTGGACTGTAGTATAAAGTGTGTTAGTAGTCAAGGCTTTAAAAAGTATAATTTTTGCTTTGCATTTAGGTACCGTGGCCACCAACCCGGGTAAGGCTCTTTTCTTCCTCAAACCTCAAAGACTATTCTCCTTTCTTCTCTTTCACCGCTCCAACTTCAGCATGCATTTTCGCGCATCTTCCTCATTGCTACTCGCCTTGTTCACATCGCATCAAGCTGGGCTTCTATGGTCAGAGATCTATCCAATCCAATCGCACCATTTCATTCTCACACAGCCCTCAAGATCTGCATGGAGTCTCAGAGCTGATTTGGCAAGGTCTTCAATAACTTGTCTTACCTTGACAGACCCGAATCTCGATACCCTTCCCGATTTCTGGTGGTTCCGCCTGGGCTGAAGTCCCACCTGAGCAATCCCTTGTGGAAGATGACGTGGAACCCCACCTAAGGAAGGGAGGACACCATGTATTAATTTAATACCCATCATTATACATAAATATATATAAAAACCCGTAATAATTATAAACAGGTCTCATAAAAGTTCCAGCATTAACATCGAGCGTTTCAAGAGTATTTCCTGATTTGGGGTACAAGTAGAAATTAACAAGCCCAATACAACCTCGCATTAGATAAATGCG
Source organism: Tetrastigma voinierianum (assembly GCA_016808115.1). Lineage (NCBI taxonomy): Eukaryota > Viridiplantae > Streptophyta > Magnoliopsida > Vitales > Vitaceae > Tetrastigma > Tetrastigma voinierianum. Next base: position 424,703 of record JAEQBH010002183.1, read on the forward strand.
AGAGTACGAAGCACACTGTGGTCGAGAGAGAGAGAGAGAGAGAGAGTAGAGAGAGACGCCAACTGCAGAGTAGTCTTGTACGAAGAACCACCGGGACCTAGGGAACAGATAAAAAAAACAAAACGTGGGAAATAAATCTCAATGAGGGCATAATTTATATGGAAAATAATGTTTTTAATTTTTTCTGAAATTTCTTCTCTCAAGACTCACGGGTCTAATTCTTTTGGTAATGCCTGCTTAACAAAACATTTCACAAAAACCCAACTTACCAAAAACCCAACAATAATAAGTCATACTAATAAGTTAACTCACTACATGAACCTTATAACTCGAATCTATTCACCACATAGCTAATTGATGCATAAAACATATGAACGTCATGTTGTACAATTAATTATGGAAAATACAAAAATCATCACTATTGAAAAAAAGTATGTCTTACTCAAAAACCAACAATGCACCATACCATAAAAACCAGCTATGTACCATACCCTATGCACCTACGATGTATCATACCCATGACTAACGATATTTCATACCATATACACTAACGATACACCACACCATGTACCGATCCTTAAACCGGGCTTCAGAATCCCGACCACAACAATCGCGTGGGCATCTAATCAACATCATACCATACCATGCATCCGCCCTAAACCGCTTCTGCGAAACCCCAACCTCACGGCCGGAATAACATATAAACCGCTGGACGAAACCAACCACGTCACCGCGGCAAAACTGTAATACCAAACCGTCAGGTCAGCACCGACCTCACGCCACCGCGGGTAAAAACCCAAAATACCCAACCGTCGGTCAAACCGACCTCACGCATCGCGGCAAACCCGTATCACCAAACCGCTTCGTCAAAACCAACCTCACGCGATCGTGGCAAAACCTGACACTAAACCGCCGTCAAACCCACTTTCACGCAACGTGGGCATCCAATAAACCGCTTCTGATCAAACCCACCCTTATCAACTGGCAACTAGTAAACCTGTCTGCCAAACCGACCACGCCTCGTGGAATTAATATATGACCGTTGGATAGAGCCAACCTCACGACACCGTGGCAATCCAATGTACTAAATATAATCATCGAACCCTATATCCGCATACAATATGGTACATCACCTTATAACCTCCAACTCAATGACCTTTAATGCGTGTGTCAACGTCACCGCATCTTAGGTTAAGAATTTATCAACTTACTTTCCACAACTCAATCCATCATATCAAGATCTTTAGTTTCTCAATTCATGTCGAATTTGAACCATACTCTCCATGACCATATTCCTTAATCCATTTATTAAATATATATATTTTAAAATCCATTTCATAAATCAATAATTCTCAAGGGGGTTAAAACCCAATCTACATGCCCAAATCTATCTAAATACCACATAATCACCCAAGGAACCAAAGATAAATCTCCAAACAAGGAAAATGTTGACAAGAATTACATGAAATGTTAACTTGTTTTATATGAAACCGAAAGTCATGGTTCGAATGCAACCAACCATTTGATCAAAAAATGATATATATGCAAAGTATTTAATCATAATAGATATATCGATATAATATCCCAAATCATTTAAAAACATATAACCCACTCACGACTGCGCACGTCGCCGTTCTTCCCGCAGATCGTCTCCCGCCTACGTGAGTGCCTCAGAATAGCAAATAAAATACCACTTAGCCCCAATAATTGAACCAACGATATCGAAATATCCTTAAGGCCTAGAACAACATTCAGAACTATGAGATCATCTCTAATTGAACTCCGACAAGGCCAATTACAATAACGCGCCTCTACAGCCTGATACCCAAAATTGGGGCTTTTCAACGAGCCTACCCCAAATTGAACCATCTAATAATTCATAAAAAGATCCAATTTCACTAATACAACTTTAATTTTGGCGTATTTGACCACTTGGTACCCTATTCGTTCCGGCGCATTTCTGTAGCTCACCAAACAACCTAAAACGGAAAACTAACCAAACGACGTCCAAAATTTACAAACCACATATCAATGGAGCTCCCAAGAGACCAGGAACTCATCGTTCATTACCTCACCAACAGTCACTGTGGTGGCTTTGAAAACCTGATCTAACCTTCGGCCGATTAAGTTACAACTTCCAAACGGTGCTGAATTCGCAAAAAGGGACCACGAAATGAGTTCAGGGGGTCCAAAACTGGTGGAAATGAGCTATGGGGTGGCCGGAATGGCCGGAAATGGCCGGAAAAATCAAGAACAACCGGCATCTTGTGGCGCCGCCGGCCGGGCCACGGCCCGATCCGGGCGCCGTCTCGGCGTGGGTGGTCTCGAAATTGGCCGCGTGACCCGGCCCGAGGTTGCAAGACCTCCTGTCCAGCGCGTAGCTGGTGGCCGTGGTGCTCCCGCCCGTCCGATCCTCACGGCCACAGTGACCACTTACCAAAATACTTCCTGGCTTCGAGAGTTTTTATTTCGGTTTCGAGCTCAAGTGTTGTTTTTGGGCTAGGGTTTCACGGTATCACAAGCGCAGGTTGTGAGAAGGCTCCAGGCCGCTGGGTAAAAATCCCTGCACATAACTCGACACCGACAAGGTGCTACTATCAACTCTAATGGCCAGAACTTTTATCCGTAAGTCGTGATTGTGACGCCCGCCTCCGTCTATGAACTCAGATCGACGAGGCCTGGCTTAAATAGTGCCTAGTCAACCCAAAATTATCTATTCTAAAAAAAGTCAACTTTGGTCAACCCATCAAGCTGGGTCAAACCGAATAATCTTTAGTCAACCCTAGTCAAACACGCTTCAACTTGTATTATTTGGTACGCATCATAGTCATAATCTACCCCTAAAAATTTTCGCCCATTTAAATTCGCACCGTAGATCCCCGGAAGAGATGAGGGTATCGGCTCCGCATTTCGTCCTCTCGCTCCCAAGTCGCCGACCAGTGGTTCCTCCAAAGGACTTTCACTAAGGATATGGTCTTGTCACAAGCCCTTCTTCCTACCCAAAATCCGCAGACCGGGCCTGCTCTTCATAGGATAAGTCCTCCCTCGCTTCACCCCCGGTGCCTCTAGCACATGTGAGGGATCCGGGATATACTACAGAGCACGGAGACTGAGTTCACACATGGACTCGAGAAAGTTCTTCCAAGTCTAATTTATAAGCCACCCGACCTAAATTCCCTTAACAACTTCAAAGGTCCAATGTAGCGAGAATTTAGCCTCGCCTTCCAAAACGCACTCCACGCCCTTCCAAGGAGAGCCTAAGAATACCTCGATCTTCAACCCCAAATTCAAGATCCTTTCTTCGCTTGTCCGCCAGAAATCTTTGCCTATCCGAGCCGTTTCAACTGCAGCACTCTATAATATTAACTTTCCTTGTCCACCGTCGCCCAGATGCCAATCTTCAGACCTAGTAATTTTCTTTCACTGGCTCATTCCAACATAAAGGAGTTGCACATCGTTTCCATGGCAGAGCCTCATAAGGTGACATCTCAATGCTTCGAAAGTGATACCGTTATTATAAGGATAACTCGCCAATGGTAGATGTTCATTCCAATGTCCTTTGAATTGTAATACGCATGATCCCAACATATCTTCTGGCTCAATAGTCTCAGATTGGCGGATTGTCCATCGGTGCGAGGTGGCTTCGATGCCTCAAATTCAACTTGACTGGTTCCTTCATCGATCTCTTCGAAATCGAAGTGGTCGTGGATCTCTATCGAGACGATCGATCTTTGGTACCCCATGCAAACTCACTATATGACTCATAAAGAGTTCAGCTAATTTACGGGGAAAACTTCTCCACGAATAGGTAGGAAATGCGGACTTGGTGGTCGATCAACTTCTGCCCAATCATAGTCATGTCTGCGAGTTGTGGAAGGGGCTTGGATAAAATCCATTGTGATGTGCTCCCATTTCCGATGCGGAATGGGTAGGCTGTAGAAGTCGGAAGGAATTTGTCTCTCTGCCTTTACTTGGCAGCTAAGCACTTGGATACACCCTTTTCAGCGAGCCTCTTTTCATCACTGACCGCGATATGTCACTCCTTGGTGTCACGGGTACATCTTGGTACTCACCAGGGTGCATGGCATCTGCGGAACTATGGAGCCTCCCATATTTGCCCTTTTAACTCTTCGAATTTCTTTGGAACACAAAGTCCCAGAACCAATCGCAGGCTCCATTAGTTCCTAATACCCAAAAATCCGTTGCCACTTCTTGACCTTTCTTCTCATGCTCATCAAATAGGGATCTTCTAGTTGTGCCTCAAGAATTTGATTAACAAGTATCGGTCGTAGTAGGAAGCTAGCGAAAAGTGCTCCCGAAACATGCATTTCCAACTGAACACCCAACTCTCGCAATTCGACCATCAACGGAAGTTGTATAGTGCACTATATAAGCAGAGCACAGCAAACTTCACCTTTCCAAGGCATCGCCACTACATTTGCTTTACGGATGGTAATTAATAGTCTGATCCCATAATCCTTAAGTAACTCAGTCCACCTCCTTTGCCTTAAGTTTAAGCTAACTACGGGTGAACAATATTTAAGGCTCTTGTAATTCGATAAATAATTGTACGTCGCCCGTCTAGTAATGCCTCCATGTCTTCAATCACGAATATTCTTGCGTGAGTTCGAGTCATGGGTAGGATGGTCGACTCGATGTTTCTTCAGGCTATGCGGAGGTTATACGCCACAACTCTCTTATGTTGCATCAACACACAACCTAAACCCTGATATGAAGCATCGCTGTAAACCTCGAATCCCTCGTTGCCCTCACAGCGTCGACAATTTGTCTCGGCTCTCCTTCGGTGTTTAGAAGCTTTCCTCACATGTGATCAACTCAAATTTTACCCCTTTTCTAGTCAAGCGGTGAAGTGGTCACGCTATTTTGAGAACCCTTCTATGAACTGCGATAATACCCGCTAATCCTAAGGCTTCGGCACTTACATCCGCCGTAGTTGGATTTGTTCCCGGTTGCCACCGCCTCTGCTTTACGAGGGTCCACGCTAAATGCCATCGGCGAAACCACGTGCGAGAAATCCCTCGGCTCGACCAAAACTCACATTTGCTATACTTAGCATACAGCGATCTTTGCCTCAAATCTTGTAACACCAAGCCCAAATGTCTCTAGCGCTCTAACTTCGCTTCGAATACCTTAAGATGTCGTCGATGACGATGACAAAAGCGATCTAAGTATGGACGGGCTTGGGTTCATCGAGATCCATGAAAGCGGTGGGACGTGGTGAGTCAGAAAGAACATCTTCTAGAAACTCATAATGTCCATATCTGGAGTCACGAAGATCTTTGTCTTGGAATGTCTGGTTCCACTAATCATGCATGATGGTACCTGACCTCGATCGATCTTGGAGAACACTTTTCGCACCATGGAGGTACAGTCAAATAAATCATCAATCCTAGACGAGGATATTTATTACGAATGGTGACGCCCGTGTTGGAGTGCATTTGGTGGCTCAAGCATCGCCAGTCTATACACGACCTCAGTACCATCCTTCTTCCTGAAATAACGGCGCTCCGAGAGTGATATTGGGCTGTCGTCCCCCGTCCACCGGCTCTTGTAGGCGGGCCTTGATTCTATCGGCTGGTGGTGGTGCCATTCTATAAGTGGTAGGGAAATAAGGGTGTGGGGACCCGTGTGGGGAAAATCTACCTCTGGATTACGGAGGTGGACACGGAAGATCGTCGGGAGCCATCCTGAAGTCTACCACTCTGATGTCTACTCTATTCTTGTAAATTACAGCTCTGATATCCAACTATATGACTGAAAATCCCGAACCTTGGTAAATACCAGCATAGATAAAAATCAACTTTGAAGGTGTAGCTCAGCTCTCATAAGGCCTCTTGTGGTAGTCGGTCGTCTAAATATTACTTCTTGCAGATAATCCATTTAAACTTTATGGTTGAAGTGGCCAATCCATCCAAGAATCATCCCGACCGAGGTCTATTAATATCAAATCTGCTTCCATACCTTGGTTCTCAATAGAAAATAAGCTACCTTATCTATCTGGGCGTAGAACTCTCACATTGGTGTAAATCTCTAGACCACACTCCCAAAGGAGCAGAAGTCCTCCCAGAGCTCGTCTGACATCTCTAGTGAAATAAAGGGGTGTGTAGCTCAAGGTCGATAAACACGTGCGTAGTCACGAAATAGATAGAAATGTACCTATCCATGACGTGAGGTGTTTGTTATCCCCGATGGTCTTCATGAGACTACGCCTCTGGGGTGGGTAGATCCTCTAATCCTCTGCCTCTATAAGCTGTAATAGTTGGTCCCATCTTTGAAGGAACCTCAAGTCTTTTGTCACGATATCAGGTCCCTCCAGCTGTCCACTATCCCTTTGGGCGAGCTTTGATCTGGAACTCTGAATCACAGGTGGATCTCGATGAAGCGATCCCTCCTAAAATATCGCATCTGCACAGCATTAGCATGTATTATCCCACGGGCATGACATCATGATTCTTATGACATCACAAAGTAGAGCGTAAAGCGCCTCGGTCGTTGACCCTGAATCATTGCCACCAGGCTCGGTGAGATTAGAACCTTACTGTGTGTGTCCACCTCTCGAAACCCACTACTGGCGGTACCACGTGTGTCTGGATCCTCTGCCGCTGAAGACCCAAGGCTGAAACTACCCTCTTGAATGATCCACGACTAAGGGTTTCAGAAGATAGTCCATATATGGTCGGCCGCTGATACGGCGTGTCGAGTCTGCCTCTCTACCTCTAGGCGGCGTCTCTCATCGGCCCGGTAAGTGCGGTTGATTTTGGAACAGGAATGTAAACGTGACGACTGTGAGATATTCTGCTTGCAAACTACTGCGACCAGATTGGGAATGCGATAAACTATCGGGCATCTGTCGTGCTGGGAAGGCGTCTTTTTATCTTGCTGGGCGGGTGTGCCAGAACTCGCCTCGTGATTCGACAGTGGGGAACATTCGGATGTGAGGCGACCTGGTGTGGGTGCGACGTTCTATGTCATCTCGTGCCATGCCATGTGCCTGACGAGAGACAAATATCGTTTGTGCTCGTGGTTGTTGTATATAATGGGTGCTCTCGCGTATGTCTGAAGTGATGGGACGCCGTGGGATCGTCGTATATCAAAAATTATTGCTCCCAGGCTCTACAGGCCTGTGGATCTCCTGGTACTACTGAGTGAACCCACTCCTCTCAGTTGGCCAGGAGCCTGTAGCTCAGACTGAGTTTTCCCCATGAGTGGTGCCATAGGGCTCCACGAGAAGCTGTTGGGACCTACGTCTACCTACAGCGCCATCTGGAGGCTTGTTTCGAAGAATCAAAGCAGAATGGAGTCTCGGTGATGGGTTTGGGAAGGTATCTGGCTGTGGATGGTCGCACCATAGCATACAACCCAGGGTCAAAGCCTAGGGCTACGATACCAAGGCGGCGGGTTGACCGGATATAACTCAGGATTTCAGGGTGGTCCGCTAGTGAAGTCCCACTTTATAATCCCTAGGGAAGATGCGGGTTAGAACCCACCTTAAGGAAGGAGTAACACCATGTATTAATTTAATACCCCAATTATACATAAATATATATAAAAACCATAGCAATTACCGTAGGTCTCGCAAGGGTTCCATACGAATATCAGAGCGTTCTAAGAGTATTTTGGATTTAGGGGTACAAGTAGAAATGAATAAGTCTAATACAACAACCTCAGAATAGATAAATCGATGGAAATGCAATAATTTATAGGTGAGAGAAGAGAGAGAGAGAGAGAGACGTCAAATCTAGCGCTGGTAAACCCTCTGTTTATGCGGACTTCAGGGAGCAGAGATAAAAAAAAAAAACAATAAAGCGTGAAATAAATCTCAATGAGTGGCATAATTTATATGGAAAATAATGTTTTAATTTTTTCTTGAAAATTTGTCTCTCAAAACTCGTCCATACTTTATGTTCCCCGTTTAACAAACATTTCACAAAACCCAACTTTACCAAAACCCAACAATATGAAGTCATGCTCAATAAATTAACTCACTTCATTATCAAGAACCAGCATAAACTGAATCTATTCACCATAGCTAATTGATGCATAAAACATATGAGCGTCATGTTGTACAATTAATTATGGAAAATACAAAATCATGCTATTGAAAAATGTCTCTTTACTCAAAAACCAACAATGCATATATATAAGCAAGCTATGTACCTTACCCTATCTGCCTACGATGTATCATACCTTATGCACTAACGATATTTCATACCATATACACTAACGATACACACCATGTACCCATCCTAAACCGTCGGTAATCCCGACCTCACAACACCGTGGCATCTAATCAACATCATACATACCATGTCGAACCTAAGCGAATTAAGTGAAGCCCAGCCTCACGGTGGTGGAATAACATATAGCCCGGATTTGGATGAAACAACCTCCGTCCTATGTGGCAAAATCCAGAATGATACCAAACCGTTAGGTCCTGCGAACCTCACGTCACCGTGGTAAAAACCCGAGAATGCCACCCAACCGTCGAGTCGAGCCGACCTCAACGTTCACCGTGGCAAAAACCCAGAATACCAAACCGTCGGGTCAAACCGACCTCACGTTACCGTGGCAAAACTCAGAATACCAAACCGTCGGGTCAAGCGACCTCACGGCAACGTGGCAGCTAATAAACCGTCGGATCAAACCGACCTCTCAAACCTTGATGGCAGCTAGTAAACCGTCGGGTCAAACCCGACCTCACGGTCGATGGAATTAATATATGTGGATTGGATAGGGCCAACCTCACGACAAGTGGCAATCCCGATGTACTACAATATAATCTTTGAACCCTATATCGGTACAATATGGTACATCACCTTATAACCTCCAACTCAATGACCTTACTCATGTGTGCCTTTCCCAAGATCATAGCATCTTAGGTTAGAATTTATCAACACTTTCCTGACTCGATCCACTACATTGAAGATCTTTGATTTCTCCAATTCATGTCGAAATTTGAACCATACCTCCATGACCATATTCCTTAACCATTTATTAAACATATATTTTAAAATCCATTTGCCAAATCAATAATTTCTCAAGGGGTTAAAACAATCTACATGCCCAAATTATCTAAATACCACATAATCACCCAAGGAACGATTACAACTTCAAGCAGTGAAAATGTTGTGAGAATTCACATGAAATGTTAACTTGTTTTATATGAAGCAAAGAAAGTCATGTTTGAATGCAGCCAACCATTTTGATCAAAAACAGTATATATGCAAAGTATTTAATCATAATAGATATATTCGACATAACCATACAAATCATTTAAAACATATAACCCACTCATGACTACGAGGCCTTTCAGTCTTGTCCTTCATGAGGATGTCGTCTCCATTTCGGCGTGATGCACATAATATAATAAAATACACTTAAGAGCTGTAAATTGAACCAACGACATTCTGGAATATCCCTAAGGCCTTAGAACAACGGTGAGGAACTATGAGATCATCTAATTGAACTCCGACGGTCAAATTACACAATGTGCTATAGGCGATACGAAAATTGGGGCTTTTCACGGGAGCTAATTTCGAAATGAGCGTCAATAATTCATAAAAACATCGAATTTCACTAATACAACTTCAGATTTTCCAGATTGATAATTGGTACTGCCCTATTCGATCCGAACATTTCGTATTACGAAACAACTGAAATGGAAAACTAACCAAGCGTACGTCCAAATTTACAAACCGCACTATCAATGGAAAGCCAAGAGACCGGAACTCATTGGTACCATTATAAATCCAACAGTGCTGTGGTGGCCGGAAAACGAACCGGTAGTTTCGTTTTTCGTCGTAACTTCCAAGCAGTGGAATCTGCGAAAAGGATACCGAAAATGAGTTCGGGAGGGGTCCAAAATGGTGATGTAGGCTATGGGGTGGCGGAAATGGCGGAAATGGCGGAAAAATCAAGAACGATCCGCGATCACGGTGCCGCCCGCCGCCTTTCCCATGCCGGCCGTCGGTAGCGTCCGGCGGCCAGTGCGTGGCCGTGGTGGCGGCGTGACTGTCGGAGGTGCGCACCTTCTGTCCGTGGCGTGTAGCTTTTGGGTGGCCGGTGGTGTCTCGTCTGATCCGTCTCACGGCGCCACCGGTGACTACTGTTGAAATATTTCATTTTGGAGTTTATTTCGGGTTTTGGGAGCTCAGGAGTGTTGTTTGGGCTAGGGTTTTCATTTGGTATCTGGTATGTTTATATAAGGTCTGGCGCTTTCGGGTAAAATCAGACCTCTTGGACTAGCGATGGAGTCTTGCTATTGAACTTCTAATGGCGTGGCTTTTATCGAAGTAGGTCGGTTGTGACCGTTAAGCCGCGTCTATGAACTCATTATCGACGAGGCCTCTGAAATAGTGCCTTAGTCGACCCAAAATTATTCATTCTTGAAAAAGTCAACTTTGGTCAACCCACTAAGCGTTGGTCAAACCTAGTCAACTTTGGTCAAACTTAGTCAAACACGTTTCAACTTGTATTATTTGGTACGGGTCATTACAATCTACCCCCCTAAAAAAAAATTTTCGTCCACGAAATTCGTACCTGTATCCTGGAAGAGATGAGGGTATTGGCTCCGCATTTGGTCCTCGCTCTGATCGCCTCTTGACCGTTGGTTCCTCCAAAGGACTTTCACTAAGGATATGGTCTTGTTGCGAAGCTCCTTCTCTTCCCTACCCAAAATCTGCACTGGCTGTTCTTCATAGGATAAGTCCTCCCTCAGTTCAATTTCTGGTGCCTCTAGCACATGTGAGGGATCTGGGATATACTTGCGTAGCATGGAGATGTGAAACACATTATGGACTCGAGAAAGTTCTTCCGGTAAGTCTAATTTATAAGCCACTGGACCTACCCTCTCAACAATCTCAAAGATTAATGTAGCGAGGACTTAACTTCACATAAACTTCAGCGTACCACGCCCTTCAGGAGAGAGCTTCAAGAATACTCGATCTTCAACCTCAAATTCAAGATCCTTTCTTAAACTTGTCGTAGCTCTTTTGCCTATCTTTGTTGCTTTCAACTTGGCATATAACATTAACTTTGTCCACCGTCGCTGTGCAATCCTCGGGACCTAGTAATTTTCTTTTCGCGTCTCATTCCCGACATAAGGAGTGCGACATTGTTTCCCCATCTGAGCCTCATAAGGTGACATCTCAATGCTTAATTGATAAGGCGTATTATAAGTGAACTCTGCCAATGGTAGATATTCATTCCAATGTCCTTTGAATTGTAATACGCATGATCTCAACATATCTTCTAAGGTTTGAATAGTCCTCTGCGGATTGTCCATCTCGATTACGAGGTGAAAAGCGATACTCAAATTCAACTTGACACCTAGTTCCTTCATCCAATCTCTTCCAAAATCTCGAAGTGGTCGTGGATCTCTATATCGAGAGACGATCGATCTTGGTACCCCCATGCAAAACTCACTATGACTCATAAAGAGTTCCGCTAGTTTACGAGGGAAAACTTCTCACGAATAGGTAGGAAATGTCACGGACTTGGTGAGTGATCAACTACTACTAAATCTTAGTCATGTCTCGAGTTGTGGAAGGAGCTTGAATATAAAATCCATTGTGATGTGCTCCCATTTCCATTACGGAATGGGTAAAGAGTATCGAAGTCGAGAAAGGCTTTTGTCTCTGCGCTTTTACTTGTTGGCAAACTAAGCGCGGATACATACTTTCGACCCTCTCTTTTCATCACGACCACAGTAATACTCCTTATTTGTCACGGTACATCTTGGTACTACCGGGGTGCATAGCATAAGTTGAACTATGGGCCTCCCCCAATATCTTCCCTTTTAACTCTTGATTTCTTTGGAACACAAAGTCTAGAACCAATCACCAAGGCTCCATCGTTTCTAATACCAAAATCCGACTGTTGCCCTTCTTCGACCTTTCTTCTCATGCTCATCAAATAGGGATCTTCTAGTTGTGCCTCAAGAATTTGATTAACAAGTATCGGTCGTAGTAGGAAGCTGGCGAAAAGTGCTCCCGAAACATGCATTTCCAACTGAACACCCAACTCTCGCAATTCGACCATCAACGGAAGTTGTATGGTCTGCATATAAGCAGAGCACAGTAAACTTCTGCTTTCGAAGGCATCATGCCCCATTTAGCTTTACGGATGGTAATTAATAGTGCAATCATAATCCTTGAAATAACTCCATCCACCTCCTTTGCCTTAAGTTTAACTCTTTGGGTGAACGATATTTAAGGCTCTTGTAGTGATAAATAATTGTACGTCGCCCTAGTACAAGTAATGCCTCCATGTCTTCAATGCGAATATTACTGCAGCAAGTTCCAAGTCATGGGTAGGATAATTCAGCTCGTGTTTCTTCAAGCGTACGGAGGTATAGCTGCTCTCTTATGTTGCATCAACACACAACCTAAACCCTGATATGAAGCATCGCTGTAAACCTCGAATCCCTCGTTGCCCTCTGGCAACGTCAACACAGGGGCTGATGTCAACTTCTCCTTCAGTGTTTGGAAGCTTTCCTCACACTTGTCGGTCCACTCAAATTTTACCCCTTTTCTAGTCAAACAGTGAAGTGGTCACGCTATTTTGAGAACCCTTCTATGAGCACAACGATAATACCAGCTAATCTGGAAACTCCGCGCCACATCCTGTAGTTGGTTGTTCCCGGTTGCCCGCAGCCTCTGCTACGAGGGTCCACATAAATGCCATCGGCGAAACCACGTCTTAGAAATCCCTTTCGTCAAACCAAAACTCACATTTTGCTAAACAGCGCCACAGTGATCTTTGCCTCAAAGTGCGTAACACCAAGCCCAAATGTCTCTCATGCTCGGCTTCGCTCGAATACACTAAGATGTCGTCAATGAAAACCCGATGACAAAGAAAGCGATCTAAGTATGGACGGAAAACCGATTCATCGGACCATGAAAACCCATTGGGGCATTGGTGAATCCGAGACATCACTAGAAACTCATAATGTCCATATCTCGTCTAGAATCTTTGTCTTGGGAATGTATGGTTTAATCATAGCGTGTTACCACGACCTCAAGTCAATCTTGGAAAACACTTTCGCACCCTGGAGCTGGTCAAATAAATCATCAATCCTAGGCAAGGGATATTTGTTACGAATGGTGACCTTATTCAACTGTCTGTAGTCTATACACAACCTCAATTCATCCTTCTTAGCTACAAATAACTTTGGCGCTCCCCCAGGTGAAATCTTGGACTAAACCGTCCCCCCGTCCACCATTTCTTGTAGTGAGGCCTTCAATTCTGTCGGCTCATTTGGTGCCATTCTATAAGGTGGTAGGAAATAGAGTCGTACCGGGGACCAAATCAATGGGAAAATCTACCTCTGCGTTACGGAGGTGGACTGGAAATGGATCAGGGGAATACATCACGAAAGTCTCACTCTTTGAGTACATCCTCTATTCTTGCTAATCGTATACCGAAGGCTAGAAATCCGACAGCCTTAAAGTAAACATCTAGCATAGATGGCAGAAATCCTTGAAGGTGTCCGCCTCCGCTCTCCATAGAAGACTACTCTTGGTAGTCACGTCATTACAAAATGTGCTTCCACTGCGGAAGCAATCCATTGAAGCATAGTTTGAGTAAGCGATCCGTCCACGAGAATCACATCTGACCCTTTGAGATCTATTAATATCAAAAATCTAGCTATGCCTTGGTTCTCAATAGAAAATAAAGCTACCCTTAAATGCATGCAGGCCATAGAGACTCTCCTGTGGGTGTGGAATCTCACAGACCACCTCCCGAAAGGCAGGAGTCACCGAACTCAGTGACATACTCCCACGTGAAATAAAGGAGTGTGTAGCTCACTGGGTGTGAGCTGCGATGCATCGTCACCCGAAAATAGATATTCCTATCGACGTCGGGGGTGGCACATTGCCTCTGGTCATAGCAAAAGACACGCACCTCCTGGCAGGGTGTTGATCCCTCTCTCCCCTCTCTGCCCTCGCGGCTAGCTGCGGTGGGTCCCATCTTGAGAAGGAACCTCCAGAGTGCGCCTGTCTGGCATTATCTGGGTCCTCCATGTCCACTAGCCAGCCCCAGGCCCGAACTTTTTGATCACGGAACTCTGAATCTGTTTGGATCTCGAGCCAGGCGGTCCTCCTAAATAATCCTGTCTGCCCACAACGATAGCATGTATTATCCCACGGGCATGGCGATGGATTCTTACATGAGCTCCTGGCCGACGTGGCGCGCAAGCCGGTAGACCCCGAAATAGCTACCACCATTCATTTGTTCGAAATTGGAATTTGTGTGTGTCCACCTCTACGGGAAACCCACTCACTGGCGGTACCACGTCTTGTCCCCCTTTGGATCTGGCTAAAAATTGGTAGAAACTACCCTCTTGGACGATCACGACTAGGGTTTTCACGAAGATGATCCATCATGGTGGCGCGCAGTGCAGGCGTGTCGAGTCTGCCTCTTTACCTCTGCGGCGGCGTCTCTCATCGGCCCGGTAAGTGGGATGATCAGACCACGAGAGGCTCAGGCTATCGTATCTGACGACGGGTCGAAACGCTATTCTTGAACCTCAGCAGCAAATTTGGTAAGGAAACCGACCGCTCTCCTCGAATCTGCGCTCATACTCCGAAGCGTCATACCACCTGGTGAGTGTCTGAACTCCGGCCTCTTGGTCTCGGCGAAAATTTTAGGGGCAAAACTTCGGTCTTGAAAACTGACCTTGAAGCGTGCCCGGAGTGTGGCGTTTTCTAGTCCTCATGCGCCCACCACTTCTTGCATTACCCCGAGCGAGAAACCAGGCTGTCGACTCTTGTCCTCATCCAGGACCTTGCATGCCCTCGTCGAAATTTTCTCTGTGTCATCTAGCCATGATATGGCCACCACCACATAGGTCAGTGGCGCCATCAAAACCTTGCTCCAAGTCTACGAGCGGTCTGATTACTACTAGTGAACCCACTCCTCTCTGTTGGCCGAGCCAGCCTTTCGTGACAGATTTTCCCCCATGAGTGGGTGCAGGAGCTTTCCACGAGCTGTTTGGACCTCATCTGCCTCTGAAGCCATCTGGAGGAAAACTGTTTCGAATCAAAACGAATCAGTCTGTTGATAAGGGTTAGAAGGTATCTAAAAACATTGGATGAAGTCATGCATGACGTACAACTTAATTTAGAAACCTAGAGGCTCTAATACCAAGGCGACGGGACCCAGGCCGGATTCCCTTCCGGTTTCCCGGGTGGTCACTAGTGAAGTCCTTTGTATAATCCTAGGGAAGATACGGTGGAACCCTGCTAGGAAGGAGTAACACTATGTATTAATTTAATACCCAATTATACATAAATATATATAAAAACCCGCAACAATTATAAATGAGGTCTCGTAAAAGTTCCATACGAATATCAGAGCGTTCTAAGAGTATTTTGGATTTAGGGGTACAAGTAGAAATGAATAAGTCTAATACAACAACCTCAGAATAGATAAATGCGATGAGTCTGACAATTTGTGGGCGAGAGAGAGAGAGAGAGAGAGAGAGAGAGAGAGGCGTCAAATCTGTGTGTGATGAGCCCTCTGTTGTCACGGACTGAGACAGATAAAAAAACAATAAAGCATTGAGAAATAAATCTCAATGGAGTGGCATAATTTATATGGAAAATCATGTTTTAATTTTTTCTTGAAAATTTCTTCTCTCACCAGACCTCGCGTCAAGCTCTTTGTAGCATTCTGGATTTAACAAACATTTATAACCAACTTTACCAAAACTGACAATATGAAGTCATGCTCAATAAGTTAACTCACTTCACCGTGAACCTTATAACCTGAATCTATTCCTGCATAGCTAATTGATGCATAAAACATATGAGCGTCATGTTGTACAATTAATTATGGAAAATACAAAAATCATCGCTGTGAAAAAAGTATGTCTTATTTCAAAAATAACAATGCACCATACCATAAAAACCCGGCTATGTACCATACCCTATGCACCTCGATGTATCATACCTTATGCACTAACGATATTTCATACCATATACACTAACAGTACACCACACCATGTACCATCCTAAGCGTCGGTAATCCAGGCTGCAACACCGGTAAGCATCTAATCAACATCATACCATACCATGTATCCATCCTAAACCGTCGGTAAACCCAACCTCACGGCCGTGGAATAACATATAACCGTTGGATGAAACCAACCTCACGTCACCGTGGCAAAAATCCAGAATACCAAACCGTCGGGTCACCTGGAGCCTCGTCAGATGGTAAAAACCCGAATATGCAAAGTGGTCAAACCGACCTCCGTTACGTGCAAACCCGGAAGAATACCAAGCCGTCGGGTCAAAGCGAGCCTCACGTTACAGCGGCAAAACCCGGAATACCAAACGTCGGGTCAAACCGACCTCGCGACAGCGTGGCAATAACTCCTAGCATTCGGATCAAGCAGGCCTCAAATGGCGAGTGGCAACTAGTAAACCGTGATTAGGCGACCTCACGGTCAAAACGGATTAATATGACCATTGGATAGAGCCAACCTCACGACAGAGTAACAATCCCAATGTACTACAATATAATCATGAACCTATATCTAGGGTACAATATGGTATCACCTTATAACCTCCAACTCAGTGACCCTTACTCATGTGTGCCTTTCCCAGCGTCACCGCATCTTAGGTTAGGAATTTATCAACTTACTCCCACAACTCAATCCCTTTATTGAAGATCTTTAGTTTCTCAATTCATGTCATTGATTCATACCTCCATGACCATATTCCTTAACCATTTATTAAACATATATTTTAAAATCCATTTCATAAATCAATAATTTCTCAAGGGGGGTTAAAACCCAATCTACATGCCCAAAATATCTAAATACCACATAATCACCCAAGAAACCAGTACAACTTCCAAACAGTGAAAATGTTGACAAAAATTCACATGAAATGTTAACTTGTGTTTTTATATGAAAAGCCACGAAAGTCATGTTTGAATACAGCCAACCATTTGATGCTTGATATATGCAAAGTATTTAATCATAATAGATATATCGACATATCCCAAATCATTTAAAAAACATAGCCCACTCACGACTCTGAGCCTTCCCAGTCTTATCTTAAGCGAGATCGTCTCGACTGTGATGCACTATAATATAAATAAAATACCACTTAATTTAATAATTGAACCAACGACATTGGAATATCCTGGGCCTTAGAACAACATTCAGAACTATGAGATCATCCTAATTGAACTCAAACCAGATTAAATTACACGATATTGCCCCTATAGACGATACTAAATTAGGGCTTTTCACGAGAGCTAATTTCCCAGTGAACGTCCAATAATTCATAAAAACATAAATTTATAATACAAGCTTGATTTGCAGTTGACCAATTGGTACCCTATTTCAGTCCCGACATTTCGGTAATTAGCCGAAACAACCTAAAAATGGAAAACTAACCAAGCGGCGTCCAAGGGTACAAACCACATATATTGACCAAGAGACCGGGAACTCATTGGTACCATTACCTCAGTCCAACAGCGTCACTGTGGTGGCCTGAACCCGATCTAACCTTCCTACCGATTTCGCTCGCCGTAACTTCCAACCGGAAGCACCGCAAAAAGGACCACTAAATGAGTTCGGGGTCCAAAAATGGTGGAAATGAGCTACGGGGTGGCCTGAATGGCCTAAATGGCCTAAAAAATCAAGAATCATCCACTGATCACGGTACGCTGGGCGCTCACGTACCGATCCGGCGCTGTCCGACGGCGCAAGGTGGCCGTGAAATTTGGCCGGCGTGGATCAGTCCGAGGTCGCTGCAGACCTTCCTGTCCGGGCGCCAGGTAGCTTTGGTGGTCGGTGGTGAACTCCCGTCTGGTCCGATCTCTCACTACTACATGTGACTACTACTAAATGTATTTCCTATTGAGAGTTTTTATTTTTGGTTGAGCTCGGGCGTTGTTTTGGGTTGGGTTTTCATTTGGTATCACAAGCTATGTTTATATAAGGTCTTAGGGCCGCCGTAAAAAATCCTGCATATAACTGACACCGATAAGGTGCTACTATTGAACTCTAATGGCCGTAACTTTTATCCGTAAGCTCCATCAGGACGCTCCGCCTGCCTATGAACTCGCATCGCACGAGGCCTAATAAATAGTGCCTTAGTCAACCCAAAATTATTCATTCTTGAAAAAGTCAACTTTGGTCAACCCACTAAGCGTCGGGTCAAACCTAGTCAACTTCGTCAAACTGGGCCAAACACGCTTCAACTTGTATTATTTGGTACGAAGCCATTACATACCCTTTGCACTTCTTCTTTAAAACCCCAATAAAATGCATCAATTATACCTCGAGTGTATAATTCATGGCATGGTAGAAAATGTCCATCCGTGTTGTCGATATATCCCATGCTTGTGGCACCTCTCTTCAAGAATTCAACCTCCCATGCCGTGTAGACTCTCATCCTCCTCATTAACACAATGATTCTCCTCTCTCAACAAAGGAGAAACTGAGGGAAAAAATCCGCTTCATGAATGCCTCTACCAGTCCTTCCCAAGTTTTCACTAATCCCACTGGTAGTGAGTCAAACCATGTGGCTGCTACATCTCTCAATGAGAATGGGAAGAGTTGGTCGATCACATCAGTCTCACTCCATTCGGGTCACAAAGGTTCGCCATCCTCATAAATCTCCTATATGCTCATTTGGATCTTCAAGGTAGGCCGTTGAACCGTGCCGCTTGAACCATTGTAATCAAAGTCAAGCTTCAACCAAAATCGCTTTGCTTCAATAGGGGCTGTCTGGCCGAGAGTACTCTCCTGAATGATGTGCCCAAAATTCCTCCATTATACAGCCTCTGGTCTCTCTCGCTTTCTTCTTCCGAATAGTCTGCAATCTTTCTATTTGATTAGCCATACTTCTATCTTATGCACTAGGAGCTTTTCTTAGAATTTTCAGGGTTATTTCAATTTCTGTATCCAAAGGCAATAGTCCTGCTTCTGATTTTCTATGCATTTAATATTCTCCTGAAAGTGGAAACACACTAAGATCAAATAGAGTCAGTGATAACAAAAATTATATATTCATTGTCACACCCTAAATTATACCCTGACAGTTTTATAACATGTTTAGGGTATAATAAAAGTAAAAGTATATTTTTTTCGGAATAAAATAAGGCTAAAAATAAATTTTTTGAAACCAGGAATTTATACAAAAGACAAGGGTAATTGGTCTTTCACCAATTTAGGACCCAAGGGTTATAATTTAATAAGAATGTATTCTAAAGTGAAAATAAGATAAGTCAAGATTGCAATTAGATGAAAGTTGAATTGAGAATAGATAAGAAATGAAGGACTTAAATGAAAAAAATGGGAAAAGAATTCACATGTATAAGGCCAAACACGGGCCTTATTTCGAATCAAATATCCCATTGGCCCTTATTTCGAGAGCAAAATGTAGAGAAGAGAAGAGAAGGGGAGAAGGGGAGAAGAGAAAAAGAGAAGAAGAAGAAGAAGAAGAAAGAGAAGAGAAGAAGAAAGAAGGAAGGGTCAAAAAGAGCAGTGCGTGGGAATTGCGATGGTTTCGGGGTATGGAAACTAAGATTTTGTATGGTTTGTATGGATTGTTATGGGTTGGTGAATTTGCGGATTTTATATGAAATTCTCCTCGAACCAAATGTGGCTCGAGGTGTTAAAGAGTGTGATTACTGTTAGAGTATGGAATCTTCCCTGGCATGGATTTTAGGTACTGAAGTACGGGTTTTTACGGATTAGTTCGATTTTGTATGGACTTTGTTGGATTTAGTATGGAACTTACTAAGGTTTATGTAGAACTCAGACGGAGGCTATGCTTGGTGTAGAATTTGTATGGATTTTGAACTTTGGTTTTATTTATACTTAGGTGATTTCTTGGGATTGACAGTAGGATGGTTTTACGCTGCCAGACAAGCTGCGGCTATGTTTCAGGTATGTTTGTGGCCTCAATTTGGGAGGATATTGTGGCCTGTGGACGCGGTCGTTCGGATGGCTTCGAGTCAAATCGGGCATGTACCAAGCTACCATGAGCCTTCCTGGCACGCAGCCGCGTGAACCTACACTATCGCCGGGTCGGGCTCAAAATTCCAGCCGGTACGCACTGCGTGGCTCTCCATGCACCAGATACTCGTGCACTTCAGCATCAAACTTCGAACGACCATAACTTCTTCGTCTGAACTCCGTTTTGGGTGTTCTTGGACTCTATGGAAAGCCCTTTTAAGTCTAGAATCCATCCATATATATTTTGATAATATTGAAACTCATATTGAGTCAATAAATCATGAAAATAGTAGGCCCTGCAGGTTCTACTTGGGTCACTATTTGATGAGTGCCTAAAACACTCATATTATACCCGCGTCGGTTTTTCTTTTTCATGTTTATTTTATAGTTAATTTCATAGTTTTTTGTGGCTAGACTCCTGAAGTGGTGTTTCGCGGACGCAGTGCATCGGAGAAAAAGGCAAGCACAAGAAGCAACCGTGGAGATAAGGAGGCATCGCATGAAGAGGTCCTGAACGCCGCGACGTCTCCTACTTCATGACGCCCCTTATCGGACGCCCCAACGCCGCTAGACGTCATCAATCCATCGCGGTAAGTCAACAGCGGCAACGACATCGCGACGCCTCAACGTCAGCGACGTCGCGAAGCTCCCGCTTTCGCATTAAAAGCAAACGGAGGCGAGATTCGAGGCACGGAATGGTATGAGTCGTGGCACTGGAAATCGTGAGCAAGAGTGACGTAATCTCGAAGAAGAACTAGGACTTCAGATTGCTTTGATTCGACAATGGAACTTATGTTTTATATATCACATACTGTGTTTTCATGATCATCATGTTCTAGGATCTATACCTGTGGTCTCACAACCCCGTCACTGGATGGATTAAAGTTGATTAATTTATATTATTTAGTTATTTATGATTTATTATTATCCGCGACTCAGATCAATTACATGGTAAATGTTCGGGCCTACATTAGGATGTTCATGCTAGAGATCCGAGATTCGAGAGATGAGGGATACCTGGGATACGAGCAGAGCGTACTCCTTTGGTCGTAGTCGGGTGAATAAGATATTCCCGATCCCGAAGGTGGCAAATAAGGTTAGAAATATTTGGCATTTCGAGTACCGAATCGGGATAGAGATATACCCAACTCTACTAGCCAGACAGCAAATACACCTCGAGAGGGTATCCGTGACAGCATCACCTAGTCATTAAGAAATCATAAATAAATCGAACAACTTCATCTTTAAGAAATAATCCATCGAACGTGGCGTGTGGGGAGACATAGCCCTAGTCTTCAATACACAGTAATTCAATAAGATCGATAGTTTAGTTGAAATTCACACATTTGATTTCTTTCTCACAATACGTTTACTCAGATAATATCTAAAAAGCACATCTTTGTATTCAATTCTCCTGTCCCCGTGGATCGATATCCATACCTTTTGGTACATTATATTACTTGGGGCGACGCGTGCACTTCATACGTATAGACGGAGAGCACACCACATTTTCTGGGCCTTATCAAGTTTTTGCGCGCTGCCGGTGGACAGTTTAGATCGATATAGAGAATAAAACAATTAGATATTACTCAAATTTTTCATATTATAAGTGCTGGTAATTTGGTATCAAGTAGTCGCAGATTGGGCAGCTAAGTTTCAGCGAGTACATGCGACGACGAGACCAGGTCAACCAACACCTGTTTGATCCTGAGCCAGAAAGAACTTTACACAGAATACGCGAGAACGTAGAACCGAATGCATCAGAAATTTAGGCAAACACGGGTGATAATGAAGAGCAGGACTGAGCATTGAGCAAACGAGCCCCAGAGAGGCCTAATGGTAATCATGGAAGGAATCACAATCGTGCCGCTTATACTGTACCGTGATGATCATATGCTAAGAGTCGCACTCCCGCCTGGCGCCTGTTCGCATGCCCATCGACGACCACCCATTCGTGCAAACAACTTCGAATCGTCGCATCATTACGTGATGCTACGTGAATATATCGCTTCACGGACTACCCCACGAACCCGAATATGCATCCGACCAACTTCCTTGAAGTCCGCGACATACGATCAAGTACAATGCAGTTATCGGTAGCACTGTAAGCTAGGCTTTTCCACTCACTCAGTGATCGAAAGGCACCGGCTAATAAGTCACTCGTATTCCATTACCTCGTGGAACGATCTAGTGCAAATCCCGACCAAGTTCTTCCCACTCGAAAAATCGCACAACTTTGTGCAAGAGATCAATACTTTTTGGGCAACTGTAGGGGAGAACCCGGCGCAGGGTACGACGTATTTCTTCACGGTAATTACTAAGAAAGTGCCCGCATCACAGACTAACCAGATGGATGCAAGTCCATACTTTCTATAATGGGCTGAGGAACGCTACTAGAATGTTGATTTGATGCCTCTACTGAGGAGCACTAATGAAGAAAACCACCTTAATTGCTTATGAAATTGAAGATGTCGCAAACTAACACAAATCGCTGGCCTTAGTGGTAAGACTACACCAAAGAAAAGCCACGGGTAAGTACCGTATAATGAGGTTCCTTAACAATCCGGTTAATCATGCTGCACACCGACTGCCAGCTTGACTAGGACAGCAAGGTACAACAAATGCCATACGCATCAACCCATAAAGGAGTCAGGTGAATCTGCGGGAGGACAAAGATAATAGCAATGCACGTCGCGCTAGAAATCAACCGTAGCGTGCCCAAGACGTGTCGAGGTTCAACTGTAATCAATCACAAAGAAGAAGGACAATATGGGGGGAAACACTATCGAATCAAAATCAAGGCCAAGGGTGGCGACAATCGTAATCATAACAAATGTAATAGCCAAGGGTATGGACGGAGGAATAACCTGTAACAATATGCCATCAACCGGCTAAGAACAACCTCCCCGAGAAAAAGGTGGACCTAGAACAAGCTCTCGTACGTATGTTAACTCTCCCCACTGGGCTTTCATGAATGAGACCATGACATGCAGTAACAACTGGGGCTTGAACAATCAAGCAAAGACAATCGAAAGAAATTTTATACTAAATGGGTCAACGGGCAAACTTATTAACCGAAGTATGCTGTGTTCATTACCAAGCAATTCAGAAGTAAACCCAAGAAGAGATGGGAATGAACATGTTAAAGCAAGCCATGCCGAAGTGGAAGGAATTGGAAATACAATACAAACCCCGCTTGTAGAACGCTTGAGAGATCGAGAAGGTCATCCACGTAGTGCACGACGATGCGTATAAAGATCAACCCACGAAGCGCCCCTGCATACCCAACTCGAAGCAAAGGCCAACCACCAATTCCATATCCACGCCTAAAGAAGCATAAGTCGGATAAGCAGCTTCACTAAATTCATGGAAGTGTTTAAAAAGTTACACATCAATATCCCATTCGGCCGATGCTTTGAACAAACGCCCGCTATGAAGTTTATATGAAAGACATAATCGCCTTAAGAGAAGATCGGGTCGACTTTGAAACGCTTAACTTAACTCGAGGAATGTAGTGCCATACTGTAGGTGAGTTTCGCTACAAAAGCTTAAAGACCTGTGCGCTTCACTATTCCATGCACCACTGAAATGCTATTCGAGAGAGCTCTTCAGGATTGGGGTGCCAGCATTAATCTCATGCCCTTATCCATTTTTAAACGATTAGGATTGGTGAGGCTTCATTCCAACTACAACACACTCTCAGCCTTTGCCGATTGCATCTTTGAAACATCCGAGAGTAATAGAAGATGTCCTCATGGAAGGTTGATAAGTTTATCTTCCCAAAGATATTTCATCAGACTAGATATGGAAGAAGATAAAGAAATACCCATAATCTTCGGGTAGACCGCTCTAGCAACCCAGGCAATGATTGATGTGTGTGTTCGTAGAGGAGAACTAAAATTGAGAGTACAGGACGACACTACAAGAAAAAAGGTATTCGATGACAGTTTTTCACCGTCAAGATAAGGTATATATGTTAAGATAGATTGGTATGCTCATATGTCATCTATGCCAGTGTCAAGAAAGGCTAGTGCTGTTGACATATGCATATGCATGTTGAACTTATTTTATCATCGATGGATCTTACTAAATGACATATAATATTATCTCTCTTCTACTGGCAAGGTTAGGTTAGACATATGTGACGCCGATTCACGATTGGTCAAGATTATATTCACGCCATATGTTAAGCTTGAGTATAATATACGTCAATTTGTTTCATATGGATTTTAGATTTAATTTGTATATATTTGCAGATGGTGTTTTTCATCAATGTGGAAATTTTATTAACTTCGTCTCTCGTGTTCGAATATAATTTATCAGATGTCAATATTTATTTTTCATAATCAAGGAAATCAGGTTTGTTATGTGAGGTCGTGACATATAGAATATGCCAATAACTCAACCTCAGAAGCCAAATGTTATGCACCATAATTGAACCTGCTAGAAATTGAATCCATAATCAAAAGTAAAAATCAACTTTCGCATTATGTAACTAAAATCTAAGCATCCAACTTCAAAATTATCTAGTATAAACACTGGCGCATGATATTCTATTATCATCAAATACATAACAACATCCATGGACGATGTTCTATTATCATCAAATACATACAAGACATTTGTAAAATATGTCCAAAACTAATAGTTACATGACAATGAAGCCTCTCGCATAATCATTTTCCTGTGAAAATCAGAGTCGCTTACCATGTTCCTCAGAAAACCCGCAATTGTCGCGTAATGTCACATAACCTGTATGAAGAAAACAACATTAGTTTGTTTATATTTCAAATATTAACATATAAAAATATACAAACATGTACCCAAATGTATTTCAAATAACCTAGCAAGTATACATAATCTAAATAGATATTTTACCCAAAAGAATTACAAATATCTAGTAGTTTCAGATGATCATAAAACTTATGTGTGTGATCTTGTTCTTTACAAAATATATCTATTGTAAATGTCACCTAACCTTTAGCAAAAAAGAAAAAAAAAATCGGTTCATGTTTATTTTTTAAAGTTAAATTATTAAAAATTCAATGTGAAGAAATCCATGTCCTGGATGTATTAAACACGCCGCTAATCCTTAGCAAGTATGAGGAAAACAACATTGTTTTATGCTTGGAGTCCATTGGAAAATATATAAACATATATCTAAATACATCCAAATATATTGAATGTAACTTAGCAACTATACATATATAATCTTGTATTATTAACAAATATATGAAAAGAATGTGAATATATACCAAAAAATAGCAAAAAATTAATAATAGAACTCGCATAAACAATTAGAACTTATACATGATCTGTACTTCTAAAATTGCAAGTGTTAAACATGTAGCACAACCTTTTAAAAAAGAAGGTAACAAAGATTTTTGTTCATGTTTCATTTAATAAAAAAAAGAGAAAAGAATATATATATATATATATATATATATATATATATATATATATATATATATATATATATATATATATATATATATATATATTTGTATGTGCAACAAATATGACCCAATACCTCTTGGAAAAAATAAAAGATAATATTAGTGTATGGTTGTTTAATAGCATTAATAAAAAGGATAGAAACTTGCTCAGACTCCAACTATAACTAAAAAATTTAAGCAACTCATGATTTGTAGGAAAGAAAAATACAAATATATAAAGTTATGTACCTGAAAATATCCAAAAGAACTAGTTGCAACTTGACATGGTGGCTAGAACCTAGACATGATGTATGCTCTCAAAATTGCAACTACTGCAACTATCATCCAACCCTCGCAAGTGCGTCGTACTTTCATTACCTTTTGATATGTTTATCAAAACAATATTAATTAACATATAGCGTAATATATGCAAAAGAACCTAACAAAACATATATAATAAAAATTGACATGAATTTGTATTTCAATCAAATATATTTTAGAAAATATATCAATATCGACTCAAAAGTGTTCAAAAGCCCAACATTCGTGACGTTGACAACAAGATCCCATGCTTGATATTTGTAATCTCAAAATTGCAATATCGCAGGTCACTTTCACCTCGCAAGTAAGACAAAAGTAGCATTAATTTAACCTTATCTTTAAAAAATGTTAATACACAATTCATATATACCCATTATATTTGATCCAAGATGAAAGTGGTTAAAAATGAGGCCTATTCAGATCTCATTTCATCTAACTCAGCTCATGAATAGGTTTTTTTCCCTTTAAACTAAAATATATGGTATAAAAAATATGTTACTATGCAACATTAAGTATAAGTTAATGTTCTCATACAGTTGTGAAAATAAATAGGTAAATAAACCTGAGATGTTACTGTTTCTATTTGCAATTATATCTCGTATATCGTATAACAAAATATCCGCACATGACACCATCCAATTGTTTAGTCCCGTGAGCAAAATTATATCAACAAATTTTATGGTTAAGTGACATCATGTGAATTTAATTACATTTTTCATCTTTCATCCCTTTCATAACAATAAATTACATAATGTTAGCTTCAAGTGCAAATGTATTAGCTTGTTATTATATTTCATATATTGATGTCATAGAAGAAAATTGCAGCTAGCAATTGTAATTAATAAATATTTTATAGATGAACTATTTGATTAAAGATGGATAAACAATTGGACTATTTATAAGAGAAAGAAGAAAGAAAAAAAAAATCAAAGTTGAAATACAGTGAACTTAATATATGATGCAATATAAGGTGTACTTGTTGATATAGAATGACGTAGAAAATAAATCAGACCTATGTAACTTCATTAAATCTATTCAAAGGATAGACTAGCTTCCTTACCTATGGATATCTAACTAATTTTAAGGATTCTAAATACATATAAGGTATACTAAGATGATAAGAAAGATGCAAAGAACAAATCACATCTAAGTAACTTGATCAAATCTATTCAAAATATTGACTTGCTCTCTTATCTACACACATCTAAATAGTTCTAAAGATTGTAAATGCAATAGATATGAATCAAAAATTCAATATTTGTTTTTCTTGTAACCATCATTTCAAATTGATGACATATGTATTCATTAAATCATTAGGTGCATGAATTTTCTAAAGTTTGATCTTTCACATCAAAAAACCATCATTGAAAAAATTTGTACTTATGAATTTTGAACAAAATCTTGCATATTTTTCTTATAGTTTCTATTACTATTTTTTGAGATATTAATTGTAGAAGCTGAAAATGGATAATGAATCTTTCAATTGCATAACAAAATAGATTTATTCATTTTTAGTTATACTTCATTACTAGTTTAATAGTTGACATATGAATATATTGTCTTTATAAGAATGTATATTATATTTTCATAAGTTGATCAAACCAATTCATTAATTATCACTCTCAACTCAACTTAAGAATATGAAAAAATACTAAAAACTATGAAATAAGAAAATCATATATGAGAACATATAGACTTCGTACATTTCGAAAATCAAGTAAACTTTCTTGGTAAAGGAAATCAAACATAGATATGGCTTAAAAAGTTAAGAAATTGACAAAGTTTTGAATAAGATAAAAATATAACTTCAATCACTATCCACTTCAACTTTTATATCCTTTCTTCTTTCGAGACGTAAAAATATTTAAACCCCTATAAAAATTAAATTAAATTAAGGCTCATTTTTCTCACGTATAAAACAATACAAATATGGTAAACTTCTATGTTGACGACCCTTTTATATCTTTTTGTGGGCTGGTTGTTGTAATAACGAGTCCAAATAATAGACTATTTGTGATTAACAATTACGCCAAAACCCAATTAATTTTACAATATAGCAACATATAATTTTGATGAATAACATACATAAGTGAGAGAACTTATATATATGTATATATATATATTAACAACTTACTTGGTTATATGGAACAAAAATAAGGTCTCGCCGATTGAGTGATCAATTAAAGGACAAGAATGAATCTTCGCCGCTGCTTTTTCAATACGTGGGCAATCGTTCCAAATTGACACCATCCCCGATGAAATAAAATATACTCTTTTCTCGTGGATGCATCATCTAGCTGTTCATGTAACCAATTCGATTAAATATCACCCAATTTAGAACTATATTTAAAAAAAAAAATCACTTCTACTTATTTATATTACGAATGTAACAAAGATTACAACAGATCTTACCAAACATGTAAGCATATACAATCTCATAGTCAACTCTTTCGCAAAGAATTACATCCTCCATTTCAGTTATCAAAGGAAGGTTTGAAATTTTATCCCAAAGATAATGATTTGAAAGTCAATTTTGGTTGTCGGTTTACTCCTCCAACACTCCAATAAAATCGTTTTTGAAAACAATTGTATATCCCTAGGATTCTCATATTCAATTTCTTGAGGATGGTATCTTCTTCAATATGTTCTTCTTTTTCCATCATCTTAAACATATAAATAAATATTACATTAAGAAAATAAAACCAAGAGGAAAGAATAACATAACTTCTAACTTGAAAAGCTCATATAACACTAACATTCACCTCATCATTTTCATCATTCATCACAAATGGAGCAGCCATAAAACCTCACATCCAACACCCTCTTATTGTACTAATGCTTTCAAAGAAGTGGGAACAGAAGAAGTGCACTAGGTTGAAGAGGGTAGCATGACCACTAACATGCAAGGGAACTATCCATGGAAATCTCACATCGTAAATAAGTTCCATATGCAACAATGTTCCCTTGAGCTCAAGAGCCAATTTGCATTTACAACCTATAAAACATATATCAGAATATTTAGTATTTTAGTATTACTAATTTTAATTATATTTTTTATAAATGTAATCTTTAGAAAGTCATATACCCGAAGTTAAGCAGTTTCTTATAGTTCCTCGTGCTGATGAGTCCTCCACATGATCCCATAAAGAGCCTTTCCTTGGATTTCTTCATGTTCCATCATTTGTTTCCTTATGTTTGTGCTACTTACTGTATTTGGGTAAAGTGGGGTCATTTCTTTCACAGCAACTATCTCCTCTTCTAACATCCTTATTTTCTCCCTTAATACCTTTTCACATTCATTTTCTCTGTGAGTTTTTGAGGGTTTTGTGTGTTAAAGAACTGTTTAGGTTTCTTTTTCCTCCCTTCTCTAACCCAGATGCTCCGGTGTACTCCAATGCTAAAGTGAGGATATCTTTCTTTTGACCAATACATTTAATCCTCCCTTCTTCAACATCCTTCACCAACTCATCCTACAAAACAATATAGATGCTTATGAAGTTATACTACAAATAAAAATAGAATTAACTGAATAGAATATGTGTTTTGACAACTTACAATATTTTCAACTACGGTGTCTTGTAACATCATCATAATCTCCTTTTCTCATTCTCGCTAGTTTCCAAAATCCATCTATCAATGGGTTTCCTGAACCCGTCTTTGTCTATGAGAAAAAAAAAAACAAAGTAGAATAATTAAACTTTTACAAACATACATATCTAATAAATAATATAAGCTAATTCGCATCCTACTCAATTCTTCTTGAAATCCAACATATCCTTTCCTACTAACTCGATGAATGTAAATATATTTTTGTCTGCCTTTTCTTTTCCCTTTCTTGATTTAATTTCAAACTCGCTGACAACCTATTAGCAACAACTAGTTTTCTCCAATCTTCAATCGAATGTAATTGTACTCACCGGGTGGTCGCAAAGAAGCTCGCTTATCTTTATAAGGAATGATATACTCTTTCGCCAATGTGTTCGAATGATCAATCAGTTCAACTGATACATGATGTTGTTTCCGGTATTCTCATCAACTAAGAATGCACCCTACAACACATTTTCAACCTTGATTATCCAATAAGTATTTAAAGTATAAACAAAAAACAGAAAAAAAAATTTCAAAATATTATTATATACCTTAACACAATCCTTACTAATTTCTCCTTTAATCGATCAGTAGAACCACCCTCCACCAGATGATAGACAAAGCACCATCGTTTCGCAAGCACACCCAAGTATGACACAAGTCAGACATATCCTTCTACCCACTCTATCATTATTATATTCAATGTGAATCTCGCTTCACTTCTCTTTACACTCCCAAGTTTCTCAAAGTCAGCTCTAACCTTTTTTCCTGTTATCTCATGTTTTTTCTTCTCCTTCACCCATTCCCATCACCATCATCATTATATTGAATATGAATATTTTGCTCCTTCCCTCTTTCTCTTTTAGCAATTGGAAGTTTCAAAGTTAGGCCTCGGAGCCTTTTGTCTGAGGCGATCTTATTTTTTTCTCCTCTTTCATGCATCTACATGACAATTAGAAATATATAATTAGCCTCATAATGCATACTTTATATTTACATGAAAAGCATGATATTTTAAGAGTTTACCTGCCCTTTGTTTCTTCTTGGTAAAGGCATCAGAGCACTCTCAGAGTCACTATTCTGCAAATTCCCAAATGATTCAAAATTATGCAATAATAAAAATCACTTACAAATATATCTCACTAAATAAAATAAATTAATCACAAAGATCATGAAGTTTTAATAGGTAGGTTTTTTCAGCTACTGTGTTTACATTTCTATTCATTGTAAAATGTTATTTATCAATTTTCTAATATGATTTTATGAGTTGTTAGATTCCACCCACTTTCCATAAACTTTCAATAGGATTACCCTATATCATATGTAAAATTTGTATCGACATTAACTAGGTGAGTGATGATTTTATTTTGTCTAATATAAATTGAACTTACAATACTAACATAGACACAATATTTATTTAACTATACATAAATTAATCTTAAATAGAAATTAAACTATTTAATAGCATTTAAATATGGTGGTAGTTGTATTTGTTCAAATTGGCTTAGCATGTATATAAAAGGAAAAATACATTATACATTTAATATGAATAAAACACAAACATAACGTTGTTGAACATCATACATTTATATTAACAACACTTCAAAAGTCACACACTTACATATCACTCAATAGTCATAAAGCACTACAAAAAGAAAAAAAAAACTAAGCATGCCAATATATTTAATTTTCAACCCAAGTCCCCTCACAATCAGTACGCACACAAATTGCATCACAATCTTTCAACTTCATCAAAGGACTTTATATCAGGCATCCCATTTGCAAACCCGTGATGCTCCATGCAAATTATCAACCATGTTGGGTCATCATCCTTCATTTCAACATCTCCATTTTCGGGCCTAGATAATACAATAGACCATCTTGGATCAACCTGTCTTTTACATAAAATACTTGTTGGGTTTAGGTTGCCAAAATGAAAGGATCTGGATTTATGTCCTATCTTGCTCAAATCAACTAATGTAACCAAGTTCATCAACTCTACACCATTTATCAACCCAATCACACTTCTGAAAACACAAATATTAAACATGTTATAATCAACAAGGTCCCACATTCTCCGTGATTAACTCCATAAAAACACATGTCACTAAGTACAGGATTCTTATCTTTGGCACTTGCGATTTGCATGGTTGATGCCACAATACTGACACCACTATTTTGGTTGGTACGTGTATCATCACGGTCCTTGACGTGGTAACGACACCCATTAATGATATAACCGGGATATGTCAAAACATGTTGCTCGTCCTGTGCCAACCACTTAAGTTCCTCTTCAATAAGTTGGTTCTTACTTTTTTCATCT
The DNA here is from genome assembly GCA_016808115.1 of Tetrastigma voinierianum. Taxonomy (NCBI): domain Eukaryota; kingdom Viridiplantae; phylum Streptophyta; class Magnoliopsida; order Vitales; family Vitaceae; genus Tetrastigma; species Tetrastigma voinierianum. The sequence goes on from JAEQBH010002183.1 coordinate 456,372, forward strand.
GAAACCTATATGGTTCACTTATGATATGTAAGTCAATGGAATTCAAATTTTATAAGCATTAAATTTCAAGAGTATGTATATCTTTCATACCTTTTCTCTAAGCCAAGAACTAAATGTAATGCATTATGTTCATCCTCCAAATTAATTTCACTCTCTTTTGATTGGACGAGGATATTTTTCTTTCAAATATTTTATATGTTCACTAGCAAGTACAAACAAGTAAATTATGGCTTGTATAAACATTATTCAGAGTAAAAAAAAGGTAGTAAATTTCCATATATACATGACACTTACTCAATATAAGTGGTCGACAATGGCTATATTTTGTGGTGAACATACGATGTGCTTGCTCCACCAATTTAAAGTCATGGATATTTATTGCATGACCACCAGGTGCTGTTTTCCATATTTCCATTCATTTTTCATGCTAGCAGAATCCCACTGTATCGATGTTTGATAAGTACTGAATAAATCGGTGGCCAAAATTCCGCGAATATAGCACTCAAGAATGCACCCTTCGGGATCGAGTACGATCGAACATAGCCCTTTAGGACTCTCATGTATCTTTCAAATGGATACATCCATCTCATGTACACCGGTCCACATAATCTAACCTCCCTTACCAAATGCACTATTAGATGAAGCATAATGTCAAAGAAGGAAGGTGGGAAATATTTCTCCAACAAGCACAAAATTACCACTATTTCTTGTTGTAGATCATTCAATCTTGACACATCCACCACCTTTGAACAAAAGTGTATCAAGAAAAACACAATCTTGTAGTCGGCATATCTAACATGCTTAGCAATACGTATCTTAGTTGCTACTGCAATAGTTGCTGCATAAGTGCATGATAATCGTGGTGGGACTTAAGACCACCGAGCTTTAACTCTTCCATGGACACAAGGTTTCTAAAGTTTGAACATTAACCTTCAGGAACCTTCAAATCAGCTAAAGTCTGCAATACTATTTTCTTCTTTTCTTTTACTTAGAGTATAAATATGCAGTGGGGAAGATAAGTTCCTCTTCAACCCAAACCTTGGTGCTAACTCATACCTTAATCCCATTTCAAGAAGGTCTAGTCGAGACTTTACTCCATCCTTTGTTTTACCGAGAACATTAAGCAAAGTTCCAATGATGCTTTCACAAACATTCTTCTCAATGTGCATGACACTAAGTTGTGTCAATTATATAAAAACTTCCAAGATTCAAGATCAAGAATATAGACCTCTTTCTCTTCCAACAACTTGAATGGGTAGCAAAGATCCACATCGTTTAACCTTTTCTTTCCCATGAGGTACCAATGGTATCAACCTTTCTAAATATTTCATCTCCAAGAAGTTCTTTCGGTAGCCTAAACCTTGCTCACCATTAAATGCCTTCTTTTGCTTTCTAAGTGGATGGCTGCATGGAAGAAATCGCCAGACCGGTATATGAGTTCTTATTCCCATGTTTTTAGCTTTATTGTGAATTTGTTTCACTACATATTGACATGCATAATATCCCTTAGTGGCACAAACTGCACAAGCTTCATATGCGTGGAAATCATTAATTGTCCATAACAAAATAGTCTTTAATGTAAAGAACTTTGCTCATGGGGCACCAAGTAGGTTTCACCCCCACCTCCCATAATGTTTTTAAATCATCCACTAATGGTGCTAAGTATACATCAATATCACTACCAGGTTGCCGAGGTCCTATATTAGCAAAGATAACATCATAAATTTCCTCTTCATACATAGCCAAGGGGGAAGATTATAAGTTACAATGAGGACAGGCCAACAACTATGCTTACTGGTCATGTTTTTGTGAGGATTGATACCATCTGCTGAAATGGCAAGTCTAAGGTTTCTACAATCTGAAGCAAATTCAGTCCACAATTGGTTCACTAGTTGCCATGTTAGAGTATCAACCCGGTGTCTAAGCTACTTATTATTTTCTCTTCCATGTGCATGTCATTTTAAGTCTTTCGCAGTTTTCAGAGATTGAAACATCCTTTTAAATCCTAGGATGGGCGGTGAAAATACCACAACACCTTTGCGTGAATCCTCTTGGTATTTCTCACCCTTACCTTGTTTGCCTTTCCACCCGACATTCCAAGTAGGACATGAAGATGCATCCGAAACTTATTCCTATAAAGTAGTAACTGGCCAGTAAGCATGCATGTATCTTTTATATTCCATTCCTAATGCATTCAATGTTTTTTAGCCTCTACATTGATAATGGCATCTCATTGTTCACCGGGAGCATATCCCCTAATATTTGGAGCAAATCTGAAAAGCTTTTATCTGACCACCCATATCGTGCCTTCACATTGTACAATTTAACTAATGTAGAAAGCTTTGTGAATTTTGCACAACCGGGATACAAAGGCTTCTCAGCATCCTCAAGCAATTTTTTGAATGAAATTGGGTCTTCCATGAACTCATCTTTCATAGCATGAATCATACTTCCATCAGATACAACATCACTATAATTCACCGTATCATGACATTGGGCCATTTCACTTGATTTTGCACTAGTAGGAATGTCTTCTCCATGCCAATACCATGTACAATAACTTTGGTCAATACCATTGAAAAACAAGTGTTCTCGAACCTTGGTAGGTGTATGATGAAACAAGTTCCCACATCGCTTACAAGGACAACGAATGACACTTGCTTTGGACAATGTTGTAATGCAAAATTAATGAAGTATTCAACACCTTCTATAGTCCTTGACCTTCTATCTTTAGACATCCAACTGATCCATTCTATTATTCGAGATACACAATCAATTAAAAATGATGAATTTAATATTAGAATTTATATACATATTGTATCTTGCTAACATTAGAATTTAACAATTTATACTACATGTCTTATGTGTTCTAACTTCTTCCAACTTTACTCTGGCGGTTGTTCGTATCCCATATAGGAATAAATAATTCCTAAGGTCGGGGCTTGTCATTATATTTGTTTTCATGATTGAAAATTTTTGATGCAAAGATTTCCCCATAGTTCTTCAAGTACACAAAATGGGGGGAGACATATTATCTAGCCTTCTCCAATTATGTACCGAAGGAACAAAGGAACCACTCATCGTACTTCCTAAAAAAGAACCAAGCATAATAGAGTAACTTGGAAGATATTATGTTTCTTCCATATATTGTCCAATCGACAATTCACATCATTGTAGAAAAAAAGGGTTCCAATTACATGCTAGACAATCTTAAATTTAAATCTTTGCGATCAATTAAGACAAGTTTGCAATTGGTATTATTATTGAAAATTCAAATTAGTATTTAAATTATAAGAAAAAAAGTGGAAATATCCAATTTTAGAAAAAAATCTAAAAAAAGTAATAACTAAAATATTATGTCCACTCATTTCTTTAATTGTTATGACCGGTTAATAGAAGGAAAATAAGAAATAATTTTTAATTGAATAATGATTTTATATGCTAGTATAAATTTATTTGAATTATTGTATATAAAAATTTAAGCAACTTTAAAATTATATAAATTTTCAGTATTTTTAAATATATAGAATCTCTTTCATTTTTCCATTATAAAATAAGCTAAAACATAAGAAAGAAAACTTTATTTAACATTCTTTTATTTTGTAAATTGCTAATAAAAAATCAAATGTGAAATAAATTAGAAATAATATTAATAAATTTATAGTATATTGAATATTATGAATAAAGATTTAAGAGTTTATAGATATATTTATCATTTTTATTTTTTTTCCTATAATTATACATTTAGCGTATGTCATTAACTCAATCCTAATGGGTGTGACTATACCTAATAGTCACATCACATAATAAAATCACAAAAATATATTATCCAAAACAGAAAAAGAAAAATAATTAAATAAGAAATAAATATAATATTATCATATAGAAACATGAGTGCAGATTTGTATTTATTTCAAAATTTTAGCATATTGGAATTAATATGTATAAAGAGAAGCTACTAATACAATCCAATGACATTTACACTAAAATAAAGCCCATCTATTTATCACCAAACAAGTCAACCACTATCCAAATGCTTGATATTTTTTCATTAAAAAAAATAGAATGCTAATAAATATAGTTCCTTTGTTGAATATAAAGAGAGGTGCAAGATACGAATAGATAAAAATAGAGAATACCTTAAAAGTTTTCTTTAAACTTGTCTTCGTACTAAGAAATTATAGAGATAAACTCAAGTCGAGGACTTACATTTTCATTAACATCGACAAAATTTTTTTTAACTACAAGCAAAAAATGAAATGGAATTTTTAACTACACACCGAAAAACGAGTTTATAAATACAGCATCTCTTAAATCTTTGACTAGAAAATGAATAGGGAGGTGGAAAAAGAAAAATCCATGGACCCGTAATGAACATCATCTATGGCATTTAATTAATGAGAACGAGAAGAAAGAATGTAATTAATGCATTCAATCAATTACAATGGTCCATGCATTTCTCAACCGTTTACTTCACATGAACTGGGCTATGGCATTTCTCAACAACCCACTCTCTCTCTACACCACCATAGTCACAGTGCATTAGCCTTAGCCTTGAGACACTGCCACACACTACCCTCTCTTCCCTTAGGTTTTCCATTTCTTTTAAGAAAGGCCCCCATAGACACAAAGTCTTCTCTGACTCACCACCCTTTTTATACTAGATAGCAACCAACACCGACCAATTTGTTGGGACTTGAAGATAATCGTTTATCTACACATACAACCCTCTAGCAACTCAAATCTCATTCTAAAACCCAACCAATTGACTAGTATTATAAGCAAGATAAGGATCAAACTTTATAAATTCTAAATACCAAACCTTTTAAGAAGCAAAAGAGTTTAAGGAAAATTTCTAAAAAAATGATCTCTTTCATCTAATTCAAGTGGAAACAAAAGAAGATTCAATGAAATATATATTAATATCTACTTTGGCTGTTGAAAGTATTCAACTCAGGATATGCTTGAAGGTATAACTATTCATGGAAAGAGAAGCGAATCAAGAGAGAGGGGAATGATTTTACCGAAAACATACTTGAACAGAAAGATCATTTTGTAGGGTTGTTTCAAGAATGATGTTGGGGAAGGTTGTTTCAACAAGTCGAGTAAATTCTAGAGAACCTGTTTTTTGGATGAGAGTAGAATTTTTGTGGGAAGGGCTTTAAGTACGCCGCAAACCTACTGGTAGTGGGAAGGCCGTATAGATACATTGATGGGGTAATGCATCATTATCACTATTGAAAAGACTGCACAATGACACTTGATGCTCTTTGACTCTTGGAATTATTTTTTATATATTTTTTTTTTTCACAAAAGTTTTCTAATCTATCACACGAAAGTAGTTTTATGAGAGTTTATTGGGATAAATTTCATTGTCCTATTCATCACTAGTTTGGCATGGGCCTTTCTCAAAATAAATCTATATAAATTTTTGAGAAAAACGAAGGTTCAATTTTCAAAGTTTATTTTTACTTAAAGTTCGTCTAAGGTTTTTTTAAATTTCTTTTTTAGCTTTTATTCTTTATTTTGATAACAATGTTTATTTTCATTTAAGTATAAAAATACATAAATGAAGTCTTTTTTTTTTTAAAGTGAAATGGAGAATTCAAAGATAAAAGTTTACTAATTAAAGAATAAACAATTACTAAAAATCTATATAATTTACTTATTATTTATATGAGATATATTATTTTAAAAATAAAGTTTTCATTTGTTATATGTCAATTATATATTTTATTTATGACTTTTTTTATTTTTATTTTCTATCACCTTAATATTTATGGAATGTATACTTACTCATATAAGTTTAGAATTTAAAAGCAAAGCACTTTTCTTTTTTATGTCAAAATAAGAAAGGTAAAATTTTATTTGATATTTAAATTCAAGGTTAATTGAGTTTAGTATGTTGAAATAAATAAATAAAATCTCTAATTTTTATTCATTCCCTATGAAATATTTACTTTTCATCGACCACAAAGTGCTGTCCCGAGCTGCCCATTATGCACACACGAAAGTCGCCTTTAAGTCATATCACACCTAGACTAATCCCCTTACGAGTCAAGAAAGACCATAAGAGCTGGCCGCTTTCCATCACAAATACATCATCATTCCCGCAGCTCAATTATTACGTTATGAGAGATCCAAATCATCTCACCATATGCTGGTGGTACATATAATCATTTTTAGTATAAAAGAACTACAACTTTATAAAACGGTTCTATTTAAGTCACATTTATTGTAAGACCCGAGAAATTCCAATTTATGGAATAAGGGCAAAATCGTAATTTCGATTACAAAAATTGTGATTTCGGTTAAAAATCCGGAATTAATTCTCTAGATATCGGATGATGGAACGGATTTCACCGTTGGAATTGTCTCATGAAATCTAGCTAGCACGTAAAATTTCGTTAAATTCGAGACAAGAGGGGAATTTACACGCTGAGGCATCGTTGGCTTTCGTGTCAGAACGGTATTCGATGCGACAAAAGTCACATATAACACGCACTCACGCGCTATAAGTGGCATGAGAGAGAATGATGAAAATGGATTCACCGAGGTAATGCTTAATGTCAAAATCGTAAGTATAGGGACATAACTGGCCATATTCGGGAAGCTTTTAAGTCACTAAATGACAAAATAGTAAATAGTTCTCTTCCCCAAATGTTAAAAAGGGCCAAGCAAACCGTGAAATGGGGCGTCACATTTATTACTATGAAATTTAATTGTAAGTTATGATAAAATCATTCTAAATGAACCATCTTGCTTCATTTATTTTATATGTTTTACAAAAATTTAAATTTTAAATTGGCAACGATGATTTATTAATGAATCGTTTCTAAGATACGATAATGAAAAATTATAAACAACTATTTTTGCAACTGACATTAATAAATGCTAAATTATTTTAATAAAGAGAACTCCATTAAGGATATGTGCCTAAACATATAGAAATTTAAATGTTCAAGAAAACGGTAACATAAATATGATACTCACACATGATTCTATTTGTACAAGGATACTTTGGGTAAGTATAAATGCTAATCCTACTTAATCTCAACTAGTAGAATACTCGAATTTGATTGAGACTTAATCGATCTCTATTCGAGCTCGACAGCTTATCAAGTCGAAGTTCGACATCACAATACCTAAACTACTCACGAGTTTAATCGAGCTTTACCATTTTATTAATCGAGTCGATTTCGAGTTCGAGTATAATTATTTATTAATTTTTAATTGATTCGAGCTTTGTCGAGTTGAGTTCGAGTAGTTCGACTATTTTTCTAGTCAAGTTTCGATCATTTGCACAAAACTTTAGACCCAAGCTTCCAGTTCAAGCTTCAAACTTAATCGAGTCGAGCTCGAGCTCGCTCAGACGACTCGACTCAACTCAACTTGATAAAACCCTTAATTTTGGGATACATTATGGTTCACGAGGAAAGCCTACTTCAAATGCTAGATGTTTATTATTATTATTTTTAATTATTCCTTAAATATTCACAATTCAAACATATCGATCCTAATTAATTTTCATTTTTATCGTTTCACTTATATGTCTTTAATGATTAAACATTCACTAATTGAGAGTGAGCATAGCCTTGTTCAATATGAAGTTATCAAGGTACAGTAGTTGAGTAGAACAAATGACAAGACTCATTTTACAATTCTCTTTGCATGTTGCAGGAAAAATTGGGACTACAAGAGCAATAGTTTATATATATTTTTATCTTTTAAAAAGTTTAAAACCAAAGAATTCCACTAAAAAAATTGTTACGATGTTTAGTTGTTCTATTTTTTTTTAAAATAAGAACTAAATAGGGGCAATTATTCCAATAGGAATTCCATTAATATATTTATAAAAATTCTTGTAAATGAATACTAAAGTTGGAAAAAATTGTTCTTTGTATAAATATTATTTCACTTATGAATACATAAATATTTGCTAAAATAACTTTTCTTTTGGGCATTTTGAGGAAAAAAAAAAAAGATTGTGGTAACAAAGAAAGGTCGAAAATTAAATAATGATATAAACGGATTTTAATTTATGTGGATGGACTTATATCCTTATTTTATTTTTTTAATGAATTAACTATATATAAATAAGAATAAATATATAAAGGTATTTTCTTTCTTTCCGTCTATTGGTTTTCTAAGAAAATTTAGCAAAGGAAAAGAAAAGTGAAACATGAGTGTGATAGTCTTAAATGTGTAGATGGTTTATTTTTCATTTCCTACATTTTCTTATTACCAAATACATGGTTTAATTTCAAAATTTTCGCATTTGGTTTTTTGGATTTTATAATCAACTAACTAGTTTGCTTTTATTAAAAATTTGGTGAACATGAACTCCAACTTAAGAGTTAAACCCAATCTTTTAGTTTTGTTTATTCAATAACCAAGCTTGCTTCATACTTTCAATTTTACTACGAAGATGAGGTATTTGTGTGTGTTTGTGGATAATTCTCTTTGATTATTGAATAAAAATTCATACTTGGTGGATGTATATGTTGCATTCTATAGAAAGCATCTCAATGATTTAAATATAATGGTAATTGTAATAGTGTTAATGATTAAACTTTTCCTATTTACCATGAAGATACTTACACCAAACTAGGTTTTTTTTTACCATGAAGATGCTTACACCATACCAATTTGTATTTCAGTGATAGATTTCTAATTGCTTTTAATTATTTGTTTTACCCATTTTATGATATTTTGAAGATCATATTAAGTTTAGCTGTGTTATTTTCTTGAGTAACACAAATTTGTAATGGTCATAGTCAACTTGTGTAACAAAAATTTATTTCAGGATAAATTTGTACTTTCATGGTGAGCTTGTGAAGCACAAATTTGAAGTTCATTAAAACATAAGAGAAATCTTGGATGCATTTTCTTTGATGGCAATATCACAACTAGGCCTGATAAAATTTGACATGACCCAGAACATGATATGATCGACACCCCAAATCCCGGGGGTCCGTTGACAACCCATCAACCCACGGAGAATTTGTAGATGTCGAGTAAATAAATTTTAAATCTCAAGACCCACAAATTCCGAAATTCAATCTGATCTCCATAGATCAGAAGAGAAGGAAGAACTTTTCTCCTCTCACTCCCCTCTCACGTCCCTGCGAAGAATGGGAGAAAATATGATTTTCTTGTTTTTCTCCTTCCCTTTTCCCTTTTGTCCGTTTACATAAGTCGGATCGCAAATCCACTTTGCGCCCACTCGTCCGGGTTCGTTATTCCGAAAAATGTATTTTCGCTCTTACCAATTTATTTTAAATGAACATAACTGAAGTTATTTCCTAACTTTCGAAATTTTTAAGAAAATCTCGTTCCTGGGGTTACTAGATACTTAACTTCAAAAATTCATAAAGAATTCTCACTACCTAGAATTCAAATAAACTTTTCGAAGTTACTTCGTTGTGAGATCTTGACTCAAACGACGTAATCCGTTTCGTCATCCGAGCTCTAAGGAATTTTCTAGGCTTCCCTGAGCCATTTCAGTAATTCATTATTTAAATTTTTTTTTTTTTTACTTTTAGAAATTTTTAAATTTTTCTGGGTTTTACACTAACTTGACACGATTTTTCGGGTTTAGGTTGAGTATAATCGCATTTCTCGGTCAAATTCACACTGATATAACCCGTTTAATAAACTGGATTATATTCAGATCAATCCAAACACAAATTTGACCTATTAATCCATTTAATTATTATATTAATTAATATTTAACCTAGATTAGCCCATATTATATATATATATATATATATATATATATATATATATATATATATATATATATATATATATATATATATATATATATATATATATATATATATTATTTGTGTTAAATATTGATGAATTAATAATAATTTATGTTATTTGAATTACCAAATTAATAAAACATGTTACACGATTACTCTTACTTTATTATTAATTGGGGCTTGTTTGAATTTGTTATTTTTAATCCGTTTATTATTTGAATCGTGTTCGGGATGATGAATACCGTAAAAAAGCTATTATTGACGCGACCCAAACACGAGCTTCGACTTGCCACCCCTATTATTCACAACCATTCCGTATCTTTGATTTTTAATCCTACAGCATATGGGATGAAATGGTCCATGATGATAAGAAATCTTTAATCAATGGGAAATTATAATTAAGTAACCATCACTTTTCCTACTTCATTTTTACAATCCCGCCATATACATATCACTTCCCGACAAGCCGTAAGGTGACGTCAACTGGCTCAAGTGTCGTACCACCTAAACCCCAACTTGTCTATCAAAAGTCCCGCTCCACCTAAACCATTACAAATATACTCCAAGTCTCGCCCCACCTCGTTTCTCTCATGAAAAATCCCATAGTTTAGAAGAGCACCATATCTACATCCTTGCTTTACAATTTTTTCTTTGAGTATAAATAAGATTGAATTTCATTGATTTAAGGGCAACCAAGAACCAGATCAAGTGAGGGCGTGAGATCATTTGGTATGTGACATGGGCATCATTTCCCGCAGCTTGGTTAGTGTCATAGCAATTACGAAGTTTTCATATTGAAGATCCTGCTTCCATATGCTTTTGGTGAAGCAAATAAACAAACGCGGACCTATAGTCTGAGAAAAGGCAAAGGGGGAGCAAGGGGGGAACACGGGAGAAAAGTGAAAGTGGTGATTCTCTGGTTTTTAGCAAACCAGAGGAGATAGAGCGGAGGTTATACTCATTATTGCAGGGAGGGAGTTGTCATGGAAAGGAGTCGGGTCGAGAGGAATTTGAAGGTGAGAGAGCAAGAGAAAAGTCAGAGAAATGGAATAAAGGAGGAAATGAGTAAGGAATGCCTGGGCTTATGGGTCTTAGAGCTGATTTATGAGAAAGGAAACAAGAACAATCATACTCACTATTGAGAGGAAGGTTGTCAGGTAAGGATCAACAGAGTTTATGTGTGGTATTTTCTCATTAATTTACTTTCTTCTCTATTGATTTCTGAGCATTGTTTGATTGTGCCTTTTGAAAAGGCCTTTCCATTTTCTTTTTCACAGCCTGTGCAAGGTGCAAAACATAAAGGCAAAGGTGAATTGATTTATACTTGCATACCTCCCAAATCACTCTTACTAGCTTTGTTTCTTATATGTGTCGCTATCTCTTTCGAGAGTCGTGGAGTCCTTTTTTGTCTCCTTGCTTATATTTCAAAGTTTTCAAACCTTTCTTCCCTGCTTGTTTCCTTTAGGTCTAGTCTCATTTACATCTCTAGTTACATGTGGGGAAATGATGGCAATGATGTCTTTATGTTTCTTTTTGTGGAGTTATAAATTCGAAAAATGGTTACCAATCTTCTTGCGCTTTAAGGAAGATTATTGGTAGATATTGGTCCAATATTACCTCAAGAGCGTAAGATTGTAACTCTATAAAGCTAGGACATGGAAACATATTGAATTTGTATTCTATGGTTTGCAAAATCATGATTTCAAAATTTTGTTTTTATTGTTTCATTTATTTTTTAGCATTCATGTATATGATTAACTATAGATAAGTATATATAAATTACATGAAATAAGAAACACACATAAGCTCTTTGCAATCCCGGATTATTGGAAATTGTGGTGATTGAAACCCTTTGTATGGTCATACCATGACACATGAGTTTCTATCTAATTATAATTGATAGTCTTAATAACATTTGAAGAAGATTTTTTTTTTAAATAAAGGATTTTCTATCATTCTTCATCCTAATTTTTTAATTAAACGCAATGACATGATTATGGAACCCAAACACTATGTAAAGAATATTTATATTATTTTCACCACCTTTTTTTCAAATATTAATTTTTCTATCGAGTTCTTGAAATGGGATGATGATATTTAATATTTCTTTTTTTACCTAAATCAGAGTATATGTTCTATTACATTACTATCGCTATAATGTTACTAATTGGTTAACTTTGGTGATTTTAGCACTTAAAACTTCTTTATTTTACTTTATCATAGTGTGGATATCATCCAAGAAGATGAGTTTGGTAGGTATCAAGCACTCACCATCAAGGGAAAAAATCCATACCATTTGTCAAAGTTAAGGCCCATTTGACACTTACTTTTTTTTTTTTTAGAAAATAGAAGATTTTTTTTTTAAATAAAGGATTTTCTATCATTCTTCATCCTAATTTTTTAATTAAACGCAATGACATGATTATGGAACCTAAACAATTATGTAAAGGAATATTTATATTATTTTCTCACCACCTTTTTTTCAATTATTAATTTTTCTATCGGGAGTTCTTGAAATGGATGATGATATTTACCATTTCTTTTTTTACCTAAATCAGAGTGATATGTTCTATTACATTACTACTGCCATAATGTTACTAATTGGTTAACTTTGGTGATTTTAGCACCTTAAAACTTTATTTACTATCATAGTGTGGATATCATCCAAGAAGACGAGTTTGGTAGGTATCAAGCACTCACCATAAAGGGAAAAAATCCATACCATTTGTCAAAGTTAAGGCAATTTGACACTTTATTTTATTTTTTTAGAAAATAGAAGATTTTTTTTTTTTTGAAAACATGATATGAAAATTTGATGTTTTTAAAAAATACGTTTGAGTTGTTTTTATTTATTTTCTAACAGTTTTTAAAAACATAAATAAACAATCATTTTAAGAAATACCTTAAAACATAATATTCCATATTCTCAAAAAAAATTTTATTCTGCAAAACATTTGAGAATTATTTTTAAAAACCATTCTAAAAATGTTTTCCAATGCAACCTTGCCTCCCATTTCAAACAAAAACACAAGAAAGAAGGTTTGGATAAGGTTATGTTCAAATTAAACTTTTGCTCAAGTGAAATGTGTTTTTCATGGTTCAGGTGTTCATAATATATGAAATTTGAATGTCATGGATATAATAGGATTATCTACATATGAGGCATAAAAGATCGGGAAGAAAGGCTAATGTCATCGTGATCTGTATTGGTAATGCATCCGAGGCTTCAAGCAAATGGTCGGGAAAGTAGCATCTAACAGTATGGGCCACCATATGCCCCTCAAATTTTTATCCTCAATTTTTTAGGAGTAAATATATGCCCCCATCCCCTCTTCTCCTTATCATCTCGACAGGTTATCAATCTCATATTTTTATCCTACCATGGTGTGCCATTAAATTATCCAAACATCTTGTTTTATAAATTTATCTAATAATCCCATAACACTAAAGCTCCATTTGGAACCTAGAAAGTGTTATGGAAAGAAAAAAAATTAGTGTAATTGATTTTTTTTTTTTTTATGTTTGATTTCATTGTGGAAAATATAAAAGAAAATCAAATATAATAAAAAAAAACTTCAAATTTTTACATATTTTTAATTTTCTACTTCTTTAAATGATAGAGAAAAAAATAAATAAAATGAGCTTGAATACACATATATACTTCAATTCATTAAGTTTAAATCCTATTTTTTCTTCTTATTTTATTTCCTTCTCTATTTTCTTTCTTTAGTACTTTCCTTATTATAAAGGACCCAATGATCCAATAAAACTTTTCCTAAAAAATTTTAATTTCTACAATTAAGATATCCGGTTTCAAGCATAAGTTATTATACCAAAGTTCAAACTACCAAGTTATCAGAATCATAAGCACGTAATACAAACCTTCACATAAGTACCATTTTTGTCTTTAAAAATTCAATTTAAAACCCTCACATTTATCAAGACATCAATCATTTAGCATATCTTCTAAAGTACTTTGGTAACCTAAATGTTAAGAAAACCTAATCTCAAATCTAAGGGAAACCTAATTAAAAGAAAAGTTAACTTGTTATTTGATTTATCTATTTAAAATTATTAAATGTTACATGAGAACAAATCCATGCAACCCATATTTTTATTCATTTTTTAAAATTTATTATTGATAATAATTGTTTATGTTTAAATTTAACATTCTATCGAATAACAAAATTTGTTGTTAAAGTTTCTCAGACATCATTATTTTCTTTTAGTAACATTAAAAAATTATATTCTAGTTAATATTATATTTTTAAATATGTTCGATAATATTATTAAATATATTGGAATATGTTTTGTAAAACCCGAGAAAATTCATTTTTTTAAATAGGGTAAAACGGTAATTTAGGTTGAAAATCCGAAAAAATTTTAGATCTTGGATGACTAAACTACTTCACTGGCTTAATTATCTCAAATTTAGCTATATCCCATCGAATTCCTGCATAAATGGAATTTCACATTTTTCGAGGCACCTGAGTCACGAAAGTGACACTTGACACTCTGTTTGCAAACTTTGCATAATAATATGGGAAGTTGTATGTTTGTAAGAAGAATATAAATAAATGAGTCCTATGAATGGATTGACTAATATGGACATCGATCATCCTGACGCCCACGAATATTCCGCACACACAACCCTAGACGTGCTCAAAGACCGTTTGATATATTTTTGGCTTTGTAAAAGAGCCAGATATCAAACTCTTGTATAATAATATGGGAAGTTTGTGATGTTTGAAAGAAAAATATAAAGAAATGAGTCCTGCGAATGGATCACTTCGGGCCGCGGGACATCGGATCATCCGACGCCCATGACATCTCCGCGGCCGACGTGGCTATCAACCGACCCCGGCCGTACAGCATCGGCTTATAATTACGGTTTTCTAGAGAGAGATTTCGCGGGCTCATAAAGTGCAAAGTGGAAACAAAATTACAGTCAAATGTATCTCCAATAAGAGACAAATGATCACATACAGAAATTCGGAGATAAGCATGAAGGAGTAGTTGACAAGGGTCATGTTCCACTCCTCTAATTAATGGTCCCCATCTCAGTCCGCACCCCATTGCTCATTCCTTCTTACCCTCTTTTTGTTCCTTATATCACACACCTCTATCATAAGATAGAAATTTTAAATGCATTTGAATTTAACAAAAATAAATAAAAAAAGTTAAAGCACTGATTTAGTATGATGGATTTTATTACCAAAAGTATTAAAAAAATCTTTTTTTTTTAACTAAGTGAATAAGAACCTTTAAATAAAAAAATAACTACGTGAACAAGAAAATAAATAGATTTTGGTGAATAATTTTTTATAGTATAGAATTAATATAAAAGAAATACAAATGGTATTAGTAATCAAAGGGTTTACTTGTGGGAAGCAACTAAAATTACATGTTTTATTCCGTTTTTTTTCATTGGATGATATAAAACAAATTCATGATCTTAAGAACATTGTGAATTGAAATTTGATATACAATTTTTGTGTCTTCTCTTATTTTTCAAAACTACTTGTAACTGAGATTTTAAAACAATCAAAGTTGACATTTTTGCCTATTTGTATTAAAATACTATAAATGAAAATTTTCTATAATTATTATGGTTGTACCAATGTATCTAATGAGAGGAAGCCATGTTACATCATTTGCGTTTTAAAATGTAAAAACTTTGTGATAACCCGAATGAACAAATAGGCATTCAAAACACAAATCAAAACCTAACAAAAGGAAATTTAATATCGAAAACAATCAAAAAATAACTCTCCTTGAATGGAAAAATCCAAAGAAAAAAAATGTCTTCAAATTTTTAACATTTACTAATATAATAAATTGATAAATTTATAAATGAGATCTTATATACTTTTAATTTATTTATTAAGATAGTTGTTGCCAACCTAGGTTGAAGAATGTTTTAAATATATATTAACTTAACATTTTTCTATCAAGGTTGTATTATTATAAATTCAAGACACTTCTAGCAATTTTTATATATGTCATTGTTGCTAACTTATAAGTTTTTAACTTAACTTAACTTCTGTTGAGGTTGCATTATCATAAGTCATGGAATAATTAGTAGAATTCACATATGTCATTAATGCTTTAACTAAGTTTTATATGTTATACTACATTTGAATAAAAAATTATCGATATATATTGCTTTATATCAAGATAATATATGTCATCAATGACCTATTTTCTCAGAGTGCGACGTAAGCTTAAGTTCAACGGTTCACAAATGAGACATCCAGCAGAGAGTGATACTTGCTTCATGGCAGAGATAGTAGAGGTTATAGTGTCTAGCCAAAGTGGTCTCACTGACCCTTTGGAGGCTAGCCTAGTGGAGAATGATTCTGAGAACATGAGCGAAGAGGCAAGAGGGAATATGTTAAATGGCTAGATTCTTCGACCTTAACAGAGGAAATATCAATCTCTGTTGCATTAAGACGCTTACTACCTAAGTGGAACAACCACCTAAGATGAAAACAAAACCCTACCTAGCCATTTGAAGTATGCATACCTGGGGTAGCCTCCACTTTGGCCTTAAGTGATCATTTCAAAGATCTCATCGAATTAGGAGGAGGAGAAGTTATTGAGGGTCCTTAGAGACTACAAATGCGCTTGGATGGTCTCTAGCCGATTTGAAAGTGATTCGCCTTCCATGTGCATGCATCGATTTTGCTCAAGATGGGCATAAACTCCTTCAATGGAAGCACAATGAGGTCAATCCAACAATGAAAGAGGTGGTTCGGAAGGAGGTAATGAAATGGCTGATATCGGGTATCGATCCTATTCGTGATAGCAATGGGCAGTCCACATGGTACCCTAAGAAAGGAGGAACAATGGTAAGAACTGAGAACAACATATTACCGCCGAGGAATAGCTTCACCGTGGAGAATTCCGTGATTGACATCGAAACCTAACAAAGCCACTCGAAAAGATCATTTCATTGCCAGCTTCTAGATCGTATGTTGGATCGATTAGCGTCATGAATACTATCGCTGATGGATATTACTCCATACAACCAAATCGCTATAGCCCCTGAAGATCAGGAGAAGACGACATTCACATGTCCCTATGGTACATTCGCATTCAAGCGGATGCCCTTTGGACTGTGCAATGCACCGGGCACATTTCAAAGATGTATGATGGCCATCTTCTCCGACATGGTTGTGAAGACAATCGAAATCTTCATGATGTATTTCAAGATTGCAATTCATTTGACAACCTGTCTGAGAATTCAGATCGCTGATAAGATGAGGAGACCAACTTAGTACTCAATTGGGAGAAGTGCCATTTATGGTACAAGAGGGTATTTGTACTTTACATTGGATTTCAAAGACGAGGAATAGAGGCAGATGTTTCTAAGATTGAAGCAATTGAAAAGTTACCTCCACCCTCACTGTTAAAAGGGATTAGTAGTTTTTAGGCACGCTGGATTTTACTGTGCGCTCATAAAGGATTTCATTGTAAACTGCTGTTCAACCTTCGTCCAAGGGATCCCATTTGAGTTTGATTCGCAGTGTTAGGCTGCATTTTCGTGTCAAGGATAAGTCAGATCTCATCATCGTCGCGGGCTCCCGCATTGGTCTTTTCCTTTCGAACTTATGTGACGCAAAGCGATTTTGCGATTGAGCAAGGCGTGAACGAGAAAATTTTCCAAGTAATCTACTATGCCATTATAACTGAATGATGCCTCGCTTGAATTACGCCACTACAGTATAAGAACTTCGCTATCATTCTCGCTTTTGACAATTCAGCCTTATCCTACCGGGTAACAAGGTAGTAGTCCACACCGACTACCGCCATTAAATACTTGATGACTAAGAAAGATGCCAAACCCCGATTAATCCGTGGGTTCTTTTGTCGCAAGAATTCATGCTGAGATTAAAGACAAGAGCGACCGAGAACCTAAAGTTGCATCATCTTTCACGATCGAAGGGGCAAGGCCGATGTTCAAGTGGAATGACGAATTTCCGCAGATGAGAAACTCAGCTATCGAGGACAGAGGGCGCTCCATGGTTTATGTGATTATGGGAATTATCTGGGCGGCCAAGGTAATCCTGAATTTAACTAACAATGTAAAAGAGGTTTTTCACCCACTCAAACACACTACTATCGAGGAACCAACTTCATCTCTACGCATATCGCTACCGACTGCGTGATTCTGGAGATGTGTGCCCGAGGATGAAATGTGAATGTTGTTTTAAACCATCGCCACACTTTACCCCTGCGGTGGATATCTTGTACAAATCTAACGCTACTCAAAGTTCTCCACGCTTCCATCGCCTACCTTATTTAAAGATGCTCATCACTCAGATCCACATGTGACAAATGTCAACGAATGGGTGGTATTTCTAAAAGGACGAATCGCCCATGCACCCCATTCTGGAAGTAGAGCTATTTGACTTATGGGGGCTGGATTTCATGGGACCATTTCCTCCATCTTAAAACAACCTGTATATTCTACTAGCAGTAGACTATGTCTCGAAGTGGGTAGAAGCCATTCCAACCCGCACCAACGATGCCAAGGTCGTGGCTCAATTTCTTCGCAGCAACATATTCTCACGATTTGGAACCCCTCGGGCACTAATCACAGATAATGGTACTCATTTCTGCAATAAGGTGATTGACAAGGTTTTACAAAAGCATGGTGCGCCATCGCACATCTCTCTGCATATCACCTCGCCAAATGGGCTAGCAGAGGTGTCAAATCGAGAAATTAAGTATTATCCTTGAGAAGATAAACAACAGCTCCCTAAGGATCGGGTCTAAAATCGAAGATGCACTCGCATACCGCACAAACCGCTTAAAACTCCTTTGGGCGTCACCGCTCAGACTAGTGTATGGCAAAGCATGCCATCTTCCGCTGGAATCGGAGCACTGGGCCATCACACTCGGGCAAATAATATGGATGCAAAGGGCACTAGCCGGTGAGAAGCCATCTCGTTACAACAAAATAACCATGAATTTAGGAACGGTTTATGAAAACCCGATTTACAAGGAAAAGACAAAGCCCGGCATGATAAAACACTAGAAGGAGTCTACTAAGAGACAAAGAAGTTCTATCGCTCAATTCCCGCCAAAACTCTCTTCCCGAAAATTGAAGTCTGGGGATGGTCCGGCCTTCACGCTACTTCAAAGTCTTTTCACATGCAGAGCAGAGGTCACACATCCCGAGAAAGGAACATTCACAGCCACCACCCAACGGTTGAAGCCGTATTGGAGGAGTTCCATTTGAGGAAAAGCGTATCATTCCTTCGACGCATCGCACGGCAAGTACCGTAAGCTGGCCATACGTATTTGGGTCCCCGAGCACATTGAGATTTAGGTCACGAAGCAACTCATTAATAAACATAGCGCTTCTTGGGAGGCAACCCAAGTTTTTATGAGTGACATTTTTATTGTTTGTTTTCTCAAAGTGATACTGGGTTTACTGTTATCTCGCACTCCTGTTTCTTCGTTGTTTACTTTAACTCGCGAACGCAGGTACTCGGGAGGATCCGTTTATGCAAAGCATTACAAGTCCAGAGTGTCCCCATTGCGTGAGGGTCTCAAACCGTGGCTACTTAATGTGAAATTTTTAGAAGCCTTCTCTATAACGTTGCGACGTTGGGTCGCAACATCAATTTTACCCTTCTCCGAACGCCGCGACGCTAGATTTTTACACTCGAACGCCGCGACGTAGGTTCCCAACGGCCGCGACGCTTGAATTTAAACTCTCTAGAACGCCGCGACGCGGAGATATCAACGCCGCGACGCTAATTTTATATGTCTCGTAACGTCGCACGCTGATACCCAACGCCGACGCTGTTTAGTCCCATTCTCCGAACGCCGCGACAAGCACGGAACGTCACGACGCTTGCCCCGTTTTAAGGCAAAAATAGCCCATTTTGCTCTCTCACTTCATGCGCACCCACCGCCTCCGAACCCCAGCAACCTTGCGCACTCCATCCTCACCTTCCTCGCCGGAGCGCCCTTTATCACGCCGGTCGAGGTCTGCTTATTGCCCTCCGACCTTCTTTTTCACATCACTTAGACCATTACACACCTGGCTCATTTTCACCTCTTGCATTCACACCACCCCGCACCCGCTCTCGTGACTAGTGTAGTCACATAGGGTTCCTAACAGATTCTACACGCCACTGAGTCTTTAGTTTAATTCTAATGTCATATTAGGTTATCGTAGGGTATTTGAGTCCCATTTAGGTGTGCTTTCTCTGAGTCATTAATACACTTAGTTAGTTTCGATTTTTTTAAGGCACACTATGCTCGTAGTTCTGTTCACGCAGGCGCCTAATTTGGGTGCTCACCACTTGCATTCTAGGTTCCTCGCTCAATGTCCGGCAAAGCAGAAATTGTCTACTGCTGGTCGATCTAGCGAGGACCCGACCCCAAATTATGATGTCACGCTGCCTCATTACCAGGGGTCGACGGCTTCGACACCATTTTCAAGAACCGATCGCTCATAGCGAGAAGGGTTTCCACCTCATCCGAAACGACTCTTCCGCAAAACCAATCTGGCCAAGTGGATGGCGAGCGCTTATACAACCACCTCATCCAAATTGCTGGCGAGTGTGGTGCGAGAGTTCTACGCAATCTCGCCTCCCCACGTCCTTAAGAAAGTAGAAAGAGGGGCATATTGGTCTACTTCCAAGTGAGTCGATCAATAGCTATTATAGTCTAGATCATTGCCCTCCGAGTCGCTCGACGGCTTTACGAGCACCCCGACTACCCCGAGGTCATTCGGGTCTTGACTAATGGTCGGGGTGAGTGGAAAATCAACAACGAGGGCCATGCAGTCCACTTCAAGGCTAAGCACTTGGCCTATATCCCTAAGGTATGGCATCACTTCATCACGTCACGTCTCGTCCCGACGACGAACGTGTGTGAAGTGACGCCTGGGCTGTGCCTCTCGCTTCGTAACTATGCCATCATACAGATATACCTTGATGTTTGTTGCGTTATAGAGGATGCTATCCCCTCCGGCAACCGGACGCCAAATGAATCAGCACCTTCCTCATCTCGTTTACGCAAACGAGCCTGGTGCCCTCGATGACAAATGAGATGTGGCTCCACCCGACAAAGCCATATCCGCCAAGAGCACAAACCGTCCCACTCCACCCGCAGGGGGCATGATTCCTACCATGAGCCCTCGCACGAGGATCAGCCATGACCATCAGTTCGTTGACTCCTAGCGATCCCCGGGAGGACATCGCTGGGCCCCTTCGTCCCATCCACCTCCACCACCACCACCCCACCCCATCCATCCACTGAGGCGCCTCCAGCCCCTTCCACCGACCGAGGACCCTGGTTTCCTACCGAGCGATTTCGACGCATTCCGGACGAGACCCAGAGCACCAGAGTCCTCGTCACATGTGATACGGAGGCCCTCCTTTGGCCGATATGAGTACCGTGTCGGCTAATCAGCCACCAGGCAGCTAGCCTCAGAGTTCCGGCCGCACGTTTTCTCTACTATCACCAAATACGCCACCACTTCCGCAAGATCACCGTGGAGTTCTCTTCACCTCTACTATTCATCGCTGGGGACACTGTATTTTGTTCGGGGGTGTGGTGGTGATCGAGTTTCTTGGTTAGATTCTGTTTATTGTGTTTTTGATTTTCATATTTATGTGGTATTTTTCTTTCGCTTAAGCATGCTGTTGTTTGTTTGCTTAGTTTCAATTTATTTTGTTCAATTTAATTTAACGAGTCATGTGTTAGTTTTACTTACGCTTGTTTGCATGTGTTAATATTCTTATACGTAGTAGTTTCATGTGTAGGTAGTTCAAAGTGCATATGTTGAGAGTCGAAGATCGCTTTTGATCGAATTCACTATCGATGTTTTAAGCATTTGGATGCATATGATGTTTGATGCTCTAAGAATTAGGTTGAATAGGCGGGAAGGGGTAGTGAACCAATTCGTAGTCAAGAAACTATTTCAATGACACTATCACACTTTCACACACTACTCGACTCCTAGTATATGATAGTGCGCGAGATCCACTACTAAAGCTCGACACACCTCGGGTCCCCAACCACCTAAGTGATGGGACACCTAAACAAAAAGAGGATTGCCATCGAGCCCCAACCAAAAAAAAAAAAAAAAAAAAAGGCTTATGAAGTAGAATAAGTGGATAATCCAACTTAATCCCGCACGGGCCCGAGGGGCTTCTTCCTAAGCCTAATGCCCTGCCAACCGGTCGGGAGTCATTTGACTTCAACGCCCACTACATGGGACAAGATGATTATTTCCACAACCTAGGCCTGAAGCCGCTGAGGTCGGTGGCAGCTGTTCGAATGGCCTCGGTGCCTCTTAACACCGGTGGGAGTCACCACGGATCCCCGCTATAGGAACACTCATCTAAAACTTCGCACTTGTGTCTCTTCATTTTTAGTGCATTTAGGAAATAATTATATATTTTGGTATGAATAAAAAGGGTTCGTTTATCCTTCTTAGTTAGCTTCTTCCACTAGGTGAGTCGAGCTTAAGTTCGGGGTTTAACCCAGGTATACACTAGAGGTCATTCATTCGACATATGCAGTCCCTTCTGGGTGTTTATCAATACTGGAATTTGAGGCACTATTCACTTTACCTATTCCAACCGAGTTTTCCCAAGGTCAAACACCACATCATGTGAACTTCAAACAAACAAGAAGAATGTGAGCTTCCACCCAACGCATCCTCCATTTATCAAGATATGCATCACTACCTGCAGCACTCGTAGTACATGGCGTGTGTTAGGTTTAGAGTCGCTTCGCTAGTGACGCAAGAAACTAAGTTTGGGGTGATGAGTGCCTAAACACCTGTTATTGTTCGCTTTTTCATTTTCAATGCATTCAGTAGTTAATTCATAGTTTCGTACGGACCCCCGAATCGGGTGTTTCGTGGATGCAGTACCGGGAGCAAAAAGGCAAACATGAAGAAATCAGAGCATAAGTGAGGCATTGCATGAAGAGGTCCGAACGCCGCGACGTCTCTAACGCCACACGCCCTTACGCCGTGGAAGGCCCAATGTCGCGATTGCCATCAACTACCTAAGTCAATGCTTAACGCCGCGACGTCTCCACGCGACGCCACACAGCTCCGCTTTCAAAGATTAAAAGTAAAATGGAGGCGAGATTTGGAGGCATCGGGAATGGTACGAGTCGTGGCACCCAAATCAAAAGCTAGATACAGATCCTCAAGAAGGAATCATGACTTAGTTGTTTCTTTGATTTGGACAATGGAACTTATGTTTTATATATCACATAATTTGTGTTTTCATGATCATCATGTTCTGATTCTATACCAAATATTGTTGAACCGTCACGCTTGGATGATTTAAAGTTGATTAATTTATATTATTTAGTTATTGTATGATTTATTATTATCTCGCTTAATTTCCTGAGATCAATTACATGGTAATGCTCGCCAACATTAGGATGTTCAAGTGCTTAGAGATCCGAGATTCGGTGAGATGAGGATACCTAGATAAGGAGTAGGTTGTTCGTCGAAGTTGGTGAATGAGAGGTTCCCGGTCCCGAAGGTGGCAAATAAGTTAGGAACATTTAAGAGATTTCTGAAAATCAACGATAGAGATATACCTAACTCTACTAGCGAGATAATACACCCCGAGAGAGGTATCTCGTAGCACAAGATCACCAGAATATTAAGAATCATAAATAAACTAATAATTCATCTTGCAAGAAATAATCCATCGAATTGCAAGGGTGGGGAGACATAGCCCTAGTCTTCAATAATAATGTAATTCAAGAAGATCATGAAGAAGGAAATTCACACATTTACTTTTCACAATACGTTTACTCAGATAATATCTAAAAAGCACATCTTTGTATTCAAATTCTCTTGTCCACAGTGGATCGATATCACGTATACTGGTACATTATATTACTTGGGGCGACGCGTGCACTTGCGCGTATAGGCGTATATTTTACACACCACGTTTTCGGCCTATCACTATTCATAGGAAACTTCCAACTTCGGATGATCATAACTTCTTCGTCCAAACTCCGTTTTGGATGTTCTTAGACTCTATGGAAAGCCCTTTGAGTCTAGAATCCATCCATATATAGCTTGATATTGGAATGATAGTAATAGTTCATAAGCATACATGGTAGCCATAGTTATTCGTAAATATAATGAAATATGAAAAATGCAAAGATACGAATAAATGAGTGAAAATATCGCATATGATTACCGGATGACAATAATAATTCGGGAATATGAGATATGTACTAAACATAAAATACACATGGATTTTTAGCTTAGAACCTAGTAGAGGGATAGATGGGCATGCCTATTAGGAAAACAAATTACGCGACATCTTGTCGATTGGCCGTTTGGGTCATTACAACGCCTTTAGGCCCTTATAGATGGTCATTGTCTCGTCTGTGATAGCGGTATATACGGGCCCTTATAGATGGTCATTTTCTCAGTACAATGATACTTGGCGCCTTCGGGCCCTTATAGACTATTGTTTCGTGCACGGTGAGTCTGAAGCGCCTTCGGGCCCATATAGATTTCCTTTATCCCACTTCGGTTTTTCGACATGAAACATAAGCAAATGACCAGTATACACAAATGAAATGTGCCTGATATATGACATGATATGAGAAGCATGCTTGTGCACATGTGATGATATGTAAGCAATGACAAGTACATGTTGTGAAAAAGAAAAATTAAATGACATGAAATGAAATATGATATGATAAGAAAGTATACGATTGCATAAGCATGTATAAATTATATGTATGAAACATATATAAGCATGTGTATATGACAAGTATGGAATACAAAATAACTATATGATATGTTATATGTATATGTATATGTGTAAAGTGTGATGACTCTTATTAGAGTTAAAGTCCGTAAGTATGATTTCCCACTAAGCTATAAACCTTGGTGTTTCATTCGTGTAGGTACGGGAGAAGAAAGAAAGCAGAGGGACATAAGCATCACGTCGGTTTCGAGTCGACCTACATAGTTAGATGCCCATAGAAAGACTTTTTGGTCTATTTTTTTTTTTTTTTTTTTTTTTTGTATATGTAATATTCTTTTTGTTTCTTTTGTAAGCAATGTACATATTGTAAATGTTGAACACTTCCATATATGGAGCTTGTATATATTTTGTAATCCGCTGTTACGGAATATATTACAAGTTAAATGTTTAACATTATATGAATGAACAAGCTTAAAGTTTATAAGTTTAAAAAGAAAACAAAAATGACACCCTCGCTTGACACTGTGTGCCGGGTTGGGGGCGTCACAAGTTAGTGGTATCAGAGCCTAGGTTTAGGTGTTTCTGAAAAAGTCTTAGATTAAGAATGTACCTACATAGTAATGTGTGGACTGATGTGGATGTCCTTGTGTTTTGTATAGATGGATCGTCCTCCAAATCTAGCTGAAGAAGCAGTTGAGAGTGTGCTTCAGTGGGTTCATCCATTCGCACCCTTTGTCGCGACCTAAGTTTTGTCAGCGACTTCATCTTCATCGACATCTTTTAATCTGTGAGCTTGTGTTGCGAAGTCGGTGTCGCGATAGAAGAGAGTTACGTCACATTTTATATTCTACTAGCCAGGTTCGCGGTATGTCGCCAGCACAAACTATTTTGTTCCAGTAGTACCATATGTCTTTTACATTCTTTGTCACGACACGCTATCTTTATCGCCTTCTTTCGATTGTTAGCGATCGGGGAATCTTGTTGTGACATAAAATGTTGTTGCGACACATTTTCTTTAGTAATTACTTGGGAAGTTTGTCCACGACACCTGAATTTGATCGCGACATGGATTACTTTCCTGATTTTCATTTTCTCTTCTTTCTTGGTGAAATCTCTATTTTGAATTAGTACTATAAAGAAACACAAAGTTTGAAAATATATAATAACAATAGTAGCAGATCAATGTTTAAAATAAACTGAGAAAAAATGGATTAAAAATAGATGAGTTTAAGACTCATCAAATTCCCCGAACTTAGTTTGTATGCCCGAGCAAAGAAAGAAAGATTTGTTTGTCTAGAAGCAATTTAGCTTTATTTTTAAGGACATTTTTACATTTTTGCTGTATGTAGCTTCAGTGAAACTAGTTAGTTAGAGAAAGCTTAATTTCAAATTTAGTTTTTAGTTCGATTAAGACAATTTTTCAATTATTGTCACAAATAGACTAATGAATTAAAATGTAAATAATTTAGTCAATTAGTCACGATCTACGTATTATTGTTGGTTTTCTTTCACTTATATGAGGATTAGTAATGTTTGGCTTACCGTCATTGAATTTCTTGTCGCGGTTATGCTAATTAGGTGCCTACGCTCGGGAGAGGGACCACGCCCGATACCGAGGTTCCGGCGAAAAGCGTTCTGGTGTCTGGTGCGACCGGGAGGTCGAGCTGATCGAAGCTGATGATGGAATTTGTGGATCGGATGGTGGTTTCGATACGTTATCGGGGTCGCGGTCAAAAATCCTCTTGTCGCGTGTTGGGAGGTTAAATTCGATCGGAGAATTTCCCGGCGTTGGCGATCGTCATCGAGGCTTCACTTGTTGAAGCGGCCAGAAGCGCACATGCATGAGCAACGAGCACAATTTCGGTTGATGGTGCTGAGGCTGATAGGTTGGTGCTTGGATTTATTAGTCACGCGAGTGGGCCAGGCTACGGGGATGTGTCGACTCGATCGAGAAAACGCCCGGCGCTCATTAACTACTAGGCATACATTGAAGATTCATTATGCATCAAAACTATCTTTACCCTCGCGACTTGCGTACTGCGGTGGCCGTGGGAGGATATCCATCCTTCCTGTCTTTGGATGAGAGTTCCTCATAGGCGCGTAGTCGAGAAAGCGGGATGTATATGTGAAACATGACTTCTAACAAATTTCTTAGAAGCGGTATGGATGAACCTTTGATGACTTATTAATTTGTTTTTTGTGTTCATGATTCCTTCTAATGTTCTCTCTTTACAGTGACAATATAAACATAAGGCTTTATGTTTGTCCTGTAATGAATATTATAGTTAACACTTATCAGGCCTTGATTATCTTGTCATCATCAAAGTTGGAATAGTTTGTGCATGATAGTCAAACATTTATATTCTTGAGTTATGTGGTTTAGTCTATGACAATACAAGTGCACGGGTCATACAAAAGTAAAAAAATTGGATGGTCCGGAGTCTCGTTCCACATGAGATTAATGCGAATGTTGAATTAAACTTTTCGCTCACTCGAATCCCTGCTTATTTGAACCCTCTTTTTTAATGGTTGAAGCGTTAAAGACAAGAATAATCATATTTACTGTCTGTTAAATAGTTTGAATTTGATAACAATGATTGAGTTAAGTGAATCTATATTGAAATGACAACAAGATGAAGTGCGAACGATCAATTCTTACGTTTATTATTGATTATTTCTATCCTGATTTTTGGATCTGTTGTCAGATGCACTATTAATGCGGCAGTTTCTCATTATTCACTAATTAGATTCACCTTCTTCTTTCAAGAAAAGAATCTAATCAGTTACTTGTATTCAAAACATTCTTAATAGATCTGGGTATTTTTTCCTTTTGATACTTCATACTCATTTCTTAATTGTGATTTCTTGCATCCCAGTTGGTTATTTATAAACTTTCTCTAGTGTTGTTTTTACTATATGGTGAAGTGGACCAAAATACCTATCACAAATTTATAGCGTTATTACCCAAGGACTATTATCTAATCCCACAATGATAATGCCGTAAACTTGTTTGTGTTATTTATAATTATTATCTTGATTGCGGGTTTCTTAAGTGATGTTCTTTTCTAGGTTTAAGATCAGGTCTTTGAGTGTGAGTTAAATAAGTGTAAAGTGGATTTAGTCAGATATAGTCCCATGAGATCTGAAATTCTAGTCCTTCCTGTGACTACTCAAACTTTATACGATCTGGACTTTGATAGGCAATTTGAAGTATTCTTAACATACCTTTAAAATAATAAAAACTAAGAAAAGTGACTTAATAACAAAATGAATTAAAAAATGAAAATCTAAAATAACAAATTCAGGTACAGTCCAGTTATCTATTAAAAGGGAGCATTGAAATCTTGCTATTGTGAACAATCAATTCCTGCGGACTACTCACGTAACTGCTTCTGAACCACATATTTAAAACACATCGAAGGAATAAGGTACAGTGCGATTGGATCTCTGCTCTTTTACGCACCATCATCTAATCTTCCCTGATTCTTTCGAAGACAGAGGATTAGATAACTACTTTTAATATGAGTTGCCTTGTTCTAGATATTTTCTTTTGATACTTCATACCACGAACATGGAGCGTAAACCTTGGCTCCACAAGACATATAGGTATAGCATGGAGTTTACACTTTCTTGGATTTCTTCCTCAGTGGGCAGGTTCATCTTTGTGATTAGATCCTTACTAACACGAAGTTTGACATCTTTATTCGAGATAGAGTGAACTCTACCTTGTTTAAATGGATAAGTCGTTTGACTCATTTAGATTTATGAGAATAGGATTTGCTCGATTTAAATTCTGAGACTCATTAGATCACCATTATGGAGTATACCTTTTTAGAAATTGTTCATCACTCTCGAGATTGCATTCTGTGTGCTGAGGAAGGGCCTCACGAAAATCAGAGCAATGAGGCAATCTATTATGGAGTATAAGACACTTACATTAGGATCAATTGCAGTGCTGAAAACCAGCAGTAGATTTACAAGCGATAGTTTGGTAACTTCTAATAAATTTACGCGGGAAGATAATTTCTAACAACAAAGTACATTCAATGGAAGTGGGTTTCTAAATCACTAGATTACACCTACTGATGGCTTGATGATCGAAAACCATTGTAAATCGAGCCCCAAATAAATTCAAAATTTAATGCAGAATTCCAGACAATCAAGCGATAATTTGAAAGAAATAGAATTACGCATTCGACTACTTTATGATGCGATCAGATCAAATTTGAACAGAAATAACAAACTAATCTAAATAAAAACAAAACAAAGAAAATAAAATTAAAATCTGAGAGCCTTGACTACCGAGATCTCTCTTTTGAGCGTGAGGCGTTTGCTTTCCTTGATAAGCGGTGCGTATTTATAGAGGTTACGAGTTGGGACCTAGCCCGATGCACTCCTTATGGATTCAGTTAAGCTGGCCCATTTGGTTGTTAATGTCGAGGACCTGATTCTTTATTAGCGACCTCGGTTGTCACCGATGCGTCGCGAAGCTTTTATTTGGTCGCAACTTGCCTTTAGCATCCCTTGGATCGATGCCAGCGACCCTTCAAATGATGTCTGACCTTCTTTCCTTTATAAGCGATGTCGCGACCAGGATGGCGTCGTGACCTTAATTCTTTACGTGTGCGAACCCATGGACAGCGTCATGACCTTAATTCCTATAGCGATGTAGCGACCTTGAATGGCGTCGCGACGCAGTTCTTTACTAGCGATATGCGCGACCAGATGGCGTCGCGTTGCCAATTTCCTTATGGCGATGTCGCGACCGAATGGCGTCGCGACCTTAGTTCTTGGCGATGTCGCGACCGGAATAGCGTGGCGACCTTAGTTTCTTCGCGATGTCGCGACCGAATGGCGTCGCGACCTCTATGACCGATCTCTTGAAAATCTTATGTCATGGCTCTGACCGGTCATCCCACGACCTCCATAATCTCTTGCTCGGCTTCAATTCTATCAGCGACCTCAAAATTGTTTTGGGCAATCATATCTTGTTCTTGATAATTTATAGTGCGACTTGGGTTTACGTTGCGACACCTTTCGTTACGCGCCGGTTGCCCTTAGCCGTGGCTGGATTTTTGTGGTTCACGACCTTGATCACGATTCTTCATCAACATCGGCGTCCTTCCACAGAGTCCTTTCTTCCTCAGTGCATTCTCTTGTGCAAACATCATTGACCGATCATTAATCCATTCCTATTCGACCAGTTTTGCTCCTTTTCTTTGCAATATCCTCTTTCTCATGATTCTGCTACATAGCGGTTGGTGAGTTATTCAACATTTACGCATAATCGATCTTTTAGATAATCAATCAGAAAAATGGACTGAAATGGATGACTTAAGCTCATCAAGCTCCCACAACTTTTAAATTACGCCCTCAAACGAAAAAATTGTTGTCCTCGAACAAAGGACATTTCACGTATTGTTTTGCGGTTGCAACCAATTTAATTGAAAGACTAAATTGCATTCTTTTACGTATATCTAGCTAAATCGGATGAAGGTTAGTCACTACTCAATCAGGTGTCTGAAACTAAATTGTTGAATTTTTTTATAAACGATGTATAAATCGATTGATCTGTTGAAAAGTAGAGTTGGTCTTAACTATCTTCTTAGTGGTCGATTAACCCTCGAGGTCTTCAGTTTTGATCCTTCAAGATTTTTTCAAATTCTATATGCTTATTATTCATATTGATCTCCCACTAATGTAGAGTAATTCAAACCTTGAGATAAATCGGTCTTTCGGGCTTATGTGTCGAGCTTAGGTCGTAGGTAGGATGGTTCTGGAACTTTTAGGTTAAGATTACGGACTCTTTCTCCTTTTTATGCTTGCTACCCTTCTTTTCCTTACCTTCTTTAATTGATTCCCGGCTTCATCATTGAGTGCTCTTTGCAATTTCTTAATTTAAAATTGTTCGTTCCCATTTCTCATTTGTACTTCTCACTGTTGGAACTTTTTCTCAGTCACCCTTCAGGAATAGTGCAATGTTCTGTCTTTTTAGGCTTTCTAACACTCTTAGCGAACTTTGGGTTAGTGAAACCCATACGGAGTTGGCATTGGGTGCTAAGTGTTGAAACACCCCCAGAACAATTGTTAAAGAGTTGGACTCTGAAATGAAAACTTCTTCCTTTAAGCTTTCTTTTACATTTGTATATCACCTTTGAATTAACCTCTCTTCACCTTTTTTGTATTTCTTCTTTAGTTCTCAAAAAAATACTCCCCGAACTTTATCTCTTCCTCCTTCTTTTTGAATTTTGGATGATCACTAAGGTTCTTTCTTGGGAGGATTAATTATCTAGGATATTTAGGATTTCCAGTGGCTTGTTTGAAGATAAGGATTGTTTTGGCTCAAGGTCGGGAAGTGGGTGTATGCAGAAACATATAAATAAGAATTGTAGCTCTAGAATGGCTCAAGGTACGCGAGGATGGCTAATCATTTCTTGTTAGTTGTATCGCTTTAGGATTTCGCCTTGATCGATAATCTAACAAGTTACAGAATTTGTTTGATTAAATGTGACCTTCTCAGGATGTCCTTGACTCCACTTCAGGTTGATGGGAGTTACATGATTTAAGGTTCATCAGTTCTTTATTCTTGTTTTATCTTACAAACTCAAAAAATATATTTTGCTCCTTCGATTGTATAACTTTCACTTTATCTTGGACTCATCGTATAAATTCAAGTCAATTATGTAATTTGTGTTTCAATTTAATTATATGTCATTACGCCCTTATTACCATGATTATTTGTTTTATTATCTTCTAAATCAAACTACTTCAACTAGCTTTCAGTTATGATGTATCAGCATTTTTCATTCATGAAATTTAGAAATCCTACTTCATTATTCTTAACAATTCGTAGTAACAACACGATCTAACTTCAAACAAAATCAAACAAATTTTCTTATTTTATTCGCGAGTTGTGCGAAAGTTGAGAATAACGAGTGGAAGTGAGGAAGAGATGGATAAATCAATGGAAAGATCTATTTTTTTTTCTTTTGGGAGGAGCAAAGATGTTGGGAGGATCCGGATCAAGGAGTAGCAAATTAGGAAGAATTTGGGAACTTCATTCAGTTCTATTCTTCTTCTTGTCATTCCCTCTCTATACATTCTTCAAGGATCAGTTCGTTGGTGAGATCAACCTTTTGTTCGAGGATCATCTTGTCTTTCCTGATGTGTTCATTGTGTTCTCCATTTCAGTCATGACTTCTAATAATTTGGAAAGATTTATTGTTGATCAGTCAGTTTTCAAGCCGGTTCTTGAAGGCATCTTTGCCATCAAGCTCTTGATCTCTTTCCTTCATCCTCTTCTCGAAGTCCTTGAACATTGACATATGCAAAAGATTTGAATCCCTTAATCTGCTCCTTAGTTTTGGCGGCTTCACGTGGTGTTTAACTGAGTGTTAGGAGTTGAGAATCACGATCATACTGATTGTTGTAAAATGACTCATGGCTCAGCTGCAACTTCTTCAGTAGATCGTGATCTCTTTCCTCCATTTCCTTCTTGAATTTTCCTCTTTATGCTCCAGGATCTCCTTAAATACCTTTCTTCCCTTCTTGTTCATTTCTTCTTCCCATTCTTGATCTCTTTTTCCAATTCTAATTCATACACTTCTCACGAGATTTTGTTGGATGTTCCATTCCTTTCTCTTTCTTCCATTCTCTTGAATGGGCCAGGCATCTCCATTATTTGATTATTCCGCCAAACTCCTAGGCTTTCGCGGGTTCTCACGAAATCTCTGTTCTGATAGAGGGGAGGAGCTGACGGTCAGGAGTTGAAATTTATAGAACTATCATCTTGTTCTCATCCTCTGCTAAACACAAAAGTGTTCCCTATGGATGTGCTTACGGATCTTCTTGCTTTATCTGCTGACGGAAGGGGTGTCCTCTTCTTGTCTTGCATTCTCATTTCTTCTCTTGAATCTGCTTCTATTATAACCCTTTATAAACTTCAGTTCCCTAGGCCTTGCCCCACTACGGAGTCGAGGTTAGTGGTGAAACCTTGGGGCACTCTTCTTCTTCTTCTGAGTTCACCGCTGTCCCTCGAACATAGCCAGTGTGATGGATTCTTGGGTGAGGATCGAGCCCCTTTATTCCTTCGTGGCGCTCTCTCGTTGAGTTTTCAATATTGCTCCAGCATTAAGCTTACATGTACCACTTCAGCATGGCATAGAATGATTGCTTCTTGTTCAGTACGTGCGGACATGCTTGGTGGAACCATATAACGAGAGGCCGGGAAATAAAACCATACCTTTGCCTCTTGTCCGTCTCCCACAATTTATGGTCTTTTGCTTTCCCTTCCCTTGACCCCATTTCACTTTACCATCACATCCAACTTTCTTACAATCTTCTCACGATTAGGGTTGTTACTATCTTCTTGTATTTGGATCATAACACGCCGCCCATTAGTACATTTCATTGATGGTTTACGCTCCATCTGACACCGAGCTTCCTCGACATAAACGAGTTATCCTTTCTCCCGCGGGTTGGAGTAGAATTTTCGAACTACTACTGCGTATTCGGACTTTTGATGCTTGTAGAAGTTTCCCAAACCTCTTTGTTCTATTAGTTCTTGAAAGGGGATATGGGTTCTTGAAACCTCCTTTATAAACCAAACCCTTCTGACATAGTACTTCTTCGAGATGGAGAAAGCACAATACGTCACGAATTAGTTTTCCTCTCCCTTCTTCTTTCTTGTCTTTTCACTTTTTCTCTGTTGTGAAGCGGTTGAACCGGTTGTTAGGCGGTAAGGTTCTCTTTGGTAGTTCTGGCGAACTTCCACTTTAAAATTTGGTATACTCTTCCATGATTTGCTCAGATTTGGGATGAGGGTTGAAGGTTCGACCATTTGAGAAATCGACGGTTTTTAGGAAGAATTTTGGATCTAGGGTTTGCAGAGTGAAAAAACTTTTGAGAGTAGGCAAAGATGAAGAGTTGTATTTGTTTGAGGAAGGAGATGGTGGTGGAGGGGAGTTTCTCAAACAGTGCGATTCGATCATTGTGTGGACTCTTTATTACTTCATTTATTTGCGCTTGTCGCGACTTTAATTTCAGGCTGCTATTGTGTGTTGTCATTAAATTTAGGGCAAATTTAAAAGTTGCCCGGTGGCACACCTCTCTTATACCGCGACTTAATGTTGTTGTCGCGACATAATAAGACTAATGGGGGGACAATTTATCATCAGTTATGACATCTAGCATTTTACCCCCATTTGGTCAACGAGTAATTTCGCGACATAGTTGAGTTATGTGACCTCAATTTGTGACGTAACTTTTGGTGTGACTGTGCCCTTATTCTTCCTTTAGTACTTACTGGTTGCATGACCTCGATTTACGCATCGCGACCCAGTGCACACTGCCCTAAATTTGATGATCGAGACGACTTTTCACTCCTTATTAATTTGCATTCTTAGCATCCATTAAATCATTCCCACCTGACAATTCAAACATGTATTCTATTCAATTTTCCACGAATTTATAACAGGAAAGAGTACTCGCTTTTTCAAGTCGCTCTTTCCTATGAAGTCTTTAGATGATCTGAGTTTGTTCCTTCTCACCTGAGCCATTCGATTGTGCATCGGCATACTGTAACAATTTCAAAAGGATTAAATTGATCAAATACTAACCTAGCAATTCCTAACAAATCATGACTAGAGCCAAAAAATTCAAAAAAGTAGTAAAATTTCCAAAGTCTATATAAGAAAGCGAATCTATATGGGTTTGCCTCCATGAGAATTTGCTCTGTTTTGAGTCCTTAGCTAGACTAGGCTACATTTTAAGCATTCTCTTTCTCAATTCTACTTGGTTGGAGTTCTTCCTTTTCTTTCTCCTGTGCTTGAGATAGTGCTGGAGTCTTTGACCATTGGCCTTGAATTCTTCCCCGGCATCGGTCCACGAAGGTGTTCTGCTCGAAGGTAGTACTTGACACGCGTATATGGTCCACTCCATTTGATTTCAACTTCCTGGAAATAATCTTAATCTAAGGTTAAATAAATGGAACTTGATCCCACACTCACGAACTCCTCATAATCTTTTGATCATGCCATTTCTTTGTCTTGTCCTTGTATATTCTAGCATTATCACCAAACCGTTTCTGAGTTCCTACAGTTCATTCCAATTGGAGCAATCTCTCTTCCTTTGCAATTTTGAAATCGAAATTCAGCTTCTTGGTATTACATGGCTTTGTATTCGATTCAAGAGGAGCGGTGACATGGTTTACGAAGACCACTCTGTATGGGGACATCGATGGAGTTTTGAATGCGATCCTGTAAGCCCAAGTGCATCATCGAGTTTGGAAGACCAATCCTTTCTACTTGAACTTACAGTCTTTTCTAGATCTTTTAATCTCATATTGAAATATGGCATCCATTAATTACGAGGTGAATACATTGGGCTGTTATATGTTTTGATCCCATACTGCTCATGAGCTTTACCCAAATATTTTGTTTGCAAGTATGGCTTTTAATCCTTATTGATAGTCACGGAGTGTTAGAATGCTGCTCAAAATGTTCTTTTGCAGAAACTCACAAGCGTGTTAGCGTCATTCCTTGGACAAACTATTGCTTCCACCATTTGAAACATAATCCACTACTAGTAGTATATACAAGTTTCCAAATGATGGTGGGAAGGGTCCCATAAAATCTATCCCCAATCGTAAATTGCACCACAGTATACCTCATGGGCATTTCATTTCTCTTTGCAGCGATATTTCAATCTTTTGGCATCTATCTGCATAATTTGACCCATTAGCCTGATCTTTGAAGATAGTGGGCGATAAAATCGATTGGAGTATCTTGTGAGTTGTTCTTTCTCGGAAAAATGTCCCTTTGATATGGTGATGCATGGCATTCATTCAAAATTTTGCATTATTCACTCTACGCACACTTCTTCTTATAATCATGTCTTACCTCTTTAAATAGTAATGGTTCATCCGGATGTAATATCTTGTCGATTAAAGGCTTTCTTTTACGTTGGTAAGTATTTGGTCGAGGAGAGCTGCCTCCACCAAACCAGCGATTCACGATATCGGCTATCTGTAAGGAGTTGGAATGACAATTTAAACAGTTGCTCATCTGGAAAGTTCTCTGTTAGTCCTACCTCCTCCTCTTCTGCTTTGTTTCTTTCTACTGCAGACCAGTGATGTTATCCTGCTTGTCACAACCCTTCTTATCTTTGATTACGGATCAAACTCTTGTAATAACGACACCCACCTTATGGTCTTGGCGGCTATTTTCGACATCAGATATTTGATTGCTGCATGGTCAGTGTGAATGATAATATGGGATCCCAAAATGTATGGCCTGAATTTCTCACAAGCAAAAACTATGGCTAGCATCTCCTTTTCAGTAGTTGAATAGTTTTCTTAGGCTTCATTGGAAGGTTACGCTAGCATGATATGTAGGCTGCGAATTTCTTTTCTTTTCTTCCCTTGTCGAGCTCCCATTCAAATCAACGGCATCACACATTATTTGAATCCCTAATCCCATTACGGTGCCTTCGTGATCGGTGCCCGAACTAATCTGATCTTGATTTCTTCAAAGGTACGCCTTCGAGTGTAAACTAACTGTGTCTTTCTCAGGTAATGCATAATGGTGCGGCTATTTTTGAAGTCTTTGATGAATCTCTATAAAATCCGAGAATGCCAAGAAACTCCTTATCCGCACTCTTGTTGTGGGTGGTGCGAGAGTCTTGATAATCGAAACCTTTGATTGGTCCTTCTAGTCAGTAGCGAAATTTTATGACCAGAACAATACATACATTACCATGAAATGGCACTTTCCCGAGTTTAAGGCTAGTTGTTTGTCCTTGCATCTTGAAGCTGCTTGTTTCCGAGGTTGTTTAGTGATGCTCCTTCCGGATCCATATCTTGTGAAATTAATCCGCCAAAATCTCCATGACTTACTCGACAAAATGAGAACATGGACATCATACACCTCTGAAAAGTGGCGGGGGCATTTACCTGAGCCCAAATGGCATCCTTACGAAGGCAAAGGTATGTAAGGGCATGTGAATGTAGTTTTCTCACAGTCCTCAGTGCAATGGCAATCAGTTATGGCCAGGAATACCCGTCCGAAGCAAAGTAGGGTGTCACCTTTAACACATCGACATTTGATCAATGAAAGGCAATGGAATGATTTTTCTGGATTCTTTGTGTTCAGCTTAGTGTCGATACATACTCCATCCTGTCATAGTTCTTGTTAGAATTAACTCATTTTTTCATTTCGGATCCACAGTGAACCCACCTTTATTTGGAACCACATGGATATTAACAGAAATTTATCGAGATTGCATATAACAAAACCAACATTCAACCATTTGAGCACTTCCTTTCGACTACTCATGGTAGGTTCAGTGCTGCTGATGTTAAGCGAGATGGTTTGCATTTTCCTCCGAGCGGTATTTTGTGCGTACATATTGTGAATTGATACCCTTTAATTTATCTATGGACCCGGGCAATCGGCTCACGATAATTCTTCAAAATTTTCAGCGGCTTAATTTCTTCGTCAACGAGTCTAACGAGATAATCAACGGCTTACTCCTTAGTATCCCAAGTAAGCATATTCAGATGACTTGGCAACTCTTTTAAAAACTGAATATACATGGTCTCTTGATGAAATTCCTTCTCTTTCATTATTATCTCCATTGTCACTTCTTTGTTTATTTTAAGACTCAAAACCTTTTCGATGAAGTGTAAAAATGATGTCTTTGAAAATCGGAACCACACCTTCCAAGATACGGAAATTCATCTCATTTTCATTGATAGGAAGTTGAGCATTACAATCATAATAACAATCGAGTTGTTGAGATGAACATCATCTACTAACATAATCTTCCCACATACGTGTCTAAATTCTTACAAACTTTGGAGGCAGTTGAGTGTTGCTTCTTCTTGACCACGAGTGAGAACTCCCTTACGCATATCTGTGCAGTAACTCCGGTTGCTAGGATAGCCTTCCTAGCGGCCGGAGGAACTGTGAATCTTCTTCCCATGTCGGGATGATGAAGTCGACAGGAAAAATGAATTTCCCCACCTTAACAAGCACGTCTTCAATGACTCCTTCAGGTTTCGCCATTGTTCTATCTACCATTTGAACAGTGGTAGAATGCGCTCCCCCCGAACTTAATTTATTTACCTTGAGATAATGGCATTAAGTTTATCGCTTAGGAGTCCTGAAACCTTTGAATTTCAAATCCTCGATGGTGCGGAATTGTGAAACTTCACGGGTCTTTCATATTCACAGTAAATTCTTCTTTATCCTTTGCTTTGCAAGTGGCGGTCAGTTCACTACTCCCTTCCTCGCAAATCTTCTCT
The DNA here is from genome assembly GCA_016808115.1 of Tetrastigma voinierianum. Classification (NCBI taxonomy): domain Eukaryota; kingdom Viridiplantae; phylum Streptophyta; class Magnoliopsida; order Vitales; family Vitaceae; genus Tetrastigma; species Tetrastigma voinierianum. The sequence continues at coordinate 494,174 of JAEQBH010002183.1, forward strand.
TCTGCTCAAAATTCCTTGAATTTGGCATAAAGTGGCGTTTGAGTTACCAGCACGTGAATGGCATGCTTATCCCGACACGGAAAATTTTTCAAAAGCCTTGCGGCGCTCTTCTATCCTTGGCTTTTTGCAATCTCTGCGGGAATAGGACTGCAGGCATAGAAGTTAAGGCTTTCTTCTACTTGCTTCTTTCTTCTTCTTGTTCTTTGCTCCTTCTTATTTTCTTTCCTCCGGTGACTCGAAGCATTTTCCTAGGCTTCCTTACTCCTTGTTGCCTTCGTCTTTCTCTGACTTTTCTTTCTCTAATTCTTTCCCACTTAAGGTTACCTTTGCCATGCGGTCTTTTTTGAATCTTTCTTATTGCTGGGAAAAGCATCTTTAATTGATTCTGGGGTCGGGACAGTTGCCACTATTGTGTCTCGGGTTCTTGAGAGGCATTGGTAGTTGTCTGAAAAATTTGAGAATTGGTATTTGAAGCTTCCAATTCTGCAAACTTTTTGTTCATGGAGTTCAACGACTTTCTATTTTCCCCCATGAGCTGGCCTCCCGGTCTTCAAGGTGCGAGCCCTTTTGACCACTGATATTCATTTACGCCCTCTCCTGTTGCTCTGCTTTACGGAACCTTGGTGGATCGTACCCTGTGAAAATTTTGCCATGTCTTGGGACGTGTTGTGCCCTCACCATAAGAGAAATTCTCCTTGGTTCCTTAATCTTTGGGGTATAATGGGTTGCGAGGTTGGGGTTAAACGAAATGATATATACTCTACCTTTCGTTCAAATAGTTAGCCTCCTCCTTTGCATAGGAAACCTCTTAAGCCGCCTCGACATTATTTACTCTTCGGCTTCTCTTTCCTTGCTCCTATCTCATTTGCGAGTGCATTCTTTTATCCATAGATGCATCAATGCATCCGGCTTAGCCTCCATGGCGAACATCTTGTTCGAAGCTCAATCATTCCATTTCCTTTGGCTGGCTCTTTGCTCACACGAGTTCGAGGAAGGAGGTCATGTTGCACTAGTAAGATCCTCGTCAGTATCTTGCTTCTTGCTCTTAACCTTACGAAGATACTCATTGCAAAAGCTGCATCTAATATACCTTTTGAGGTATAATTCATGGAGTATTAGAAAGATGTCCATTTGTGTCTTCAGGTCTATCAGTGCATGGGACATCTCTTGATGAGCCTCTTGAATCTCCCGGCGGTGTACAGGACTCGTCTTCCCGCTTGTTTGAAAGTAGTAATTTCCTCTTCGTTCGGAAGTGAGGGATGGAGGAAGAATACCTTTCAGTAAGCCATCGACTCTTCCCGTAGTAACATATCCATATGGTAGTAGGTCGAGCCATGATGCGGTATATCTCTTAAAGAGAATGGAAACAAGCTGCGACAATAACCCAGTCTCACACCATTACAATTTAACGCTATTGTGCATTCTGAAGCTTAGTCCCAAGTGTTCGTTGGGATCTTCAGAAGGGCGACATGTGAATTGGTTCTATTGAACCATGGTGATCGGGGCGGCGAGCTCGAATTGTTAGCATCATCAGTGGTGTCTCCAGCTGCTGAGTATTCATCTTGGATCACTGGTCTCCAGAAGTCCTCCATAGTGTCTCGCTCTTGAGGTACTTCTGCTGCGAATTCCTGGTTGACTGCCCCGGTCAATCTTTCGTCTGCCATCTCTGCTATTTATGCACTCTTAACCTTTCTTAGTCCTCTGAGTGTTCTTTGATCTCATTAATGCATTAGCTGAGTGGTCGACTCACGCTTCACCGTGCATGAATTAACTCCCGAAATTATAATATGCGAGATCAAATGGGTCGTTGATACCAAGTGTATTTAACATGAAAAGCTCTAAAAATTTCGGAAAAGCTTACTAAACTCTTCTTTGTTGAATCATATTTTTGCAAATTTCTATTTTCTTTTTATAAATTATGTCCAACTAGTATTTATTTTTAGTCTGAATATTGATTCACAAATTCTTTCGATCCGGCGGCAAAAACTTGTTCCTCTTTCGGTGATGGACCAAAATACCTATACAAATTTATAGGCGTTATTACAGGAATTTATTATCTAATCCCAAACAATAATGCCATGACTTGTTTGTTGTGTTTCTCATCTATTATGCTGATTAAAGCGGTTTCCTTAGAGTAAATTAATTTCTTTACGGTTTTGATCCGAGATCTTGCAAAGTGCCGGGTCGAACAAGTATTAAATTGGATTTAAGTCCGGTCTCGATCCATAGAGATCTTGGGAATTCTCGATCAACTACCTGGCTACTCGAACTCACATACTATTTGGATTTGATAGGCAATTTGAAGTATTCTTAACAAACCTTTAAAATAATAAAAACTAAGAAAAGTGACTTAATAACAAAATGAATTAAAAAATGAAAATCTAAAATAACAAATTGATTGATCGATTTATCTATTAAGGGAGCATTGAAAATACGCTGTGTGAACAATCAATTCTGCGAGACTACTTTGTAACTTTGCTTCATGAACCCTGATTTAAAACGTCAAAGGAGCCAGGTAGTGCGAGTTGGATCTCTCCTTACGCACTTTTCATCATCTAATCTTCCTGATTCTTTCGAAGACATAAGTTTAGATAACTACTTACTAATCACGAGTTGCCTTGGTAAGATATTTTTCTTTTGATACTTCATACCCAGACATGGATGTAAACCTTAGCTCCCTGGACATAGGTATAGCATGGGTTTACACTTTCTTTAGTTTCTCTTCCTCCCAAGGTGGAGCGATTCATCCTTTCGCGATTAGATCCTTGCTAACACGGGATTAAGCGTCTTGTTCGAATCGAGGTGGGCACTCTACGCTTGTTTAAATGGATCAGTCAACTCATTCCTGGATTTCAGAGTGAAGGATTTATCGATTTAAATTCCGCGAGCTCATTAGATCACCATTATCGAATCGCATACCTTTGAGAAATTGTTCATCACTCTCGGGATTGCCTTCTGTGTCGCTCAGGGCCACACGGAAATCGAGCAATAGAACGATCCTATTATGGGTATAAGGCGCTTACATTAGGATCAATTACGAATACTCAAAACTACTTAGTAGATTTACAAGCCCGATAGTTGATAGCTTCTAATAAATTTGCGGGAAAGATAATTTTACGATGCCGAGTATTGATATTTGGGTTTCTACGTCATTAGATTACACCTACAATGGCTTCTTGATCAAAGAAAACCAGCATCAAATTCGGAAGCTAAAATCCGAATTCCAAAAATTTATGCGGAATGCAAACAATCCGGCGGTAATTTGAAAGAAATAGAGTGCATTCGACTTCTACTTTAGCGGCTGCGTCCGGATCGAGGTGAGCGAAATAACAAACTAATCTAAAAATAAAAACAAAACAAGAAAATAAAATTAAAATCAAGGAGCCTTGACTACGGATTTCTCTTTTGGCGCCCAGGAAGTACTTTCCTTGATAGCCAGTGCGTATTTATAGGGTTACAGTTAGGCCTAACTTGATGCACCTCCTTAATGGATTTGATTCGCGCCCATTTGGTTGTTAATGTCGATACCTCGATTCTTTGTCGCGACCTCAGTTGTCTCAGCTACGTCGCAGAAGCTTTATTTGGTCGCGACTTGCCTTTAGCATCCCTTGGATCTGATGTCGCGACCACTAAATGATGTCACGACCTTCTTTCCTTATAACTGATGTCGCGACCACTGAATGACGTCGTGACCTTAATTCTTTGCAACTGATGTCGCGACCATTGGAATGGCGTCAGCGACATAATTCCTTATGGCGATGTCGCGACCTTGAATGGCGTCGCGACCTTGGTTCTTGCAAGCGATGCCGACCCTTTGAATGGCGTCGCGACCTTAATTCGCCTTAGCGATGCCGCGACCGAATAGCGTCAGCGACCTTAGTTCTTTAGCGATGCTCGCGACCGAATGGCGTCGCGACCTTAGTTCTTGCAACTAATATGCTTAACCAGCGGGCGTCGCGACCTTAGTTCTTTACAGCGATATGCGACCAGAATGGCGTCGCGACCTCTATGTCGATCTCTTGAAAATCTTAATATCGCGACTTCTAGCCGATTATCCACGACCTCCGTATCTTGCTCGGCCTTGATTACATCGTGACCTCGAAATTGTTTTTGCGACATAATATCTTGTTCTTCAATAATTTATAGTTTGCACGACTTGAGTTACATTTGCGACTCTGCTCGTTACGCCAGTTGCCCTCATATGGCGACTAGAGTTTTGTGGTTGCGACGCGATGTGATTCTTAAATCCAGCATCGGCGTATCTGACGAGTCCTTTCTTCGTGCATTTCTCATTTGCAACATCATTCGGCCCGATGGTAATCATTTACGTTCGGCCGGTTTACGCTCCTTTTCTTTTTGCCTCCTCTTTCTCTTGAATTTCTATTTGCATAGCAGTTTGGTGAGATTATTCAACATTTACGCATCATCTGATCTTTTAGATAGAAATCAATCAGAAAAATGGGTGAGAAAATGGATGACTTTAAGCTCATCAATGACTCATCCTTTAGATCTGATGGATTTTTCCTTTTCCTTGATTAGATTTTAGCTAACACAGGATCAAGATCTATCCATCATATTAAGGTGAAATCTCTGGTAATTAAATTGATAAATAGTTCCCTTCAAATTCAACTATGATTGAATTGGAAATCCATCAAAATGACTTCTCAGAGCTCCTTAGTTCTTCAATGATAGTCTAACATACCCACAAGTTAAATGTTCCAATCTCTCAAGAATATCCATCTCTGTGTCACTCAGAGGGTTTCTTGGAAATCAAAGCAGGAAACAATCCTTAAGATGGTATTCGGTACTATCATTGGAAACAACTCAATTCACAATCAACATCAATCAAATAAATCCAAATCCAAATTTCAGGAAATTCCTTCTAATTCAAGCAGAAAAGACTGTAACTAATCAGCATATCCATTCCAACGAAAGTTGTGCTTCTCAATTACAGAATCACAATCAACAATGGAGTATTGATCAAGAACATCCCACTTTGTAACTTTATAATTCAACTGAAGAAAGCAATTTCAAAAAATTGTCTGAACTTCATTAATTCCAGGTCGTAATTGGAAAAGAGAATGAAAAATTAAATCCAAATTCTACATTCTAACAGATTACTGGTTCAGATCCAGAAAAGAAAATAAAATAAAATAAAGAAAGAATCTATTAAAATATCTGATGAGTCTTCTCCCTCTTCCCGAGCAAGTGGGTTTGAAAACGGAAGCTACTTTACTAAAAGTTTGTGTACGCTTATTTATAACTTTGAAATTGGGCACGATTCCAAGGCTCGGTGGATTTCCACACAAATAAATGGCCCGACTCTGTTTAGGTTGCGACCTGAGAATGGTGTCGCGACATGAAATCCACAGTCCTGATACATCAAGTCGCTGACCTTAGGAAATTGGTCGCAACGTTCTTTCACTTTGTTCTTGCAATTGTTGAGCTGCGGCCTGATGTTTTTTGTTACGACTTGTGTCTCCAGTTGTATTTGATTAGTGGTCGCGACGTGAATTCTTTATTGTGACCATGTTAGTTGTCAGCAGTGAGAACTCTGGTTGCGACCCCCTTTTATATTTCGAGAATTGATATCCGCGACTTAGCTCTTTCTACTTTTACAACATTTTTTGTGTGTATTACCGATTCGATGTCGCGACTTCATTTTGTTATCCAACCTCTTTAATTATTAGTCCTGACTTCTCTTTCGAGTTGTGACATCATTGAACCATCTTGAGCCTTCAAGTGTCGCAGCTCAAATTTGTTGGTCTCGCATTTTCTTGTCAGGCGTGGACGTGGAGTAGCGACGAGTAGTTTCTTTAATCACTTTGCAATTTAACTATCGCGACCTGTATGCTGCATTCTTTCTTCTTATCGATCCATGACCTCATTTCTTAATCTCGATAGTTTCCATTCCAGTTTTCTATTTACGGTCGCGACTGTTTATTCTTACTTTTAAAAATATATGTTGCGACCTCAATTTCATGTCGCGACATCATTTCTATTTCCAACTATGTTGATCTTGGTTGCGACCACGTTTTGCTAACCCCTTAATAAATTCTGTGTCGCGACCTCAGTTCCATCATGCCACAATTTGTCTTGCTTTCTCTGCAGATTTTGTGTCGCGGCTCATCATTTTAATAAATCTGACCATTGATTCTTAGTCAGCTCCTTTTATGTTGCGACTTAAAATTGTTTATCTGTTCATTGTCTTGTCATGACATGGGATTTAGGTTGCGACCTCATTTTTCTTTTCATTACTGAAATCTATGTCGCGACCTTAAAAGCATGTCGCAACATCATTTCTCCCCGTCTTGTCGCAACCTCATTTTTTACTTACAACAGTTTCCATTGATTCATTCTTTTAAATTGCGACCTAGAAGTATGTGACGAGTAGTGGCCCTTCTTACCTATGCTTTTGTCTCAATTGTTTTAAATGTAGTGTGACATAAATACGATCGCGACCTTGATTAGATCTCGACTTATATTTTTGTCGCAAACTTAGAATTGCACAGTAGAGACCTTAAGCTTAGTCATCGGCCCGTTCATAGTTGCGACCTCTCGATTATGTTGCAATCGAGTTGTCTTCGCCGATTCGCGACCTCATAATGGTGTTGTGACATGAAATCCTTCCTTGAAGCTATCTTTATCTCAAGCCAGACTTCTCCTCTGTCATGGCTTGGCTTTCATTCGACATAGTATGACTTAGGTGCGACCTGAATCTTTGTACTTAGCCTCACACCTTGGCCATTGAACTGCTTTCACTTCTGATCCTTGCTAGATTTTTCATTTCTGCTATAAATTTCTACAAAACATAAATTTGGTAAATAGTACATATTTCTGAATAAAAACAAGTAATTATATAAAAGAAACATATTAGAAAAATGTACTAAAAATGAATAGGTTTTTTACTCATCATTAGCACGGGGCTTCACGTAAGTGGAGGATGCCAAGAGGTTACGGCTCCATGCTAAGGCGACCGCCTTTAAGCACCACGCCCTCGAAGAGTCCCTAGGCAAGGCTAGTCCTGATCTAAACATTAGGAACATAAGGCCAAGAAGGGCTCTGAGAAGACGGCGGGTGTGGAAAGAGCGACGGGTCTAAGGAGGAAGCTCAGGTTGCCTAGCTAGCAGCCATCGCAATGGGTGACGTGAAGGCAAAAGTTGAGGGTGACCTGGCTAGGGTCAAAGATGCTCTGGCCGCTATGGATGAAGTCAGGGCGGTAGCAGAAGAGGCTTGATGTAAGGCCGAGTCTGAGGCCACCCGACTAGAGGTTGATCGGATGTCTCTCCTACTAGAGCTTGAGACAGTCAAGGATGAGGTATCTTCTCTCCAGCCTCAAGCCGGTAAGGACAAGTTGGCCATGGAGGAGGAATATCAGAAGGCTTTGGAGGTGATCTTTGCCTATGGGTACGGGAATTGCGTTTTCAAACACAACATCTATGGAGACAGTCCAGAGGTCCCAAAGGAGATGCGACTCCACTTAGGCCGTTGCTCTTTAGTTAGCCGTGAACCCCGGGTGCCCCCTGTCAGCATTTTATCGAGGCCACTACAACCAACGTTCCTCTAAGCAGAAGGCAGCCGGGCCCGGTTGTCACAGACTTATTGTGTGTGCGTTCGTGACCGTAGTGGAAGACTTTATTGAAGATCAAGCATGCTAGCAGGTTTGATTGGAATGGTGGAAGTGCTCTAGAAGGTGCGTGCAAGTGAATCGAAGGTGAAGCTTTTTCGGAGTTTAGGCATGCCGACCCAATTAAGTTTAGGGAGCTTGCCACTGGTCTTAGACTTGACTATGAAGAAGGGTGTTGGCTTTGCCACGCACAGGCTAGTCGAGGCGGATGCTCTCTTTGATGGAGCGAGGCGGGCGAAACCCCGGTCAGCATTGAGGCATGAAGTGTGGCGTGGCAGGCTAGGTCTCAAGAAAGTGTCTATGTGAGACCACTGCACGGGCCACGCCGTTGAGTGAACGAGTAAGCCCATGTCAAGTTGGTATTAGAGCAGGACAAAAGTTCTTCAACGAGGTGTGTTGCCTTCTGTCGATCTTGGCAGCCGAAAGTCTATCTCTCCTAAATGAGCCTTGATGGCGGTAGGCTATGGTGAGTTGGAAGGCTGCTTGATAGCAAGGGACCCGTATGAGGGATAGGCGTTTCCTCCATATCGCAGAGGTGCCAATTCTTGTCTAGTAGTGCGCAGCGGTGCTTTCGCTCTTGGAAGTGGAAGTCAGCCAGTCTTTGCTTTCGCGGGTGGAGTGAAAATGCTCCTTCCATGGCTATGTGATGTCGCGTCTGAAGATATGGACGTCCTCTTTGGCCCAGGGGTATCAGCGCGGACCTTAGTGGATGATGGCTCGTGGGGAGCAGTAGTCTTTGAAGGCGGAGATCGGTGAAAGGTGCCTTGCATGAGGGCATGCAAGATATTAGGTGGGGGAGATTGTCACAGATTTATTGTGTGTGTGTCCGTGACCATAATGGAAAACTTTATTGAAGATCAAGCATCTGCGACAAGTTTGGAGTGTGGAATGTGGGGCGCTCGAGAAGGTCGTGCGAGAGTGGATCGAAAGTGAAGCTTCCTTGGAGTTTAGGCATGCCGACCCAGTTAAATTTGGGGAGCTTGTCATTGATCTAGGACTTGACTATGAAGAAGGATGTTGGCACATACATAAACTAATTCGGGAGTGGGGCAAGCTCTTACGATGAGCCTAAGGTAGAAGACAAAACCGGTCGACATTGAGGCATGAAGTGCTGGCATGTGAGAAATTTGGGTCTCGAAAGTGTCTATGTGAGACATGCGCATGGGCCGCTGCCCCCGTATGAATGATGGGCCGTGTCGAGGTGAAATTGTTCTTCATGAAGACCATGGCGGGCTGGTTCTCTCTCCATTCTTACTTAATTACAGCTTTTTTTGTAAGGGCTTTTGTGGTACTATGTGTATACTCTCAGGAGCACATTGGTGCTTTAATGAAATACACCTTTTTTGTCTACTTCTACTATTGCTTATTTCTTACTGCCGATGCTCTTATAATTTCTCGTTTACTTAGGCCATTGATTCCTTTCCTTGTGTAACCCCTTTTCTCAATTTCTTGGTTAGGTTAGTCACTCTAAGACACTAATGCTAAGTTGGGAGCTTTGCAAGGTTCACCCTTGTACATGTAGGCAAGGCACCATCTTCGAGCCTTGGTTGTAATCAGAGAGCCCGAGGATCGCCGTGGGGCTGATCATATACCATGAGGTGGAAGCCGCAAATGCAGTTTTCTTTTGGAGGTGCCATGAGCTTAGATCCATAGTTTGGTCTTTTGGGGGGGTGCCTGCATATACAGCGCCCATGCCAAATGACCTTGGGCCCCGAAGCAGGCCACTACAGGCCAGGAGTAGTAGGTTTTAAAAACCACGTTGCACAAGTAATGATGCTTATCTTCCCGAACCTTAGTATGGAAAGGCTGAGCAAATTTGGAAAATTAATGCGCATGTAAGCGTGCTAGAAAGGTGAAGGGTGATTAGTCCTGAGCGTGTAGGTAACATGTGTCCATGCGTTTGTGCGGTGCATGATTTACTACATTAGGGCATTTAATGCATATGTTGGCGTTTAAGCCCACATATATAAGTCGACTTCAATGTTGTCATCTACAAAGTCTTTACGCTGTTGTGATTTATTTTCCTCTCCCTAGTTCTTATGGTGCTTGAGATAAAGGGCCGTGGAGGAAGACTTTGGGAATCTAGAGTATCTTTCACCTATAGTTGTAAACGATGTTGGAAATGTCGAGATATATCATGATCTCATATTGACATTGAATGTCGAGCACTTCAGATACGATATCGACCAAGCAATGAATGAAGGAAAAATCAGCCAAAATCACCGATATATCGTCTATATATCAATAAATAAGCAATATATATCGGCGATATGGCAATGAAACGTAGCGTGGAACAAACGTACTGTCCATTTGGAATTTTTTGACACAGTTGATACATGTCGATTAGTTATGGATGATATATCGGCGATGATCCAAGGGCCAAAATTCTAGGACATGTGGAAGGCTGAGGTTTTGTTTGGGTTTTTCAAAATCTCCAATGGCTACTTGCAAATCTGATGGCCAGAGTTCAATCTGTGTTGATCCAACGGCCAGAATTCAATCCCTTTGATTCCAATGGTCATATTTTTTATATGACGGTGGATTTTGAATATTTGAGCGATCTAACATTTAGAATTGATTTAATTCTTGGAGGTGGTCAACGGTGGATTGATCAAATTAAATCCAATGGCTAGAATTCATTTTTAAAGGATTTTTTACCAGAAAAAACGGCTAGTTTGATTCCAAAAAATCTATAAATAGCCCTAAAATCCATAGTTTTTCATATCAAACTCCTCCATTCTCTCTCAAACAATTCTTGATTTGTGCAAGTCTTGGAGAATAATATTTTGGTCGATTCTTGGTGTTCAAGTCTTCCATTCAATACATAATTTGTGCAACTTAAGGTATGTTTCCATGTTAATTTTTTTTTTTTTTTACATTTGTACAATTTAGTAATTAATTTAAGTTTATATTTAGATTAAGATTTAATTTAAGTTTATATTCATATTAAGATTATAAATATGAAATATGAGCATATATTATGTATATTTAAGTTTAAATTTATTGTTAAATAATGTAAAAAAACTTTTTTTTTTTTTAACTTAAGAGAATTAATGTAACTTTATATTTAGATTGAGATTATGAATATAAAATATAAAAATTTGTTCATTAATGTATGAAATATAAACATATATTTTGTATAATTAGATATTTAATATAATTTTAGACTTAAATTATGAATATGAAATATAATAAATTGTTAATTAATGTAAAAACACATTTTCTTTAACTTATGATAATTAATGCAACTTTATATTTGATTAAAATTTATGGACATGAAATATAAATTTATTAATTAATGTATAGAATATGATTTTATATTATATATATTTGAATATTTAATATATTTGAACTTGATTATAGATTATGATGTGAATATAATAATTATTAATTAATAACATTTCTTTAATATAATATTAATGGCACATTTGATTTGAAAGTGAATATAATATAAAATTTATTATTAATACATGAAATGTTCCTCTTATCATAACATTAGTATTTACTAATATATTTTTGAGCTTAGGTGATGTTGTTTTTTGTATCTTTGAATGAACTTTTTTTTGAGGCACAATAGATAATAAATAACAAATTAATATTATTATTGTTTTAACATTGACAATAGGCAGGATAATAATAGACAGATTATTTGATTTCAGTCCGATCTACTTCATAACACATATTTATTCAGTATATCAGGTTTGCGGTTTGAGGTTTTATTTTCAAATCAGACCGGGTTCAGTATTGTTACTTTTACATCAAGGCTTGAAAATTAGAAATTTTCAAAAATGGTAAAATGTTAATAAAAATAATAAATTGTCATAAGGGTTCATGGAAGCTTATAAAATTCTCTAGATCTCGGATGACGAAATTGACCGCGTCGTTAAATTCGTCTCGTGAAATCTAGTGACCTATAAAAGTTTCGTCGAATTCTAAGACAAGCGGAATTTTTTTCGATTTTCTGAGTGATAAGTTGTTTGTGACTCTAGAGACAATATTTTTACGAAAATCTCGAGAAGTCGAGAGAAGGAAATAGGCTTGAAATTTAAGTTAATTTAAAATAAAAATAGGCGAAAAGAAATAAGTGTTTCGAATGCAGACAGAATGAAGCAATGAACCATATATATAAAATAATAATAATAAGCCATTACCTCGATTATATTTAAAAATAATTTTTATTTTATTTTTATACTTTAATATAAATAATAATTATTATTATAATATTTTTAATAAATAATATATAAAAATTCATATATTTTTATTTTATAGAAAAATATTAATTTTAATATAATAAAAATAAAAGCAAATATAAAAAAAATTAAAATTAAAAATAAAAACAAAAAATAAAATGTAAGCGGGAGGTGGTGGGAATTTTATTGCCTATCGCATTTAATTTTTTAAATGAGATAAGTTTAGAGATTGAAAAATAAATGGCTAGAGATTCGGGATGGGATCGCGCCGTCGAGCCACTCCGATTAATAAGTCACTAGTAGTGTATATTCTTGGTTATTAACTTTTGTTGGGGCGATGATTGAGTTTTAACTATTTTTTGTGAAAATGACTTTTAGAATAGAAAAGCCAAATATTTTCACTTTTCTATTCGAACTTTTTAAAAAATTTATTGATAAGTCGTGAAAATTTAAAACAAGCGACTTAATGCGAGAAAGCTATCGGCTTGACATTAAGTCGAAAAACAACACCTTAGATTATGATTATAGATATGAAATATAATAAATTGTTAATTAATGTAAAAACACATTTCTTTAACTATTATTAATTGTGCAACTTTCATTTAGATTGAATTATGAATATGAAATATAAAAATTTGTTAATTAATGTATGAAATATGAACATATATTATGTATATTTAGATATTTAACAACATTAATTAGATTATTATTATGAATATGAAATATAATAAAATGTTAATTAATGTAAAAACGCATTTTCTTTAACTTATGATAATTAATGCAACTTTATATTTAGATTGAGATTATGAATATGAAATATAAAAATTTGTTAATTAATGTATAAAATATGAACATATATTATGTATATTTAGATATTTAATATAACTTTAGTGTAACACCCCAAATTATACCCTGATAGTTTTATAACATGTTTAGGATATAATATAAGTTAATTTTGAATTTGTCGGAAATTAATATGGCTAAAGGTAAAAAATGATAAAAACCCAAGATTAATCCAAAAGTCGAGGATAAATTAATAATTTACCAATCCAAGACCTAAAGGTCATATGATAATAAGTTTATATGTCAATATAGAAATATTGATAAGTTGAAATGTAAATGAAAGAGAAAGGAATGGCTTTAAATGCAAAAATGGGAAAAGAATGCAAAAATGGGTTTTACCAAACATGGCCTTGTGAAGGATGGGGATAAGACCAAATATTGGTCTTGTAAATGAGAACATTCTCCTTTGGGTTTTTTGAGCTGAGGCATACGGGAGTGAGAGAAGGCAACTTTGGTTTGGATGCTCGAGTAGCAATCAAGGTTTATGTGATCCAAGAAGAAAAAAGAGGAAAGAAAGAAAGAAGATATTGCAAGAGATTTAAGGTATTAAAACTAAACCTAAAACCCTTTTCGATGATGTTTGGGCTTGGGAAAAACCCTAAATTTGTATAATATTGATGGTTGTTGGTCTTAGCTCAGTTTTATGGTTGTTTGAGTTGGTTGTGGTCCTCAATTAAGAAATGTTTGTATAAAGAAAATGTTGGGGTTTTAGGGAGATCTTTGTCGAATTTTTGCTTCGTGTTTCTTGTGGCCATCACTCATACAAATTGAGTTATTTAAATTTTTGGATAAACTAGACTTCTAGGAGAACAAATATCCTTAAAATAAGTGTATTCAAATTTATACCCCATTGGACCCATAAAATTCGTCAAAGTGAAGCTCTGTTTTCAAGGTTTAGTGCGTGTTGAATTTGCAGGTGATTAGATCATAACGTGCATCCCACACCACTCATAAATCAAATTCATAAAATACTAGAGTAAACTAGACTTCTAGGAAAACAAATTTCCTTCAAATAAGTGTATTCAAATTTAGACCCCATTATACCCAGAAATTAGTTTAAAGGGAGCTTTGTTTGCAAGAAATATTTCGGTATAACTAGATTCAAGTTAATAAATAAAATTGTAAAAGAATTATAAAAGTGATTTCTATATGAAATATGATTACATGAACAGAAATACAAGCAATATTAAGAACATGATCATATAGGTTATGATAAAAGTAACAGTTATAGTATATGTATAAAGAGATAAATGCGAAAGTATCTCATGTGTATATATGTGATTGACATTATCCATATATATGAGATGTGCATATCTTGAACATAAATGAAAATGTAATAAGCTTGATTGTCTGCATATGTCACCAAGTAGAGGGTTAGATAGACATGCCTATAGGGATACAGTTGCTGCAGCATACAGTTTATAGATATTGAGGCCCCGTTTTGAGTCGATGACATAGATCCCGTTTGGATCATTATAGCGGCCCCGTTTGGGTCATACAGATAAATATCACTGTCTCGTACAGTGATAGTACCTTCGAGTACATACAGATTATATCCGTTATCCACTTCTTGAAATATGCTGGCAAGACATAAGACATAAGACATAAGATGTGATAAAACAAAAAAAAAATTATTGAAATTGTTATAAGAAGCATGTAACATGGAAATAGTTATAAGAAGCATGTAACATAGAAACAATGATTCGAAATGAAAAAAATGTGATAGATCTATAATGATATGAAAAGTACTATGTATTATGATGATTGAGAGTGAAAACTCTACTAAATGGTATAATGTACAAGTATAATGATATATGAATAGATATTGTGCAAATAGACATTTTTGTAAATTGTATATCGTCTTTGAGGACCACTACGGGTGGTCATTGCCCTGATATATGTGTTTTCCACTAAGGTACATAAACCTTGCGGGTGTTTCATCCATGTAGATCTTGAAGAAAACATCAGTGACCATTCGGCCTGCAATTGACTGACAATGATAATTCAGCACCTATAGGTCGATTTTATGATTTTGAATATGTACATGTAAAGGTTTTTTTTTTTTTTGTATATGTATAAGTCAATGGGACTCAGATATTTGTACAGGACATTATGAACACCATTGCGTTGGTTGTTCTATATGTATTTGTGATTATGAATTAATTACATGTTATGGGCTCACCAATGTCAGAAAAACAGGTTAAAGAGTTCTAGTCTCGTGCCGCGTCCCCCTCTTCCTCCTAAGCGGGGGTTAGGGCGCAACATTTAGACTTAGTTTATGATTACAAATATGAAATATAATAAATTTTTAATTAATGTAAAAACATATTTTCTTTAACTTATGATAATTAATGCAACTTTATATTTAGATTAAGATTATGAATATGAATTGATTACAATTATTGAAGTTTATAGGATCAATAGTAGAAGTGGAGAAGCACTGCGGGGTCATGATCACCTTGGAAATATTGCACCTATTTAAAGAGGAACGAAAATGGCACCATATGCAATTTTGTGGTATGAGTGAATTAAAGTGTGAATTACTCGGTTTAAAATTTCATACATCATACTGAATCCCTTTCGAAATAACATATGAATTAATCTCTTGTGCCTCTAGAAGTTTTTAAGTCCTTGTTTTAGGGTCTTGTTGTTCATAGACATTGTTCATAGAGTTTCAAAATATATATATATATATATATATATATATATATATATATATATATATATATATATATATATATTCGGTTTAAAAGTAGCCCAGATACCGGTTTAAATTTCACTTATCACATACGATCTACTTTCGAATAGCATGAAGTGTCCTCTTGTGCCTCGAGTTTTAGGGTCCAGCATTTAGGGTCAGCTGTTCATAGACATTGTTCATAGAGTTTCAAAATACTCAAATAGCAACAAGTGTCCTCTTTGTGCCTCGAGAAGTTTTAAGTCCTTTGTTTAGGGTCAGCATTTGTTCATGAATAATGTTCATAGAGTTTAAAATATATATATATATATATATATATAACATATATATATATGTATAAAAATCAAGAATTTTGTTTATGTATGACAATATGGAATATTTATCTTGCATTACACTGTGAATGCATTGACGTGGTATTGTAAAAAAAAAAATTAGGTTGTGTGAATATTCTCGTTTAATATTTACACCATTTGGAATACTTCATTAAAACTCGACTTGCCGACTGACATGTGTGATAGCTAGTCCCGGCGGTTGGTGGGTCGGGGTACTAGCGACACCGCGATGTTTGACAGCGGCCTTTGGCGGCATTTGGGTTAACTATACGCCATTGCGAGTACAGTGCGTGGTATAGAGTCGGTAACCTCCGATTCGAGGCATCACCCTGCTGGCATTTACGGGGAGGGGATCTAGTGGCGACTGATGGACAGTGTCTGGAGCATTGGTATCTGACTCATGAGGCTTGAGGGACATGGGCTTGGAAGCGCCGTGGCCAATGGTGAAATTGATCGGCGTTCCGCAGCGAATTGTTAGAGCTTAGGTTCATGATTACTGGTGCTTGATGCGTATTTGATCATGGCGTCCTGACATGGTATCAAGAGTGTGGTATGTAGATTACTGGATATAGATGGGCTGGGTTTGAACCATTGCATGCATTGTGTGTTTCATGTAATGTGTTTGGTGTGTTACATGATGTGTGTTACATGTTGTGTGGGTTATATACATGGTGGATGTATATAGGAAAATGTATGAACTTAGGGTTAGAGAGAACATAACCTTAAGGAGTTCGAAAAATGAATGAGCAGATGATTCTTGATGCAGTGTCGTAGTAGTTTGGATTATACACTACTAGGTAAGGCTAGCAAAGGAATCTCAATTTGCTATTTGACACGTGGCGCAGAGATGGCGAGTTTGGAAAAAGCGAAGTAAAGTATAAGTTCTCCCCCAGGAGCCCCAGGCGAGGTTGGTTAAACGGGGTTGGGATGTTGGGGTGAGATCTCATGGATTCTCCTCATTGGCGGACCTAAAGTTCTGGCGAGGTGTCGGGATTGGAAGCGATGTCATCCTCGAGATAGGCCGGATGACGGCTTTTTGAGTCGTCAGTGGAATCTTGATTGCGGAGAGTCCACCACTACATACCGGGACCCGGTGTTTGCCGCGATGTTTCAGGGGATAAGCATGATGCTTTACCACAGATCGTGCGTAACTCTAGATGTTACAGAAGATTGATGGGTTGGTTGGCAAGCCTTACTCGGGAGGACGAGGTGAGACCGGGCTTGGGTCTACCTCGGGTAGTTGAGGGATAAGGGGATAAGGAAATTCAAGCCAACCAATGGTGGCTTAACATGTGGCAAGTGAAGAGACATGTTCTCTTAACCCAACTTCTCCCAATCGGATTGGATAGGGGAAAAGAGAGGAAAATAGAGAGAGAAAAGAAAGGAGAAAGAGAAATGAGAGATTCTAGAAAGAGAAGCTTTACCTTCTCTCTAGATTTTTCGGTGATCGGTCCGACAAACTCGTGAGAGCGAGAAGAAAAGTTGGTGTCTTGCGAAGTTTATGCGTGATGCAGTTTTTGTGAAGTTTGACAAACTTTGAAGGTAGGGTTTTCTCCTCTTTTGTTTTATTCTTTAATTTAAGAGCCGTTTTAATGGATAGGAAAGGAATCTTGAGGCTGGATGGCATTGTTTCGGTTCAGAAAGATTTGGGTAGTGAAGAAATCCTATAGTGGTTTCTCACCGATCGAGACGTGAGTGAATTTGTTGTGTGGCTTTATTATCCATGGATATGTTATTGCTTGATTGAATAACATGTTGTGTTATTTATTGTGATGCTATGGGCGATCCAGGGACGGATCTGCTTTGGATTTTATATTAGCCCGTGAGCTAACTTTATGTTATTTATGTGTGAATGAACTCTTTGATGATTATGTATAGTATGTTAGTATATGCATCTTAATATATTAACATGAATTGTTGTGAAATGGCATATTGCATTTCATATGCACTGGGGCACCCTAGACTATAGGTGTGAGTGCATGACACGTATTTAAATCGGAGGGTTGTCTAAAAAAATAAAATTATATCGGAAAGTTGTCCGAAGAATTGTGTTGGGAGATCGTCCAACAATTCATGTCGGAGAGGCTCATGAATTGTTTCGGAGAGTTATCCAACAAATTCACCTCGGAGGATCGTCTAATGTATTTATATCGGAGGGTTGCCCATAATTAAAGCAAATATTTTTGTTTTGGAAACAGTTTTCATACATGGCATAAGCATGTGTGAGGGAGTCGGTGAGGACTAGAGACATGGGATTGGGCATGTAGACATTCGAGTAGGAATCATGAATTCACTTGCATTTGTGTGTTTTTCCATTGCATGAGCACTTAGGTGGGGAGTAACCCATGTAGGAGGTTATCACTCGCGGGCGTTGCTCCTCTGTCGAGAAAAATTATTTCGGGTCTGAGGTGTTGAGGCGGCGCTCATAGAGGCCGCTTTTGGGAAAGGAGCATGTGGCTTTGATATAATTTGTAAAACATGTTTTAGAATTCTTAATTTCGATATATGTTTTGATTAAGAATGATGTAACAACTCTTGAAACTATTGTAATATAGTTGATTATCTTTTGGTGAGTATGAATGTATGGGCAGGGTGGTCATTTTATAATATAGGTCTCATGATATGAGACACCGCAGTTCAGGTTGTGATTGATCAGCGGGACCCGGGGATAGGGGCGTCGCAGGCGGAGGTCGTGATCGCCTTGGAAATATTATACGCTGTTAAGGGAATGAAAATGGCACCATGTCGCGATTTTTGTGGTATAGTGATTAAAGTGAATTACTGATTTAAACTTCACTTATCTGCATCACGAATCCGCTCGAATAGCAAAGTGTCATAATGTGCCTCCCGAAGTGAAAAAATAAATGAGACAATTTTGTTGGTTGAAGGAATCTGACCCAATGGCGCAAATATTGAAAGTCGGGTTGAGCGTGAGGCCTGATAGGTGTAGCCATGGGTATCTCTTTGATGATGGTGATAATGATGATGGGGAGGAGAATGAGGAGGAGGAGGAGGAGGATGTACATGTATCCAGGTGACATGAACACGGCGGGCGAGTTGACTATCGACGGCATGTCGTGCATCGAAGTAATTGAATGGAATCGACGACAAGAAGAAGGGTTTATGAAGCGAAAAAAAATTAAATTTTGCTTAAATTCATTATTTATAGTATAAGCGGATTTACAAACATTTCTAATATGTAGTACTGCATCCGACTTATCAGTGGTAGCATGCAGATCTGAGTGTGAGAACGATCGGATCCACTCGCCCCACCTCTTGCTCCATCATTATACAAATCTTCAGCAGCAAGACAAAAGAGTATTAAAAATATTTTTAAAGGTGCAATCAAATAAATGATAGGTCGATTAATCAATAAATTCTTCATGTATGAGAGTATTGCACCTCACAAAGCAGACTCTCACCACTTCAAAAACATGATTGTTGATGCACAACAAGATGGTACATGAAAATCAATTTTCAATTTCTAATAACATTACTATCTTACATTATAGTTGCAAACCATATAATTATTTACTTTGACTTGTAGGCATGAGAATAGAGGCACCCTCTCCATATGAAATCAAAAAAAAATATTTGGATATGGAGTATAAAGACATACAGAAGTTATGTGAATCTCAAAGGGAGGAAATGGAAGACCTATGGTGCGATTATGTGTGATGGGTTGATAGTCCACAAATTAAGCATCATTAATTTCATGGTATATTGTAAAGGAAGTAAAAAATTTCTTAAGTCTGTTGATGCATTAGATAATATCAAAGACAACAAATACATTTATGGTTTGTTGAAGGACGTGATAAAGGAAGTTAGCCGCAAGATTGTGCAAATTATTCTGAATGATGGTCATTTGTGAAGGCTGGGAAATTGTTAATGAAGAAGTATAATTTATATTAGACTTCATGTATAGCACATTGCATCGACCTTATGTTTGAAGATATTGGTAAAAGAGAAAGTGTTTTCGACTTGATTACTAATGCACGAAAGATCACCAACTTCATCTATAATCATGGTTAGATTTAGCACCTTGATAGAAAAAGGTTTGTGGTGGAATATTGTGTCTAGGGACCTTGAATTTGCAAAAATTACATCACCCTAGCAAGTCTTCTAAAAAAAAGGGTTGATTTGAAGAAAATCTTTATTAGTGATGAATGGGCTTCTCACAAGCTTAGTCGAGCGACCAATGGACCTGAGGTTGAAGGACTCATGTTTAATTATCCATATTGGGAGAAGGTCTCTAACCTAGAGTCAATCTATGAGACCTTATACTCATGGTTCTTCGCATTGTTGATTACGAATCGTCCAATGATACTTTGCGTATGAGTTGATTTGAGTGGCCGGCAAATTTACATGCACTCAAAGCTAAATATTGGATCAAAAAAATCATCACATTTCATTAGGATAAAACCCTCGAACCTCTTCATCTGATGAGTAACTATTGATATCATAATCACTTTTTAATGCATGTTTTCCTTTTGTCACATACTAATTCTAAATCACTTTTGTAGCATATTATCTTAATCGAGATTTCAATATAGACACAGGTTAGAAGTGACCTTTGAGCTACTCGAGTTGTTCATGAAGTATTTTGAATATTATCTTCTCTTACCATGAGTCTTGGTAATATTGGAAATGAGGTATATGTTGATAATTTATATTTCTAATTAATTGATTCAAATTTATTTAGTTACGCCATATATTGATTGTGAGTTCATTTTGAATTCCTGACTTATAATTTTGAGATGCCAAAGGGATTATTGATTGGCGACAATAGCATGTCGAGATTTTATGGTTCTTAGTGATGTTGTTTCTCATTAAAAAGTTTAAAATGAGGATATTCTATGTTATTATTAGATTTTGAATGTTAGTAATTTTATTGCGATTGAATGGTGGTTTATGTACTTCGTCACTCTCCCATTGAGAATTGTATAGGTTCTTTTCAGAAGTGCATCGTCTTGACATGTGAGAGAAATTGGAACACAATTTGCTCACGATCTATACAAAATAAAGAAATCGGCTAGCTTACCTTGGTACTAACAATTTAGTTTTGTTACTGGCTTGAAACTAAAGATACGAGATATACAGCGAGAGGCAGATAAAGTGGCGAAAAAGATTACCTTTATTTACTCGACATTTCAGCGAGTTTGGTGAAGAAGAGGAGATAATCAATTATTCCGATGGAGTTGAACCTCTGTTTAGATGATGAAAATGGAAATCACGATCCACGAATTGCACCATGTTGAGAAACGGTCTGTTGATGTTGAGCGGGTTTTATCAGAAGTTTCTATAGTGAAAATTTCGGTCAGACCTTTGAGACTCATTTCATCAGTTGTCACTTCTCTGACCCTCTTTTTTGATTGAGTGTTGAACATAGTAGTAGACTGGTTTCTTTGGTACTTCTCACGGTATGATGGATCAAGGGGAGGGGACTGATGATGGTAGTGATACTGGAAATGATGAATTGGGGATAATGCATATCGACAATAGAAGTGAATATCCATCAAGTCCATTCAGCACGGTGAAGATGATTTCCACGGATGCTACGAGATGGGGAACCACGGGTCTAGGAAAATTTAGTCCCAAGTATTGGAACGTTAGAAAGCCATATAGAGTCCATGAAGGATGGCATAACCTGATGAGGATTCATTTTCGGCTAGCTTTGAGTCCATGAGCATTGGCTTTCAATCTGGTGAGTTCATCCAGTAATTACGCGTTTTCCTCCTTGCACTATGAATTATGGTCAGCCTTCTTCAAATCTTCAAGGTTTCATTGGTGAATATGGAATGATTAACTATTCTCGCAGTCCATAAATGTCATTCAAATTCCATATCAAATGCAACAGGATTTCAAACAAGCATGTGGGTGAACCCTGAATTTCCTATCCATGGAGAGGTTGTGGAGTCTGAAGTCAGGAATGTTATGCATGGCATGTTAGATCCTATAAATCAATATTATCCTTAACCTTTATGTTTTGGTATGAGTATTTTTCACCAAGATGGGATCCCTTCGGTCGAATGTTGCTGATTGAGCTACATTAATCTTCATTTTGGTTTTGAAAGACCATTGCAATGTAATATCAATGTGTATATTTGATTATTAATGTTATTTTTACACTTTTACAAAGTATTTCCATTAATGTCAAAGTATTTTTGTTAATTTCAAATATATCAATATTGATGTAAGAATATCCACTGATATACTTCCAATATATCCGATATATCCATAAAATTCAAGTATCGATATATCCGTCGAAACCGATATTTTTAACCTTGGTTGTGGATGTTGTGTGCTCAAACAAAATATCTATGGAGACCAGCTAGAGGTTCCAAATTGTACGCCTGACTCTTAGAATTTTCTTTCTCTAGAGTGCGTTGTGGGCCTTCGATGCCCCCTGTCTAGGTATCCTCTAGAGATGCAGCTGTCGGAGAGCATTGTAGAGAGGTGGCGGAGGAGTCTAGTAGAGGTTCCTCTCTTGGGGATTTAAATGAACATCCATAGTGTGGCCACACTTTTTCTTCCTCCTTTTTCCGTAGTGGCCTTTATATGGCCGCTTTTCTTCCTCTTTTTCCATAGTTACCCTGATAACAAATTTGCCAGACATATATCATAGATGTAGCCCAATAGGCGTCTTAGAATGTGTTTGCAAGATGTAATTTTTTTGTAACGGACCCAATATGACCGCTTAGACATATATCACCTTGTAAATAATTATGCCATTAGAATATTTATGAGATATAACTTTTGTGATTCTTTAAGCAAACGTATCCCGGCTAGGGCCCGTCTTTAAAGACCACAGGGTTATATTATATCCGTAAGTGCCTGCTGGAAGCCCAAACCTCGATGGGCGAGCTAAGTGTCGTGGTGTGCACTCGCGTTTAAGGATCATGCACGGTATTCTTGAAAGTGCAGTGACTGAACCTCAGGTGAATTAACTAAAGTCTTGAAGTAGAATTTGAGATACGATCCCAGTCTTTGAAAGTGTCGACTATGTCTCGGCCGTATTTGGACTTTTATGAATGCCAACAAGTTAAGAGCCACGGTCTGGTCTTTTGAAAGTGCTAGTAGGATACTCCCGGCCCATATCGGCTTTTTTGGCTGAATGCCGGCGAGGCTAGAACCCGCAGTCTGGTCTTTTGAAAGTGCTAAGCGAGATATCGGCCATACAGACTTTTGCGGATGCGGTAAATTTGTTGAAACCCGCGATCGGAGTCTTTTGAAAGTGCCGGCGGGATGTCAACCATATCTGAACTTTTGAATGCCCGGCAAAAATTTGGAAACCTTGTCTGGTCTTTTGAAAGTGCCAGTAGGATATCAGCCATATCTAGACATTTGCGAGTGTCAGCAGGCTAAAAGCCACAATCTGGTCTTTGGAAAGTGCAGCGGGATGCTCGGCCATTATATGGACTTTTATGAAGGAAGCGGTTGCAATGTCCGCGATATTTTAAGACGGTCTTTATTGATAGTAATACTTTTAAGAAATTTCTTTGGTAATACCTATTCGGATGTGGCATTCCACATTACAGGTATGGGAATCTTCAATACGAAAGCACATTCAGCGGCGTATGATCCCATTTGCTCCCACTCGAACTACCTTATATGGCCCTTCCTAGTTTGGTTGGAACTTCCCGTCTGCTGGGTTAGCCATGTTTTCAAAGACTCTTCTCAAGACCAGGTCTCCGTCTTGGAATGTTAGCGGTTTTACCCACCTATTATACAGGTTTGCCAATATTTGCTAGTATGATCTTTATCTCCATAGTATAAGCTTGATTAGTAAAACTCATTCATTTTATCCCATTTTTTCGATATGTTTCTTTTATATAATTCTTGTTTTTATTGAAAATATGGCAATTTTACCAAGGCCATATTTTGCGAGACTTTTATAGAAGAAATGTGATTCCAATGAGTGTATAGAAGCTATATACGGGTCAAGTAGTTGAGTCACGACGACTCTTGGTCGACGAGTAATTCGATAATACAGCGGTTTTAAAATCCTGACGAGAGAACTTCGGTCGTGGTAGAAGTGATAGTAAGCCCAACAAAAGTTGTTGCATGTTGAGACAAAGTAAGCAGAGCCACCATCATGTCGCTGACATATCGTTTGAATCGCGACGGCGAACATTGTTCTTTAGCGATAGAATTGATGTTGCGGCAAAATGTAATTTGAGGACGCGATCGGTCGCGGTCGCGACCGGAATTCATCACGGCGTAAAATGGTGTTTGAGCGATTAAAACGTATTTGCGACTAAGTTTGAGCCACTAAGTAACAAAAGTAAAGGGCCACTACTCGATCGACACACTTTCTAGGTCGCGATAGAAAGAAGGTGAATTGATGGCTGTTGTGAGTTAAAAATGAGTTCTTGACAGAAGATTGGAAGAAAGAGCGGTGCGACCACACTTTCGAGTCCACGATAGGAATGGCATGGAGCCGAAAAACTACCTTTGTCGCGACTAATTTCCATGTGCTTGACAAGAAAACAAACGAGGTCATTAGTGGAAGTCGCAGCTTGCATGAGGGTAGAAAACTAGATATGATGTAGCAACATGAAAGGAAAGCTAAGACCAAAGGATCAAATGGCTAACAAACGAAATGGTGTCGCGACATAAGAGTCATGACCTGGGGTGAAAAAGGAAGACGATTAGGTAATGAGAAATTGTGGTCGTGACATCAACTTCTGACGAAGCGAAAATGATAAAAATGACCATTCGATCGCGACATATTTTTTAAGGTCCTGACCCAGATAAAGAAGGTACGAATTGAGAAGAAGCCCATTGTGATGAGGTTGTGATAGGATGGGGAGAAATGATGTTACGACATGCTTTTGGAATCGTGACGCCGTTTATTGAAAAGAAACAATTAGATTCGCGACCTAAATCCACGATATCCTTTCTGAGATAATGAAACGGCCAAAACGATTTAAGTCGCTGACATAGAAAAAGGAGCGGTGACCCGAAATCGATGGGTGGCAATGAAATTGTGTCGCGACATGCTTTTGAGGTCGCGACCACGAAATTCAATGAAATTCGAAGAAAAGCGTGGTCGTGCTTGAATCGACATATTTGTGAAATGATGTGTGACATGAAATTGGTCGCGACATATATTTTGAAAGGGTGACGGTCGAGTCATGACATGAAATTGTGGTTTCGATATCAGCTGCCCAGAAAGCAAGAGAGCACATCCTGATGAAAAACATCATGTCGCATTTCGTGATTGCAAGAACAAACTAGAAGGAAGGTTGCGACCAGTTTCCTGAGGTCATGACAGACTTAACAAATCCAAAGCACACATAATGTCACGACAAGCTTCTAAGGTCGCGACTAAAAGCGATGGATTGGGCCGTTGATTTTTAGGAAAATCCATCACGGAGCCTTGAAGTCGAGCCGATTTAAGGTTATAAATAGGCATGTGCGAGAGGCGACTTAAGTTTTGAAACCCATGGTCTTGGAGGACGAGGAAGGCTCACTGTATATATTAGAATAGATTTTTCTTTTCTTTTCTTTTCTTTTCTTTTCTTTTCTTTTTTTGGATCTGAACCAGTAATCTGTTTAGACTGTAGAAGATGGATTTAATTTTTCATTCTCTTTTCCAATTACGGCCTGGAATCGATGAAGTTCATCTGATTCTGGAATTCATTTCTTCCGTGAATTATGGATCTGATGGATGTTCTTGATCGATACTTCATTGTCATTGTGATTACGTAATTGAGAAAGCCTGACTTCGATGGAATGGACCTGGCATTATTAAGTCTTTTACGCGAATTGAAGGAATTTCTGAAATTAAGATTTTAATTTATTTGATTGATGTTGTTTGTGAATTGGTTGTTCCCAATGGTAGTATCGAATACCATCTGAGTTGTTTCACTGCTCACGATTTCAGGGAAGCCCTCCCGAGTGACACGAGAGATGGGATTCTGGCTCGGAACATTTAACTTGTGGGTATGTTAGACTATCATTGAAGAACTAAGGAGCTCTGTGAGTTCATTTCGATAGATTTCCAATTCGCTCATAGTTGAGGTTGAAGAATATTATTTATCAATTTAACTCATCAGAGATTTCACCTTAATCTATTGGGTAGATCTAGATCGTGTTGGCAAGGATCTAATCGGAGAAGGAAAATCCATGAATCACAAAGGATGAGTATCTGACAATTTTGTAGAAGTTTTCTGATGACCCCGAACTTAGGATCTGAAATCTGTGAGTCTTAAGAAATGGGTATGAAGTGTGAAAAGAAAATGAGATCACATAAAGAGTGTTTTGAATCTAGTAAGTAATTAGATCCTTTGCTTTGAAAGAAGGGACCTCTAATTAGTGAATAATGGAAATCGATCTTGCATTATTAGGCATCTTTGACAAATCGGATCAAAAATCAGGATAGAAAAAATCAATGAACTAAAATCTTTGAAATTGACTATTCCTGACTATTTCATCTCGATATTTCATTTCATGAGAGATGCGATTCGATCAAGTTTATTTGTTGGTTGATTCAAATGTTATTTTAATTAGATGAAAGTAATATAAGTTATCTTTGTCTTTTAAATTCAGTTTTCAAACTATTAAAGGAGGTTGTTGAATAATGTGGATCTTAATTGAATTTAGGGTAGTTGATTCGCGTGCCTGTCTACATGGGAATGATATCTGGAACACATCGATTTTTACTACTTGTATGACCTTTGCACTTGCAGTGTGATAGACTAAACCTCATTATTAATTCCAGAACATAAAATCGGTTTTGTTTTCAAACAACTCTATTGACTTGACCAAAGATCTGAGAAAAATTATATGCAAGGCTCTGTATAAGTTTTAAAGTGAGTGGGTTAGTCCCTTGGCACCGCAGACGAACCTTAACTTTGTGGAGCTTATGCGCCCATATCTAGGTCTTTAGTAACGATTTCGGCATTAGCCTCTTCATGAATTCGGTTATTAGTATGGGCATCAGATTTCTATAGGATTTTAGCCTCCGTTAAATGCGTGGGCGAATGCGACATCTGGATTGGTTTCTTACTAGTGGTCTATGTTATCAAAACTCACAGTAGCTCGTCTACCCATTTCCTTTGGCCCAGCGAGGCAGCTTTCAAAGTGAGTCTTGTTGGATGGTTTTGTCTGGTCGTTGCTTTATGGGTATCGCGAGGTTGAATGCAAGTTCTTGATTTTTAGCTGTTCTGTTCATGCATACCACTTATTAAATTAATGGCCGTTATCGATTACTATTGGCTGTGGTATTCGAGCCCGACAAGCGATGTTCTTCCATACAAGTGGAAGACATCTTTGTCCTTAATGATGAAGGCTTAGAACACACCCATTTCTTCAAAAATAGTCAGTATTTACTAGTAATAGCTTCTTTTGTGCTAGGGCGGTAGGTAATGGTACAACTATATCAATTCCCTACTGGGCGAAGGGACAAGGGATTGTTATTATTGTCAGGTTCTGATCCGGCACCCTCGAAATAAGGGCTTGCCATTGGCAGAGATCACACTTCCTAACGTAGGCGGCTACATCCGCCCTCATAGTTGGCTAGTAGTAGCCTTGGGTATAAACCACTATGCGCGAAGTTACAACGCTGGATGGTTTTAGTATGATTCCTTCATAGAGTTCGCCCGATGCATACGCGCCGGGTGGTGAGGCATTTAAGGAGCAGACCATTAGAAAACGTTTATACAATACTGGATTTGCCGGGGAAAATCGAGCCACTTGAACCTGAATCTTATGGGCTTCGACCCTGCTATCCTGGAGTTCTCCCAAGCTCAGGTAGCGGACTATTGGAGTCATCTAGGAGGGACATGCTTCTTCTATATCGTTCACCCGGTTGGCAACAATTGATGACTCCTACTGGTAATAGACAGGGAGGAGCATTATTTCATTGGGTGGTAGGGATGCGGACACTGCTGCTAAGGCATTTGCCTTTTCATTTGAACCCCTTGGGATATGCTCAAGCTTCTAAGCCGCGAAGCTTTCTAGTCGGAGCTTAACCAGACATACATACTTGGCGTACCGCGGTCCCGTGTTTGGCCTCCTGTTTACCTTCAGGCCTCCGAGTTAGGAGTCACTTTGTATGATGATCTTTTACGAGGAGGCTACGGAGGTGCGAGATCTGCTCTGGCCAAGTTGCTTCATATTCAGCCTCATTATTGGATGCGAGGAAGTCTAACAGTAAGCTGCTAACCTACACCAGCTCTCTTTTTTGGAGTATATCCACACTAAGGATCCACCCGGTCGGCGTTACAGGTCAAAATCTGTTCTGAGATTTCTACTAAAGTCTACCAATATCTGTCCCTTTATTGCCAAGTGGGGTTTTTACTTAATACCGAACTCGCTTAGCTCAATAGCTCATCAAGCCATCCTTCCCGACAAATCGGGTTTATGTATGGTGCTTCGTAGGGGAAGATTGGTTAACACGACAATAGGGTGTGCTTGGAAGTAAGGGCGGAGCTTTTAGCGCCCTGAAGGCATGTTGCACCTTTCGAGATGGGTGTATTGAGTTCGCCTTAGATATGGGTACACTTCTGAAAGAACATTGGTCCTACATTTACAGTTTCATCTTCTTTGATAAGCTTCACTGACTAAGACATGGCGCTAGGTAAAAAAGATAGAGGCGTATCACATGTGAGGCTAAGTAGGGTGGTCAGTTCGATGAGAAGCGACGATAGCCTTAAAGCACGATCGCATTCCTTATTCAGTAGATGTTTGGGCCTTTAAAGTGGTAAAAACAGCTTTAATCGGTCATAAAGCGAGATGAATAACCAGAGCCGCAGCCAGAGCCGGTCGAGTTTGTATTCCTTTTCTGGAGGTAGAAGTCTGAGATTCCATAATAGCTCTAAGCTAAATATGATTAGCTTCAATCCCCCTTTGCATCACTATAAAGCCCAAAAACTTACCTAAACTGACTTCGAACGCACATTTTAAGGGGTCGAGCTTCATACCGTACGTACGCAGTAGCTCAAAAGTTTCTTGCGATTGCTTCGAATGATCGGGGCGTTCTTTTGATTTGAAAAGCATATCATCGATACAAACTTCCATGGTCTTGCCCATCAATGGTCAAAATATCTTTGTCACTAGCCTTTGATAGGTCGCTCCAGCATTCTTCAAGCCAAAAGGCATTACATTATAGCAGTACAGCCCATGTGGTGTAATGAAGGTCGTTTTCTCTGCATCAGGCAAGTGCATAGGAATCTTGTGCTAGTCGGAGAAAGAGTCCAGAAATGACAGCATCCTATGCCCGATTGAGGCATCAACGATCTGATCTATTCGAGGCAGGGGGAAACTATCTTTTGGAAAAGCTTTATTGAGGTCCATGTAGTCCACGCATACTCTCCACTTACCCCCCTTCTTTGGGACCACCACCACATTGGTAAGCAATTTAGGATACTTTACCTCTTTGATGAAACCTTCTCTCGGTGTCCTACATGCGAGACCGTCTAATGGCGTCAGGGTGAGCGCCTTACTTTACGTCTCCGCGAAGTTTTGCGAGGGGTAACATTCGAGTTTGTGAGAGGCGGTGTCCGAGGGTCGTTCTATACGAGTGATTCCATGTGAACACGTCTATGTTTCACAATAATAAGCGTTATAGCTACTCTTTTTCCTCTTTGGATAGCAAAGAGCTGACATTGTGAACCGCGTCCCGGTGCTCACTATCTCCATGGGATCCCTGGTTGTGAATCCTTCTCTTATGCTAACCTGGGCGGTGAGCGTAGTTAACGTAACCAGGGTGTGATCTTACAGGGAGGGACTATCGAGCTCTTTTCCTTCTGCGCTCCGTATGGATGGTTGGTAGCACCAGCGTACGTGAGACGAGCGCCAGGAGGTCGACACCGCCCCCGCGTTGGTCGAATAACTTCTTTGTTTGGTGATATGTTGAAGTGACGACCTTCATTGAGTGCAGCCAGGTCCAGCCTACTATGACATAGTAAGGCCCCAAGTCTTTGACGATTGAGAACAAAACCTGTTGTGTGACTGGTCCTGCTTGTACAAGGAGCGTGATGTCTCCAAGTGTCGTGGTTGTTGCACCATTGAAACCAGAGAGGATTCGCCTGGCTGAGTTTAACATTCCTAAGGAAAGCTTCATCTGGTTAAAGGTTGGTAACTGTAACAAGTCACGCCCCCGCATTTGCTAGAATCTACCGACACCTTATGCACATCAATCACCGTAATACATAAGGTGAAGTCTGAAGTGCATCATAATAAGGCCTGATGACCACTGATCGGGTTCTAGAAGGAAGGATATGGGATTTGTCTATCGGCTTGGATTTCTTCACGGCTACCTCAGGTGGATAACTTTACCGGGGCCTTGTGTGGCGCCTCCCCCAGAGTTTCCTCATTTCAACCGATTGATGATCGTTAGGCAGGCCCCACCCCCGTTATATAGTTTATGGCGATCCCGGTTTACGATTAGGCTGATACGATTGTAACTTTGTGCACTACAATTGGCTCAGTTATCTCGTGGTCGACTCACTAACATACCTTCTGAGGTGCTTTGGTGATCTTTCATTTCGAAACTTGAGCAACCTGTTGGGGTCGTGCCGTGATCCACTGTGATAATCGCGAATCTGAATGGGTTTCTCTAAGAGGGATCCGTTAAAAGATCGGTCTGAAACCCGTGAAATCTAGCGAGTTGCGAATGAGGGCAGCGACCTCTCCTTGTAAACCGAGGAGGTGAACAGTGGGATTTTTATATGACTAGTCATTGGATCGTTTTCGGTTTTTACTCTAACCTTCCTTGGGCTCAGACGGCTTCTTTCCCTCCGGCTTGTTGCTCTCGGTAAACTGCCTTCGACCGTGGCGGATTTGTGTGCTAGCGGATGTTATCTTCGGCGTTGAATATATATGCCGCTGTATAATTCTTCCATTGTAAGCTGACAAGTCTAAAGGCGATGAGTGGAAAGAAAATGAGTGGATGGTCCAAAGCTTCTCTTTAACTTTTGAAGGGCTGGGTCCATCTTTATAAGCCTCTACCTGGCGAGCGACTTTTGAGCCTCCTTGTGAGTCTCGTATGGATTCCTCTTCTGCTTTATAATAGTCTAAAGAGCTAATGTTCATCTACTTTAAGTCTGGGACCAAAGATCTGCGAGAGATTAGGAATGAAGTCCAAAGCTCATTGAACTAGTTTATTGAATTACGCGAGAGGTTGTGGAATCAAGCTAGCGCAGGCCCTCATAGACTAGTCGGGGATACTTTGCACAACAGACGGTCATTGTCAGCGTTCAGTGTCATTGCCTGGTTGTAATGGAGCATGTGATCATAAGGGTCATTAGAGCCATCGAACATGGTAAAAGCTAGCATGACAAACCCTCGGGGTGGTTCGTAATGAAGAATGTGTTGTCTCTAGGGGTGAAGAGAGCATGTCATCGAGCCCCTGGATCAAGGCTATAGGTTGCACATAGTATGTAGGCCCTACACCGAAGGCGAGATGCATAGGTGACATCAGCTGACATCATCTTAGTGTGGGTAACAACGCGTGTTGAGGGGAGAAGCAGCGGGCTGAGTTACATCTCTTATCAGCATATGCTCCACTAGTCAGTAGGAAACGCCCTTAACGACATCCTTGGGGCAGTGCAATGCGAGTGCTTCCTTTGCGATTTTGCCCTTGTGTTGCCTCAAGCGTTCGTTCCTAATGGAGGACTCGTGGATGGGGACCTTCCGGAGGACAATTCATCATCTGTTGGGGCATCACCGTCGCCATAAATAATGGGCTCTTTTCCTTTATTGCGAACTATTAAGTGTTGCTTGAGCCATATCGTATCCTTTCCCGAGTTCGGATTTTCTACCTAGGATCATGGCCCAGTCATTCTCACGTTGCAAGCATTCAATGCGAGCTTGTAACTCCTGCATCTATCTCACCTACTCCTCCTGCTTCCTCTCCATCTCCTGACACCAATGGAGGAACTGATCTTCAAGTGTTTGATGCATTGGATTGTTTGACATTGCGGTGTAGTGGAGTCGGATCACGAGGGGGTCGAAAGTTTAGATTAGCAGGGGCTATTTAGAAGAATTGTTGTGTGAGCCCTTGCATCTCATCGTCAAAACTTCTTATTTGATTTCCATAAGCGGGACGGTGTTGGGACTTTAATCTCGAATCCACGATCGTCAGGTGTAGGGTCTTGATCGTTCAGATTCCTGAACATCAGTAATGTATGAACGCAAAAAGAGTTTATTCGGTGGGCTGGCCAGCCTCTCGATGATTAAGTCGGCCAAAAAATGCGGAGAGAGAGAGAGAATAGGAATGGAGTTAAATTGCTTACCTTCCGGTGAGATCTTCCAGACTTATGGGGTTCGGTTCTTGAAATCCCCTCCAACAAACTTTTTGGGGTAGGATTTTATCTCTTCCTAGTTTAAGGAAGGAAATCTTCTTTTCCTTATCAACGACTAGTTCTTTCTTATTATGGATTATTTTTCCTTTTTCCAGGATTTTCTCTCCAAGGAGTGAAGGATTCAGAAGCTGGAAAATTTGCTGATAATATCTCTTTTGTGGGTTTTCCGCTTCTAGGTGTTTATTCGTAACATACCTCCCATATGGAATAGAATTCCCATATGGGGTAGAATGGCCCGGTGGTTTCAATATAGGAGTAGAATGGTCAATTTGGCGGACTTGAAGTCAGTGGTGCGTGATTAGTGCTGAGTGCTGGCCCAGACCTATTTATTATGGTTTTGAGTGCTTTTTGTGTACTAATCATTCTAGTCTTTCCGATTTGCACATTCAGGTCCACTATTACAACGTCGCGTTTTGTGGCAAATTTTGCGTTTTGCGAGCTAATTATACAAAATTGTTGAGTCGATCCAAGCCGCGAAGAATTCGGTCAAACTCATCGTTACAAATCGGATCTAGAAGGAAGAAGAAGCGAAGTGAAGAGTGATGCACCATTGCGGGAATGCTTTTCTGCGAGCCTTTGTTCACGCCTCAGTCTTGTTTCTTCCTGCAGCCCCTGTTCTCCTGCATTTCACGCTTTTGTTGTTTTTGTTCCAGTTTTTGGTTTTTCTCCTTTCTACCCTTGTTGTAATCATATGTTTAGATAGTATAATTATTTCACTTGGTTTGTAAAAATTTATATAAGCCATTTGTATACCTTTATTAGGAGAAGGTTTTTTTCTTTGTGAATAAAATTAGGGCTCTGAGTTCTCTAGTTTTCTTCTTTTCTCTCATTTTCTCTCCCTTTCTCATTTTGCGAGCCTCCTCCCCAGGATAATGACTCCCGGAGGATGGTTGGCTAGACATCTTCCTCTTTGAAGAGGAGGGCTACTAGGCAACGGTTTGGAGGTAACTTAGAGTCCTCTGTTTTTAACGTAGGCATTTATTTTCATTTGTGTTCCTATCCTTCACTCTAGGTTTAAATCTCTAGATCGTCTTGATTTACCGGTATTTGTGATCTTTAGGGTTAGTTGAATGTTTATTGTTAGATTCGATGATATTCATTAGTTGCCCTCTATTTATTCTTGTAAGATGGGTCCGGGAGTGAGTTTCAATGGGACATAAAAGTGAGGCGAAAAAGTGTGTGTTTCCCACCCCTTCCGGAAGATTCTGTGTGAGATATGTCATCGTCTACGAATGGCGGGATAGTTCGAGGACATCGTGTCCTCTTGTTTCGCTAGTAAGAGTAAGCAATATTTTAAGCGAGGGAAGGTTAATTAACACTACCTCTCCCCATGCAAGTTTCAGCCCAGATTGCTTCTATCGCGAAGTTGTCTTCGCCTTTAGTCATCAATTTCATTCGTAGGGAATTGTTGGATGCCGTGAAGATGAAATGAATGACGTTAACGAATAATTCGTTGTTCGAGAATTACATGAATTTAGTTATATGAAATGATTGACATTGATAGAAGAAATTAATGGTATTGATAGATGACACTGATGAATGAAATTAGTGACATTCAATGAATAATTAATTTGAATTCTAAGGGTTTGGGAAGCGAGTTTGGCATTCAAAGGTCAGAATCTCTCGCTTTATATAAAGGTTGTCGGGGTATTTGTCTTAAGAGCCGAGGTGCCCCTCGAAAGGATCATCGAGTCTTGAGTTTTTTCCTTCCTTTAGTCCCTTTTGTCGGTGATGACGAAGCAGCGTCATTCGGTTCGTGAATTAGCGACAAAGTACTTTTATCGACCGTTAAGCGGCGTTTTATCACCAGGAGACAGGCGCGCTGGGAATGCCAGGCCGACGGAGAAGGCGAATTTGTCTTAAGGAAATTGTGAATTTCGCGAGAGCTCGAGTTGTTTACCCGACTTGTTATATTCCTGGCATATTGATTTAATTTATTTTAGTTTTTTTCTTGAATAAGCAATTATTTTCTGACATTATATGTATGTTCTTAGAATATCAATGATTGGTTTTTATGCGTTCAGGGTTTCTGACGAGAGACGATTCGCCCCAGCAAATATTACTCTTTTCTCATATGAAAGGAGGAGATCGTTGTACTCCCCTATACAGCACCAAGGGATATTAAACTGGCGGCTCAGATGGCGAAGGAGTTCCCATGAATCCTTTCAGTGGTTTCGATCTGCATGCCCATAGAATCTTGTTAATCTGCAGCATGTCATGTTTGGGAGAGTGACTTGAATATCGATATGATGATTGGAGAAGCTTAGGAGATGGCCATAATTTTTTTCTTTCGACAGGAATGCAATACCGCTCCAACTACGTGTGCTATTCACTGCAAACAACCCTTGAAAGCCCAGTTTGTGTTTGACTCATTCCAGACTCTCTCTACTAACCATTGTTTCAAAAAGAAAAATGAACTTAGGCTGTGTTTGTTGATGACCTAAACTGTTCATGGGTTGCCCTCTCCACGACAGTGCCAACTTAAGGTTGTCATTGCTCTTGGTGGGCCTGGAGACCAAGGCCCACCAGTGATCCGTTTTTTGGAGCGGAAGGTTGACTGTTCTGCGCAGATAAATGTGCTGAATCTGTGACAATAATTAATTCCTTTTCTATTGAAAGATCTGCATCCATGCGTCGTCGTTTCGGATCTACTAAAATTACGCAATTAGTGGAGTTTTCCTTGCTTGCATTATTCGTCATCTCATCCTCCTTTCCTTTCTGCCAGTTTCCATCCGAAGTTCCCATGTTGATGTCAGTCATGCATTTACCCACATTCGAGTCTAAAATCCTGGGCTTCCCATTATCGATTACGTTTGGTGATCGTGATCCCGAATTTGTCGCATCCACAACCATCTATCAGTCCCAGCAACCTCTGATGTATTCTGGCTTACCGGTGATGTCGTGCTAATCCATTTGGCGCTGGTGGCGGACGCTTGTCGTCGGGAAGGAGCCCGAAGCCATGAACCATATGGGAGATATGAGGATTTGTAGGTGCAGTCAAAGGATTTCTCATAGAATTTTTCTTGGTGACCCATGAGACCACAGGAAAAACAGATGGTAGGAAGCCTCTTGTACTTTAACTGTATCCAGATCCATCTCCCTCCTTCCATTTTGATCTTCATTTTACGCGCTATTGGTTTTCCGATATCTATCGAAGCATTGAGACGCATGAAAGTTTTAGCGAGGCCGTCAAAATTTTTAGGAGCTGATTCGTAGAAGACCCCGATATAGTTTCCAATAGCTTTGGCCACTTTCTCAGACATGAAGCCTATTGGGAGATCATAGACTTGCACCAAAAGGTCCAACCTGTTTCGGGTTACCTGTGTTATTTGTTCTCCAGGTTGTAAGCGTTTGATCAGGAGGATATGGTTGTTGACGGTGTTAGAAAACAATGTGATATGGGAATTGAGTATGGATTTTGAGGCATGAATAATCACTATCTTTTAAGTGTTTATTTCGCCCCCACGGTATAGTGCAAAAAGGGAATCTGCGAAAAACACTTTGAATGCAAATCTGATGGTGTTTTCGCGGCCCGATTAATTTATTGTTGAGAATGTCTTTAATTTAAAGAGAGTGAAGAAGTGCAAAGAAGAATGTAAAAAATAGTAACCATAAACTAAAAAAACACATCTTTTGGGCATAAAAACACATCTTTTTTGGGCATAACACAAAATGTAATTTCGGGTTAGGCTTTTGTTTCAATTTAAAGGCCCAAGATGCCCCAAGTGCCCAAGTGCCATCTTTGACTTTAAATATATAATTTAAAAAATTTCATCGCGATAACTAACTGGTCAGTCCTCTTTAATGTTTTTGGAGTTCATCAATATTTTGAGTAAGTGTTGCACTCTCCTCTTCACCGATGTGGGACAAACCCACACATACACAAACTACTTTAACAATCCTCCACTTAGTTTGTGTGTGGTCGGTATAGTCATTGATTAGGTTTAAAAAATAGGCACGTAGGCCCACTCCCCAGGCCCAAGAAGCAGGATTAAAAGGAGATTTATAAGCAAACCCAATAAAACGCTCGGGCTCCTGGCGCAAGCCCAAAACGGGAGCCCAGTTCATCCTTGAGACGATACCACGGACTGGCTAAAAGGCGTATCCTGTCGTCAATTAAATCCCTCACCCGTGAGGTAGAGATAATTAACAATAGCTGCTCTCTAATTATCCTTGTGTCCCAACAGCGATAAGGAAAGAAGATCCTAATCGACCCAGAAAGAATCTTTATCGCATCGATTGGGAAAAACATCTCTTATAAATACCAGAGCCACCATCGGTGAAAGGTACTCGGAAATATACTCTCTAGCAGTTTAGATGTTTTCTTTCCACGGGAAAGAGCCGACTTAGGCATGGGAGGCGACAGGCGAGCCCCGCCGTCCTTTTCGTTTGCGGTTTTTTGTAGAGGAGCCACGGCGTCGAAGGCAGACGACCAGCTGATCGGCCCACGCTCGGCCCGATTAGGTTAGCATCATCGGTTGGCGCCCGTGCGGCCAGGAGCAGCCGGTTCCTTTACCGTAGATTGTCTGATGATGGTATGGCCGAGACCTAAGCGAAGAACCACGCGATGAGATCTGGGCGAAAAGCGGCAGATAAGCGGAAGCCTCCACGCCAGGCGCTAGAAACTATACCACAATAACCACCGGCGAGATGGAGGCCTCAGTCTCGCATACGGCAGCTTGATAAGGAAGTGAAGCTGACTCGCCGGGGCCGGATACAAGCGCCGCGGGAAGTCACGACGGGCCTAAGAGGCCATAACACCACCCCTCGGGAGCGGCCACACCTCGGTCCTCCAGGAGCGTAGAAATAGAGACCGAATCCCGGTCGGAGCCGGGATGCAGGCCTTACACGGCCCCAGAGAGAGAAAGAGCGCAACGAGCAATACTCGGGGAATATCGGAAGCGATGAACGGCCTCCTCGGCCCGAGGAATGGGAGGCGATCATGGGAAGGCCGGTTGAGCATCAGCGGGAGCTGACCACATGAAGGAAGTCGTAAAGGGTCGGGCTTCGGACTCGATGGACGCCACTAGTGCGAAGCCAGAGTGGGTCAGCTCACGGCAAGGTGCTACATTTCCCCGCTTCCGGCCAAAGTTCGATTGTGTGAATGAAGGCGTTCGATGGAACGAAGGATAATGTGGACCATCTTAATACCTACAAGAACCAGATGGAGCTGCATGGATAACAAGACCCCGTACGGTGCAAAGCCTTCGCTATCACGCTAAAAGGCCCGACGTTGGCTTGGTTTAATAGGCCACCATCGTCGATCTCTTCATTTAGAGAACTCTCCATCGCATTCGTCTCACACTTCATCGGAGCCAGAACATATAGGAAGCAGAGTTATCACCTGCTGACCATAAAGCAAAACCCGTAGGAAAGCCTGAGGTCTTATGTCCAGAGGTTCAACGCTGAATCATTAAAGGTAAATGTACCGGACGAGAAGTTCGTATCACTTGCATTCATGTAGGGTTAGAGTACAGGTCAAAAGACTTGATGTTTTCCATCTCCCGAAGAATCCTCGATGACATGGCTAAGGTGCTCGCTAAATGATACACTAGCGGTGAAACCCTCCGTCCCGAGGGAGCTCTTCAACCCATAAGGAGAAAAGCAAGACTAACAAGCAACGGGAGCAAAACCCTAAGAGATAAAGAGACCGAGAGAGATCCCTAAGGAGAGACAGAGAATGATCCCCGAAGAGGCGAGGCGTCGAGAGACCGCACAGGACCTCGGCCAGGCTTCTGACGGCGGCATTTGCCTGTTTGTTCACCCCCACGACAACCCGCGGTATCACGGTCTTACGCAAAGTACCAACGCTATGAAAATTCTAAGATGGCCATCTG
This sequence comes from Tetrastigma voinierianum, assembly GCA_016808115.1. Taxonomy (NCBI): domain Eukaryota; kingdom Viridiplantae; phylum Streptophyta; class Magnoliopsida; order Vitales; family Vitaceae; genus Tetrastigma; species Tetrastigma voinierianum. Next base: position 532,014 of record JAEQBH010002183.1, read on the forward strand.
AATGAGACCGGACCATACCCGAGATAACGCAGTGCGTAGGTTCCATAGGGACCCACGGGCATCGAACGGACGATTTGCATACAGCTCGAAGGAAGCCAGAATACTTGATTCGGCGGGGATATCTTCGTTTGCTACACCCAGCCTCGAAGGTCGGGATCAGCGTGTACGGCACCTCGACGGTGACCCGACTCGGCCTGTGTGCTTGGGGAGAAATCCATTGTGATCTCGGGAGGTTGCGGGAGGTGGGAGTCAACTCTACCCGAAGGCTCATTTGCGTAGCTTCGGGTCGAGGAGGGCAGCGGAGTGCAAGCGGTGTCAGTTGTCTCTCGACTCGACAGCCATAACATTCTGGTGGATTCGAAATTTGGAGAGGACATCGACACCCCAAGAGGCAGAATCCTTTGGTGATAAGGCGATTGTGGCTAACAAAGCGTCATGGTCCTTGTCGGCGATGGGAGCTCGGCCAGACATCATCTTCATCGACTTTTGACAAGATGGGCATCGGAAGGGAGAAGGCCCGGAACCGGTCGACACCCGCTCACAGTTCTCACGGAGAAAAGTCTTAGCAGGTGTGCGATTAGTACTCACTTTAGAAACCCAGTGCAGGAACAGCGACGACGATCAAGATTTCTCATAGTAGACGCCCCCTCAGCTTATAGCGTGCTATTAAGCAGACCCTCTCTCAACGCCATAAAGGCCATCCCTTAAACACCACATATGGTGATCAAGTTTCCACCATAAGCGGGTAGGAGGAGGAATGGTTCGAGGAGACCCGGTAGCGTGGCGGGTGTTTTCGGCATGTGGAGCAAAAGCGGTCGGCCCGGCATATGCGTGGGCGAACCGACATGCGAGAGGCGAGGTAAACACACGACACGAGCACCGAAGAGTACGGAGCATGCAGGTTGGGCGATTACCACGAACACCTACACTTCACATCCGATTCCGACTAGCGGAAGACCTCAGAAGCCTCCTTATCCACTTCTTGAGACATAACAAGGATATCTTCGCGTGGAAGCAAGAGGACATGGGAGGGATTGACCCCGCAATCATCACTCACAGACTAAACGTCAGTTCATCCTTCAAACCAGTCAAGCAAAAAAGAAGAAGTTTTGCTCACAGAAGAATAGCGATTAATATGAGGAGGTGGTGACTCATCGAGCGGGTGCGTCAATTAGAGTACCCTTAATGGTTAGTCGCGTCGTACTCGTCCAGCGAGCGTGAATGGCGACTGCATGTGCCCGGCGTCAATGAGGCATGCCACACAAGAATGGCTTCCCTACACCGGATCGACCTCATAGTAGACGCCCTTGTTTAGGCAAAGCTGAACTCCTCGGCTTCATGGATGCTTTCTCGATTGCTCTTGGATCAACATGGATCTCGGCTTTGACCAAGGAGAACCTCATTACGTCACGGGGCCCGAGGACTGTGCTATCGCGGTAATGCCTTTCGGACTAAAAGCAGCGAGGCTACCGGAGGTTGGTGAGCAAGATGTTTCGAAACAAATAGGGACATCTATGGAGGTATATATAGGCGACATGTTGGCGGAATCAGCTACGAGGAGTAAAATCAACTACGACGAGTCTGATATAGCCAATCCGGCAGGCATTCCAGATATCCCTAGTATAAACAGTCAATCCGCCCAATGCGCTTTCGAGTCTCAAATGGAAAATTCGGGTTTTATAGTCAACAAACTGCTGAATAGAGTAAACCCTGACAAGATAAAAGTCGTGCTCACATGTCATCGCACAAACATAAAAGGAAGTCCAACGCCTAACCTGAAGGATAGTCGCGCTGCCGCTGTAGTCCATGGCGAGATGCGTCACTTCTTCCAGGCCTCAAAAGCTTTCCACCGGGATTTACGACCGCCAAGAAGCATTCGCAGTTGTTAAACTTATCCGAGCCTCCCCATTACGTAACCCTGAGGGAGAGAGCTCTTACTCAGACCGGCGCCTAAATTTCAACCAAATATTGTCCCAACAAGATTAAAGATCGAGGCAAAAGACCTAATCTAGTCAATATCGCAGCCCGAAATTGAGATATGAGAGTAGATCCAAAGATGGAGAATTAATCCTAGCATTGGTAACCACAAAATTAAAAACTCGCCTTTACTTCCAAGCTCATACCATTGAAATCCTAACATAATAATTCTAATGAAGTGTGTGCTACACAAACCTGAGACCTCGATGGTCAGATGAAGTTGTACACAGAAATGAGCGAGTTCGACATAAGATACAAACCAAAAACATCAATAAAGGGTGATCTGCAAACTTCACATGGAATTACCCTACAGAGCTTGTCGAAGTCGCTTCAAACGACGCCCACCTCCCATTTGAGGCTGCCGTTAGATCAAACGCTAATGCATTAAGGGAGTGGAAGCATCTAATTGACCTCTCTATAAGGAATAGAGATAACGAATATGCCCCAAGATTCGTTCCCGAGCCTCCAATAACGAGGTGTGTCGGTATGCGTCGTTATAGGCCGGGCTTAACCTCGCTCGTTGATCGACCAAAACACATGTACAAGAGTAAATCATTTTAAATTTTGGTTTTGGCCCAAATATATCAAAGTGGGCATAGTCGACAAGTAATAAATCGATTTAAGTCCAGATATCCATCCCACAGATCTCAAGAATTTCCAGATCAACTACCCCGACCACTCAAGCTCCATACTATTTGAACCATATAACATGATATGGTGTCGTACCTAAGAAGTCGTGAAATATACATTATATAAAAAAATGAACAAGCAAATAAACCTAAATCTAAAGAGAATAATGAATAAAGAATAGTTAAGAAAATAATGGAAATCGAATAGTCATCATAGAGTACACATTAAGATCAATGCTATCAGGAAGTATCAATTCCCCGTTGTTAGCACTGTTAATTTACTTGTGTGTTTCGCATTTTTAGAATCTGGCCCAAGGCGTTTAGTTATACAAATTTGATCTCCACACACTCCACATTTCCCATTATCTACTCTTCCCATTCCTCGGTCACGTGGAACAGAGATAACTACTTTAAAAAGTGACTTCCTAAACTGGTATTTTTCTTTGCAATACTTCATACCATTTTACTGGACCGTAAACCTTAGCTCCCAAGTTATCTGGCCACAAGGATATAAAACTTCCAGTTACTCTTCTCAAAATTAGAATAGATCACCCTCTCCTTGATTAGATCCTCAAATGCAACACTGGATCGGGCCTCGCTTATCCGACCGAGGTGAACTCTTTGCTGTTTAAAATTGATAACCTGCTCAACTCACTTTGATTTCAAGTGAGGAGGATTTATCAAATAAACTTACAAAGCCTTCATTAGATCTCTAATAACAAAGTTAATATACCTTTCCAAAAGAAATGTTCATAACCCCAGACTGGCTATCTCTGGTGGTCACTGTGAGGACCTCCTCAAATCGAGCAATGAAACAAATTTCTAAATCTGTATAAGAAATCGATATATTCATCAAAAAACTTTAAACCCATAACCTGTAAAGTAAATTCATAAACTGGAATTCACAATTTGGTTTAAAACAACTACACGTGAGATAATTTCGACAATATCTACTGTAATTCGGCTTCAGCTCTCACCATCAATTACACGCTTACGCATTCCTCTAATCAAAAGAATAATCGCAAATTGAAATCGAAATTCTGGGCCCCGTAAATTGTCCGAACTTCAAACATTCCAGTAGTAATTAAAAGAACAGACTCCGCATCTCGCCTTCCGTCGAAAAACATAACATCCAATTCAAAGAAAACGAAACTCCAAACGATAAATCTAATCTAACTTAACCATCAACATTGAAGCAAGAGATATGAAAAGAAAAAACTAAAAGAAAATAAAAGAAATGAGCCTTCAGCCTACCTTGTACCCTCTCGTCTGTGTCGCGCCTGAAGCTACTTTTAAGGAGTCGGTAGCCACAGATGATAGGTTTCTCACTGGGTCTTAATCCCAATGCGCCTTTGTGGATTTCCAAGTGGACTGGCCTATATTGTGTTCGGTAGTCGCGATTTCAACTCCCTTTGTCGCTGACATCATCCATGTCGCGATGACATCGATCTTTACCGCCGCGAGCATCAGCTTAAGTCTTCTCGTACTTTCCGAATCGTTGTTTCTCGATGTCACACTTCATCTCGCTCGCCGCTACATCAGCTTATGCCTTTGCAGGTTTTCAATTAGTTCTCTTGATATCGCGACATCGACACGCCGCTGTTCACAAATTTCAAGTCATCTGCAGCCTTCAACCTGATGTCTCTCTTGAGCATCGCAGATCAAGATCTCGCCGCCGGTCGCCATAGTTCCCACAGTCAACTTCGTCGCTTCATAATGTCAGCGGTTAACAACCTATCGTCGTGATATCAACTCGCCACCGCATGCTTCAATCTTGTGAGCCACTGGATTCCCCTCAATCATCGCTTCTTGATGGAGCATCAATTCCTTTGTCACGACAACATCTCATGTGTTTGCAAATTTCTTCAACTCGGGCGCCGCTTCATGATGTCGTGACATCAATCTCTTATCGCTGGCTATCGCCTTTATGGATCCGAGAGTTTTCACTTGTCGTTGTTGCTCGCGACATCAACCCCTGATCGCTACATCACTCTGGTACGACTACAGGTCTCAATCAAGCTCGCTCCCGATGTCACATCAATCTCTCGCCGCGATATCACCTTATGGCTCCAGCCTTTGAACTTGTCCTTCATCACCGCTACATTGATCTCACGTCGCGATATCAACTTATGTCATCCTCGTAGTTTTAAACTTCAGGTTCTCGGCGTCGCGACTTCGACTTTGTCAGCGACATCACTTTTAAGGAACTACAACCTTAAACCGGCGCAAGTCTCATGTTGCGACCTCATCTCCCGTCAAATCACTTTATGTCTCCGAGGCTTCATAACTCGGGTCAAGCATGTCGCACTCATTACTTCTCCGTCAGCGGCAATACCAATTCACAAATGGGCCATCTTTTCACATCCGCTTCATAGCGCCCGTGTGCTTTCGCCGGGCGACCGCCTCGTCGCTGGTTATCAACCTTTGTCGCGACATCATGATGTTGTCGCTACATCATTTCTAAGTTTCTACCAACTCAAATATCATTCGCGATCAACGCCGCACCTCGCATCAAATTTTCTTCCTTTTTCCCGTATATGTCACCTCATAACTATCAGAGAACCCTAAAACCGTAACATTAGTTAACCACGCTTTCATTTCCCGCCGCTATTTTCTACATTTGTACTGCTTAGTCATTGTATTTTCCACTGCATTTTCTTCTTCTTTTATAATTCCCTACAAATAATAGATTATAGAGGCTTATATTATTAATTATTCATTTTTACATTAAAATCAAATTAAAAATGGACTAAAATAGATGACTTTGCTTCATCAAACAACTTAAAGTTTTGCTTGTCCTCGCTGTGTAAAGAAAAAATAAAGAATTGTTTCATTCAAACAAAATAAAGAAAATTTTGGCGGACATTTTTCTCGTTTGTTCTACAGTGGGTATTCGATTTAATTGTCACAATGTATGCATATTTTCGTACATCTAGCTTCAAGTCCAGCTTCAAGGTTAGTTTCTACTCTTCATAGTATACAAAACTAAACTGTTGAAATTGTTTTACAAACAATTTAATCATTAAATCCTGTTGAATAATAGATTATTTTCCTTTCTCATTTTCATACTGAGTCACTTAACTCCCTAAAGTCCTTCAGCTTTGGATTGCTTCCATATTTCCAAATTCCATAGTTTGTTTTTCATAATGATCTCCACTAATGTAGGTGATTTCAAATTCCCGCATCAATCAGTCTGGGGTCAGACAGTTAGGCTCTGGGTACGGGTAGGACAAGTGAAATTTCTAGGGTTAAAATTACCCTCACTTTCCTCCTCTTTCCCGCCTTCCCTTTCTTGTAGTCTTCTCCTAATAAACTCCCCTAAACTTCATGTTCGGGGCCATCTCTTTGATTTCTCTCAATTCAACCCAGATGCCCCCATTTCTCACTTGTAATTCCATCGGGAAATTTCCCTTTGTTTGTCACCATTCAGTGATAGTGCAATGTTTTAACTTTTAAGCCACACCTTAGCTTAACTCCTGGGTTAGTAGCCCCACTGTATGGTGACATTAGGGTACTAGGTGTTGAAACACCCCTAAGAACTTAATTTGTTCAAGAGAGTTAGCCACAAGAAAAACTTATCCCTATATGTTTCCTCTTTTCTATTGCATTTTCTCGCTTCTTTGCCTTTTCTATTCCCTTTTTGAGTTCCTCAAAACATATAATTCCCCAAACTTCATTTCTTTCTTCCTTCCTCCTTGAATTCAATCAGGTTCTTACTCGAAGGATTGATTTAGGATGAGTCAGGGTTTCACTGTCTATTTTTTTAAAAAATAAGCTTGTTGGCCCACCTCCCTGAACTGCATATGCATCAAAGATATTAAGAATGATGCACAGGAATGGCCTAAACCATCCAAGAATGGTCGCATCATCTCTCACACCTCGCAGACGCCTAGGATTTCGCCCTCAATCAATAATCTAACAAATTCTAGAATTTACTTGAACAATTGTGACTAACCATAAGGAGTACCTTGACTCATTCAAGGATGAGTAGTTAAATTAATTGATATTCATCAAAGTTCCTCACTTCTATTGTTCATACCTGCAAACTCAAAAATACATGTTTTGTTCCTTCTATTGTATTACTTTCCCTCTATTCCTGACTTAGCAGACTTAAGTAACTTTTGCACCTTGTGTCTCAATTAAACTGTATTCATTTGGCCCTTATTCTACAATTTTTCTGCATTTCAGCTTATTCTTAATCTAACTGCTTCATTCAATTCACTCATGATCTCAAAGAAGCGCTTATTCCCGGAACTAATTTCTACTCTAATTTCCTAACTTATGCAACCAAAGCAACACAACATTGAACAAACAAATTCAAAATAGCACGCACACAACAATTCAATTCAAGTTTCTTATTTTATTTATGATTCAATTGCAACAGTTGGATACAATTCAAATAAGAATAAGAGGGTAAAGAAGGTTAGGCAGGGAGAAGGTCTATTTTTTTCTTTTGAAATAGCCAGGAGCAAAGATGTTGGGGGGATCTAGGTCTAGTGTACCTAAATGAGCTGGGAATTCTGGAATTTTCATTTCTCTTCTTTCCTTTCTCTTCTTGGTTTCCTTCTCCATTTTTCAATAAAATCTTTAATAGAGAGATCAACCTTTTGTTCAACTCATCCCGCCTTCCCAAGCCACATTCTATCAGATTTCCATTTTGAATGGTTACACCTCAGAATTTGGAAAGATTGTTGTTAATCAGATCTAAGTTTTCCACCCATTCTTTGCCTATAGGATTCCTCAGATCTTTCGCTTCGTCCCTATCATCCACCCCCTTCTCAAATCCTCTTCGTAGAGACTCAGATAAAACTTGAATCCTTGATCTCGCTCCCCAAATTTGGCTTTCGTCTCGTATTCTTTTCTTTATCAGTGTTAAAGTTGAGAGAAATCACGCTCAAACTTGGTTGTTATAAAAGCCTAAGGACTGAGTTTCAGCTTCAGAATAGATTGTGATCTCTTTCCTTCATTTCTTTCTTAAATTCCTCCCCTTGTTGCTTCAAAATTTTTCTCATCTGTTCCTCTCTTCCTGCTCAAATTTCTTCTCCCCACCCGTTTCTCTCTTAGTAGCTCAATCTCATGCCCTTCTCCTCGTTTAGCTCTTCTCCCACTGCTGGTCTTTCTTTTCAATTCTTTCATAAATTCGCCTTCTTCGAATTCCTCGCTTTAGGTTCCACTCTTTTCCTGCTTTTCATCCATTCTCTTTGCATGGCATCGAGAGCTCCAATATCGAATCGCCTCTCACAGGCTCCTTGAGCTTTCCAGCTGTGTTCTCTGCTCGTACGTGAGGAGAACCGGCTAAGAGAATGGAGAGTTCATTGGGCTACCTTCATCCCCGCCTTCATCACTCGCAAACATACTATTGTTGTCGTGAGTTTTCCGTGCTCGCCTCCGAGATCAAAGAACCCTCCGAGTCTCCTTTCTCGGTTCTCTCAGGCTTGGGCTTCATCTCTCGCTTCTCTACCAAAGACTCTTCTTTCCGGTTCTGGTCCTTGCTAACTCTGTCAAGGAGTGGTGAAGCCTCGCATTTCTTCATTCTAAATTCCTTCAAGCACTCGCCTTCAAGCATACAGAACGTTGATTGTCATTCGGGTGAGGAATAAGACCTCTTTTGTTCCCTTCATAGATATCACTCTCATGATAGAAATTCTCTATGACAACCCTATATTGATCTTGTATCCTTTTAAGATGGTATACAAGAACACAGCTCTTCTTTGCTTTCATCAGGTAATACATAGTTTTATGGGAACTTCAAAACAGGCTGTGAAGTAAAACCATACTCGTCTCTCAGGCCGAGGCTTCTGCTCACTCGTTTCGGCCTTCCTTCTTCTTGGTTTAACTGCACCTTACCATTAGTGAGCTCTTGGTGTTCCTTTCCAGTAATCCGTTTTCATCGCTTTCTTGAATTTGAGCCATGCTTGTACACTCGCTTATGCCATAGCCCGCTGATGGCCTTAAATTTCATATGAAACCACTTAACATAAACCGCCTCCATCCTTCCTTCCTACCTAAATTTGAATAAAACTCTCTACTGTTGTCGATAATTCCCCGATTTTTGGTGTGCGCAGAGACTCCCTCCCATCCTCTCTGCTCTATTCATCTCCTTGAAAGGAGTAACAAGATTTTTGAATCTCCTCTCTCGCGACAAACCCCTCATAGCATAATATTTCTCTTTCCATCGGGAGGTAAGCTTCGCCTGACACTAAATCTTCTACTCTTCTTCTTCTCTCATCTTTCCCTTCCTTTCTACTTTTCTCGCGAAGTTGCCTAACTTCTGTGTTTCCTCGATGGCACCTCTCCCGCTTTGTTCTTCCCGACGAATCTCATCTAACCGTTTTTCGCGGAGTTTCTTCTTTCTGCTTGTTCATGTTCCCCATAATCTCGTCTAGGTTAGGGACTAGGTGGTACCCCCAGCCATTGAAACGGAAGACAAGCTTTTCGAAGGGGCTGGAAAGCCATGCCTTCAGGGCTGAGATTCAAGGAAAAAAGGTGGAATAGCTATGTGGGTTTGAGGAATGAGAAAGTTTCCAACAGCTTGCAATTCAATCAATGTTTGTGGGCTAATTACGCTTCATTAAGAACACGTCACAATTTCAATTTTGCTCTTTACCTGGAGGTCATTGAATTTAGGGCTTTTTAAAGTGAGCAGTTGGCACCTGTCGCTTTTTATGTCGCGACATACTATAGGATGTCGCGACAATACAAGGTTTCAGAAACTGCTTGAGGTGCTACTACATCCTTTCCACTTTGGAAACTTAATTTCTATCACACTTACAATGGTGTCGCGCATATATACCTCTCTCCAATACTCTCCAGCTGTTCTTTTCAAACAAGTCACGAGATCAATGTTTTGTGTCATGACATCACTTCTATGTCGCGACATAACCTTTCTGTCGCGACCTAGGCCCTTAACTCAATGATCTCAAGAACCTTTTCCTCTTATTGTTCCTAACCCTTTTAGACATTACTTCAGGCATCTCCAAGCAAAGATTTAACAAGCAATTAAAGTATATCTATTAATCAAGGTTAGGATTATTACTCCCTTCTCATGTGGTGACTTTTCGCGTAAGTTGTCGATCACTCGTGATCGCCTTGCCATTCATATTCAAACTTAGCTGCTTTTACCGCAATATTCAAGAAAAACTGATTAACTGAATGATTTTTAAAAAATTCAAATCTATCCTTATAAAAACAAATCAATCTAATTCTGCTAAACTAAAGAAAAATATTTCAAAACTTGTGCGTAAAATTAAATCCTCTGCTGGTCGCCTCCCATTAGCCGTCGCTTTGAGTCCTTAGCCGACTCACATTGTGGGTACTCTTCCTTTTCCCCAAGAATCACGCGGAGTTCCTCATTTTCCTTCCCCGTTTAGATAATGCTTTAACCTCCGTCCATCACCTTGAAATTCCTTCCTCCAAGACGCCCTCGTTGTCACCGCCCAAATGTAGTACTTTGTGACACCACCGTATGGCCCATTCCAATCGATTTTAATTTCCTCGAAACAAATTTCAAATAGAATTAAACAAGAGAACTTGTCTCCTGCCTAACCCTTCAAAATTCTCCTGAATTGTTTTCTTACTTCTTTTGTCTTGTCTTTTGTATGATACTCTAGTACACTATAGGCTTCATTTCGCTCTTCCAATTCGCACATTGGAGTAATCTTTCTTCCTCGCGGCTTAAACTAAGTTTAACTTCATGGCCCACATTGCCTTGTATTCTAATTCAAGAGGTAGATGACATGGTTCGCTAAAACAACTCTCAGACTGGGACATTCCAATGGGGTTTTGTATGGCAAATTCGTAGCTTCTCCAAAGTGCAGACCATCAAGTTTGGAAGACCAATTCTTCCCGGCTGAGCTCACAGATTTTTCAAGTGACTTTTGATCTCCCCGTTGAAATTTCTCGCTTGTCCATCGTCCTGGATGATAAGCTAAACTCATTACATGCTCGATCCCATACCGCTTCATGAGTTTTGCAAATATTTTGCTTCTGCAAAAGGGTTCCCATCACTAATGATAGTTCTGGGTGTTCCAAATCGCTTCAAAATATTCTTTCTGCAAGAAACTCACAACCGTTAGCATCATTCCTCGGACAAGCCATCAAGCTTCACCCATTTGGAAACGAATCTACCGCAGCGCATGTATAGGTTTCAAATGATGGTGGAAGGTCCCATAAAATCTATTCCCCCATACATCAAAATTTGTATCACCACTTTCGAGGCATTTCATTCCCGCGCGATATTCCCAATCTTTTGACATCTATCACACACTTAACCCATCAAAGACAAATCCTCGTAAGATGGAGTGGGCGCAACAGGTCCCCATCGAAAGGTTCAAGAATGGCTCTCTCCTAAAAATGTCCCCCATATGGTGATGCATGGCATTCATTTATAATGTTGCCTTGTTCACTTTCCGCACATCTTCTTATTATCATGTCAAGACTTCTCGAATAATAATGGCCATCCCAAATATAGTACCCGTTGTCAGCCTGAGTTTCCTTTCTCTCAAAGGTGAAGCACTCAAGGCATTACTTCACAGCTTTTATAATCTACAATATCAAGATACCATGAAGTTGAAACTTAAACAATTGCTCATCCGGGAAGTTCTCATAACACCAAGCATTTTCTCCTTCATATCACGCTTGACTCTCGACAAGCAATCATCACATCAAGCCACATCCCTCATCCTTGGGATTTCCAAATCACTTCGCAGTCAAGACTCCACCTATCACTCCTGACCACTCATTCTTGACATCAAGCATTCGACGCTTCAGATGATCGAAAGCAGAATCATTACCAGCATGAGATCCTAAAATGTACTCTAAATTTTTCACAAGCAAATACATTAGTGGCTAGCATCTCCTTTTCGGCTGATGTCAGTAGTTCTTGTGCTTCATTGAAGGTCTTACTAGCATAGTATATGGCCTCGGTTATGCTTTCTTTCGCCTCTTCAACATAGCCTCCCATGGCAAATCACTAGCATCACACATTATTATTTCAAATCCCCGATCCCATTCCTTGGCAGCCCATTATGTGTTTCAGATTCAACTGTCTTGATTTCTTCAAAAGCATTCTGGCAGAGTCATCAAATTGAACCTCGTGATTCTTTCCAAGAATCAGATGGTCCGCTATTTTTGAAAAGTCTTGATGAACTCCTGTAAAATCCAAACATGCCCCAAGAAGCTTCTTACTCCTCTTCACCGTGGTGTGGTGCAAGAGTTTTGGAGCACGGATACCCGATCGTCAACTTCTAGTCCAAGAGCGTAACTTTTACGCCTACAACGTTACCTTTCCATTACCATAAATGGCATTTTTCCCAATTCAAGCGTTAGCCGCTGTCTCGTGATCTTTGAAGTAATTGCTTTCCGGAGATTGTTTAACATTGATCAAAGTCGGATCCATACACAAGAAAGTCATCCATGAAATTTCCATCACTTCTTCAACCAAACTGAATATAGACATCATACACCTCTGGAATGTAGTTGGAGCTACATAGCCCAAATGGCATCCTTCTAAAGGCAAAGGTACCATAAGGGCATGTGAATGTGGTCTTCTTGATCCTCAGTGCAAGAGCAATCGATTGTATCCTCGAAAGTACCCATCCAGAAACAAAAGTGAGGGTGTCTCGCTTAACCTCGTCCTAGCATCCGATCAATGAAGGGCAAAGGAAATGATCTTTTTCTCGTATCGTGGTTCACTCCTATAATCAATGCATACCTCCATCCTCACATCGTTTTGAATCAATTCATTTTTTTCATTTCTAACACAAGAATCCCCTTTCTTTGGCAACCACATAATCGGGCCTGCCCAAGGATCATTCGAAATAGCATGATAAAACCAAAGATTTAAACAATTTGAGTACCTCCTTCGACTACTTCTTCATCATTGATTCGGCCTCAGGTTCCACAGATGGTTTTGAAGTCTTTTCTACAAGGTAATCTTATGCATGCAAATCACGGACCGATGCTCCTTCAAATTTCTTCAATGGACCGTAAGCTAGCAATTCCTTATGCTTCCTTATAATATTTTCAAGACCTTGTTCCTCAAGATCAATCGTAGTCCGTCGAATGATCACCGGTTTTTTCTTCTCAGAATTTAAGTACACATTTTAAATGACATGGCAACTCTTTCAAACTAGCCCTTCGTACCGGTTTCTCGATGAATCTCCTTTTTTCAATATTTTCCCATTGTCGCTTTCGTTTTTGTTTCGTGCTCAAATACGCTTCTATAGAATGAAAAACCGTTGTATGGAGATCTTAATAGACATCTTCAAGATACCGGGAATTCATCTCTTTTTCATCGATAAAAATCGGAGTATTACAATCCATTGGCATCATCAAGATTAAAGTATAGACAAAGCTTCTGCTACATTGCAACTTTCCTTGTCTCTGTCTATATTTTTCATACTTTTTATCAAGTTAAAAGCAGTTGTTTCTTCTCCAACCCTCAAGGTAAGAACTCGTGATGTCAATCGTATAAACAATAGCTAGAATGGTCTTCTCCCAATAGAAGGTGGGTACTTTGTGAATCTTCTTCCATGTCCGCACGATGAAGTCTACCGGGAAAACAACTTCCCAATCGTTGACCAAGACATCTTCAATGACCTCTTCAAGTTTTACTCATCGATCCGTCTGCCATTTGAGTTATAAATAAACAGGGAGTAAGCCCCCAAACTTAGTTTCTCGCAACGTAAAGAGGCATCAATTGATACTAGCTCCCATGGGAGTCACAGAGAGCTCCCGGAATTCAATTCCTCCAACAATACAAGGAATTGTGAAACTCCCTAGGTCCTTCATCTTCCGGTAGTTCTTTTCCTGACATCGCATCAAGTGGCAAAGGAGATTCACTATTCCTTCCTCTACTTGAGGCTTCTTCTTGCTCAAGATGTCCTTCGTAAATTTCTTTGCATAGAGTGGCATTTGAGTCACCACTCGCAAATGGCATAATCGATCTCCAGCTTCCTGAAAGTTTTCAAGAACCTCGCAAATCGCCTCCTCCATCCTCGAATACTGCAAATTTCAGGGAAAATGGGACTCCGCAGCTTGATCCCTGGATGTTCTTCCTTTCTACTCTTTCTTTTTCATTCTCCAAGAGACTCCTCTCCCTTTCTCAATGTTACTTCTTTGTCATTGCCATCTTTTTTCTTTTGCTCTTCTAACCTTCTTCCCACTCCTAAGCCGGCATTGCACCCATGCAAATCCTTCGTTCTTCCTCAGGTCACCGGGAAGGCATCTTTTCTCTCAGCTACAGGTTAGGCCACCGCCTCTACTAGTGGTTCCAGTTCTTCAGGATGCATTGGTGGTGTTCAAAATTTGAGAATTTGCAGCTTGCTTCCAACTCGCAAACTTTGTTCGTGATAAGGTCAGCCTTCTTATTATCCCCCATGAACCGGCAAGAGACTGCTCTTCAAAAGATTAGCCCTCCTCCACCTCTCTCGAGACTGGGCTTCGTGTTCATTTCAGCTTCACAAGTAACCTTGGTGGTCATGATAACCCCGTGAGGGTTCTCGTCCATGCCTCGCTCAGGAAGCCCCACCATAAGAGAAATTTCATGGTCTCGCGCTGGGTGATACAGCCGGCGTGTTAGTATCGGGGTTTAAAATGGTAGTTTCGCTCACCCGTATAATTAACCTTTCAAAGATATCATCATAGAATTGTTCTTCAAAGAGCCCTCTCGCACTTCCTTCCAATAACTCTCTTTCAATCGCTCCTATTTCATGCAGAAATGTGTGTGTCTTTCTTCTCGCTTGTCCAACCTCAAGTAAGTATGTGGCATCCAACTCTCTGGGCTCTACGGCCATCATCTTACTCAAATTCCATGATCCCCTTTCTTCCTCTGATTGCTTTCCTCTTGAAATTTCTAAGGAGTTTTCTATATTACATTTAGCTGTGTCTCAATCGCCTCTTTACTTCAAAGATTCTTTCCGCTTCTTCAATGTCTAGCCAAAGATGAAGCATCAATGATCCCTTTGATATATCATTCAAGGCATGATATACAATGTCCATCCGAAATTTCGATCTATCCCATGCATTGACATTATTCTCTGAACCGTTTAATCCTTTCCAAGCCATGCACAAAAGCTTTCATCTTCCCCCATTGAACACAATGATTTCCCTCCTTCTTTCAGAGGGTCGTAAGAATCACCTAAGTGAGGCCTCTACAATTTCTCCCAAGTATCATCAGAACCATGGTAAAGATTCATACCATGTAGTCATGGTATCTCTTAGAGAATGGGAATAGATGCGCTTTATGACTTCGGTCTCACCCCATTCAACTTCACCGAGAGCAATTTCATCCCGAGAATCTTCCCTGTGTGTCGCGTTTGGATCTTCTGATGACCAGAATCGATGTCATTGACCATTGCACCGTGTCATTTCAGGCCCTCAAAATTACAGCATCAATCGCAGTTGTCCGATTGCAGTATCTATCTTGTATCCCTCCTCCATCAGACAACATCAAGGGTCTTCAGCTTCTTCTCAGAGGCACCCCATCCCGATCCCGCCTTCATCCCCGCAGCGGCGAGCTTTTCCGCCTCTTGTTCCCTTCAAGCTTCAGTGTCTTCTATTTCCAGGTCACTGAATCATCGTTGTCTCGTTTCCTATGCATTAAAATTCTTATCCTAAATCAAAACACACTTACATTAATAGGATTAGTTTGGCTCAAAAAATATTTTCAATATGGTTTGTTAAAGGTTAAAGTGCAAAAAATCCACCGTTTGAAACTATTTTTGTTCTTTTCTTTAAAATGTCCAAATTAGTATTTCCTTCTTTTCATCCACTGATTTACCCATCTTTTCTGATCCTTAATCTGCCGGGCCATAAAAACTAGAGTCGACCCACCAAAACACACGTGATAAGAGTAAACTACTAATTCGTCAGCTCAAATATACCGTGCATCAGCCCACAAAATAAATTTGATTAAGTCCTTACATTTCATCCCCTGGTAGATCTCAAGAATTCTAGATCAACTACCCCGACTGACTCAAGCCCATACCATTCGAATTTCAGATACCATATTATGGTGTTTCAAAATGGCAGTCAGAAAATATACTATTATATAAAAAAATGAACAAGCAAATAAACTCGAATCTAAAGAATAATGAATAAAGAATAAATAAGAAAATAAATGTCGGAAACCAATAGTCATCAAGTAGGTACACACATTAAGATCAATGCTATTGTGAAGTATCAATTCCCGTTGTTAGTTAATCGTTAATTTTACTTGTGTGTTTCAGATTTTTAGAATCTGGTCTAAGGCATTTAGTCAGATAAAATGATCTTCCACATTTCATTATCTAATTCTCTGATTCTCTCAATGTGGAATGAGATAACTACTTTAGCATGGGACTCTAAATCCTGGGTATTTTTCTTTTTGGGTAATACTTCATACCCATTTTGATCGACTCCAGAACCTTAGCTCCTGCCATCTGGCCACAAGGATATACAACTTCCGTGTTACTCTTCCCTCAAAATTAAAATACGATCACCCTCTCCTTGATTAGATCCACTAACACTCTGGATCGCCTCGCTATCCGACCGAGGTGAACTCTTTGTTTGCTTAAATTGATAACTCACTCAACTCATTCTGATTTCAAATGAGAAGAGGATTTACCAAATAAACTTACAAGCTTCATTAGATTCCCACAACAAAGTTAATATACCTTTTGGAAGAAATGTTCATAACTCCCAGACTGCCATCTCTCGTGGTTTACCAGAGGACCTCCTCAAATCAGAGCAATGAAACAAAATTCTTAAAATGGGTGGGCAGTCCAGATATTCGGGATCAAAAAAATTTAAACCCATAACCGAAAGTAAATTCATATAAACTGGAATTCAAACGCTGAAACAACCACAGAGTATAATTTCGACAATAAGATTCACTTAATGGAAGCCGAAGTTCTCACCATCAATTACACGCCACGATTCCTCTGATCAAAAGAATAAATTTGAATTGAAACCTGAAATTCGAATCGTAAATCGTCTCGAACTTCAAAACATTCCGTAGTAATTTGAAAAGAACGGAATTCGTAGATTAGCCTTCTCGGCTTAAAACATGGGTAACATCCAATTACGTAAAGGAAAACGAAATCTAAAACTGATAAATCTAATCTAATTTCTAACTATCAACATCAAGAAGAGATAAGAAAAGAAAAAAACTAAAAGAAAAATAAAGAAAACGGAGCTCTCTGCAAATTACCCGCAGCCTCGTCCCGTGTCGCCTAAGCTACTTTTACGAAAATAAGTAGTCGCTGATTTATATTCTTTCTCTCTTAATCCCAATGCGTACTTTTGTGGATTTCAAGTGGATCGCCCAGAGCTAATGTTTAGGTAGCGATCAAACCCCTCGTCGAGACATCATCCATGTCGCAACATCGACTACACGCGACATCGCCTTAAGTCTTCTCGCAGCCTTCAATCGTTGCTCCCGGAGTGTCGCAACCTCGATCTCGTCGCCGCTACGATCGCCTTATGCTCAGAAGTTTTCAATTAGTTCTTGATGTCGCGACATCGATCTCACGTCGCTAATTTCTCGTCATCCGCGTAGCCTTCAACTCGATGTCTTCTTGACGTCGCGACATCAAGATCTCTGGTCGCCGACATCACAGATACTCAGAAAGTCAAATTTGTCGCTTCATAATGTTGCGACAACAACCTATTGTCGCGATATCAAACCGCCACCTGATGCTTCAATCTGGTAGCCACTTGTATCTCTCAATCAATAGCTTCATGCTGCGACATCACCTCCTTTCGGTCACGACAACATTCACGTGTCGCGTACTAACCTGAAATGCTTCATGATGTCGCGACATCAACTTTGTCACGACATCAACTTGGCGGATCCGGAGCTTTCACTCATTGGTTATTGTCGCCATACATCAATCCCTCACGCGACATCACCTATGACTACGTCTCAACTGCCTGTTCTCGATACAATATCAATCTCTCGTCGCTTTACATCACCTTATGGCTCGCAAATTAACTCGTCTCTTCACGTCGCGACATTGATCCTCACGTCATGAAGACGATCAACTTATGCTCATCCGTAGTTTTAAACTTCAGGTTCGATGTCGCGGTTCCACTTTTGTTATGATACATCACTTTTAAGGAACTGCAACCTTAAATTGAGCAAGTCCTACATCGCACCCCATCTCCTCGGCCGCGAATCACTTACGTGTCTCCTGAGGCTTCAACTGTCGCTTTTGATGTCGCGACCATTACCTGTCACAACACCTCAATTCACACCACCTTTCATCCGCCACAGCCGGCCCAGCGCCTTCTTCACGACCTCCGTCTCTCGCTGCTGATGATCAACCTTTGTCGCGACATCATGATGTTGTCGCTGACATCATTTCTTCTTAAGCTCTGCTCAATCCTCGCCGTGATTCACAGATCAATGTCGCGACTGCATCAAATTTCCTTCCTTTCCCGATGTCACACTTCATAATCGGGAAGTCATCAGGTAAACTCCCAAAATCGGCAAACATTTAGTAACTGCATTGTTTATTTCGTCATGCTATTTTCATTCTCGTACTGCTTAGTTATTTATTTTTCCACTCAGATTTTCTTCTTCTTTATAATTCCTCGCAATAACAGAGATTATGAGTTTCTTCATATTTCAGATCTGACTATCTCACTTCACATCAAAAACAAAACTATAAAAATGGACTTAAAATAGATTTGACTTTTGGCATCACGCCATTCAATGGAAGGATCACCTAGAGGTATGCAAAGGACTCAAACAGAAAACAATAGAAGACTCCACGAGCGAGGCTAAAAACATTTCTTATACCTCAAAAAAGCAAATGAACACTCAAGAAGTCCGTATTTAGTTCAAATGATACACAGAGAGAGAATTCGCGAGCATATGCCTTAGAAAGAAACCGGGGGCAACAGCCCCAAGACCTCAACAGACTGACGCCTGTCGAGCACCTTTCAGAGCCCTCCGTAGATCTCAACAACGAAGAGGTCTCCTGGCCATGTCCGGCCAAATGATGGACCCAATCTGGACTACAGATAGCACCATTGCCAACCACCCGAATGAGGCACTGGGCTTAGCTTCCAGGCCTCCTGAGTCACTGGTCTCATTCTGGGTGGCCTTTATGGCAAGGTTTTCACACCCATCCTCTGGCGGATTGCGGTGGCACTTCAATTACGACCAGGTATACATGGTTGCATATGTGGAAACCACATCAGGCTCAGGACCGTGGGAAAAGTCTTAAGGCAGTAAAATATCGTCACAACGTCCTCGAAAGATCAACTATTCAGAAAATGCAAAGCTCATTAGAGCACGCCTAAAATCTCCTCACACCTCCATCCTGTTTTCACCGACGTCACATAAGCCCTTTTCCTTTTAGTAGCGAGGCTGGGACATATCGGGACCTCTCGCCCATTGAAAATGAATGCAAATCCATCAAGTCGAAGCAGCGGGATCATTTCAACAATATAATGTTCCTCGTCACTATCATAACAAAAGGTATTTAATCCCTACTTCCTAATGCCATGACATGTGTTTATATCCCGAGCCCCCAGTGCCTTACAATGGGAACACTGACAACTTTAAGTTCAGATTATGTGCAAGCTCTGATCAGTGAACTACTACCGTCCCCAAACATCCAGAATCAATGACAAGTAAGTCACCACCAACCCTGTACAAGATTTCAAGCAACTGGCTGGGAGGGCCCAAAAAGGAAAATGTAACATCTCCCGAGGTGTTGCAAGGCGCGAACTACACGCAAGTCACAACCCAGAAACCCCATTCGCTCTGGAATTTTTAGCAATCGAGGCACAGCAGTAGACGCCTAAACCTAGGTCCGGGTCATCATCCACAACCTATGACTCTACATTCAGATACAGGATTTGATATCAGTGGAAACCACCCCTGGCTCCATAAACCAATACTCAACAAAAATATCCAAACTAACTATCTCATGGTTCAAGAGTTATACATTACTTTAATATAAACACATATTAAAACTAAAATTTAATAAGTTATTATCCAAAAAACACTCAAAGCCACAACCATTTTCTTCAAAAATCACTGGTCTCTAAGAGAAGATACTGCCTCTCTCAGGCGCCCCGCACTAGCAAAGACAAATATATTCTCGACAGAAGTGCTATATCGCCCCAATTAATAGAACTCACTCCTGTCGTTTACTTCTCCACCATGCATATGCAATTTGCTTCACACTTAAACACACACCCACTAATGTCTAAATGTCCACCCCAGCTGCTCCCAGTCCCACCAATCATCACACTGCCTGGTCATATATGAGAGGTGCAAACAACCATTTTCAAAAAACCTCATATTCTTTGTGCCATACCATCGGCGTCGTAGTGTAATATCGGGACCACTCCGAGGCAATTGGTCGTAGACTAAACAAATTAGTATCCATCCGAATGGACCCCATGGTCCATCTCCAACCCCACTCTCCCGAAAATCATCAGCGTGAACTTTCAAACTCAGTTCTTCAAAATCTATACAAGGTCAGTGCACTAACACCTAATCTCTATGTTACTCAAAGGACATGAAATGTACTATGTCATCAAAACCATTTATACAATATATCAAATATATCAATATGCAACATTCCTCAAATTCACATCCATCATACAATCCAAACAATTATGATCAAATTAACACCTAAATTAGGCCTCACCATACAACTACAATTCTATCCACTTACTCTATACTCACAATTATGTCTCCAGCATAATTTATAAATCGCAATTTTATCAATGGTCTATAATAATACACTTCCATTATATAAATTATGATACAAAACAGATCTCAAAACAACTCTGAAGAATATCATGACTGTCCAATGGGCCCAAAATTTCATATAAATCTGACTTCTGGGCTCCAAGATTTGAATCCAACTCCAACACCTCACGCCTCAAACCAAACACACAAGCACTTAATACAAAACACTTAATCAAGAAAGAAAAACATGTTATGATAAACCCCACTTCACTTTGGTACTCATCAAAACCCAACCTTTTGTGTCCACTGCAGAACCCTCTACTCCTAGATCACTGCCTCCACCAATGCAATCCGATCACGATCCACTTTTCATATCCTGAAAAAAGCCAAGAAAAGAAATAATAAAAACTGTATTTATTTCCTTCCCTCTCTCACCACCGCCTCTCTCCCAACGAACTTCTGTCGCCCTCAGATGATTTTCCCTATTATGATAGTGGCCACACATGCTTATTATTATTACATTATTATTACAGTTGACATATACATCGAATGATAAACCACTCTCATTATCCCATCATCCATATTTCGTCCCCAAAATTTTATTTCTTTCAGCCTCAACTATTGAATGAACTTTAACCCACGCCATTTTCAATCTCCGAGATTTTCTAGAAAATCTCGGGTCCCTTAAGTCAATTAACATTTATCACCTAGAATTCATAAAATATTCTAATCACTTCAGAATTCAATTAAACTTTTCTCAAACATCAGATTTCACTTTGGCATTAATTTAATGCTTAATCCGCTGGCCATCCGATCTAGAGAATTTTCGCTTAACCGAAATTACTGTTTATCTTTTCAAAATTGAATTTTTCTCTGTTTCATAACAATGTCTGAGTTTTTATTTAAAACCTTGCCTGAATGCAAGCGTGGAACATAAATGAAGAGGCTCTTCGCTCAAAACCAGATCTCCTAGATGAAAAGTGTGATCGTCCAAAACGCACAGAAGATCACCAAAGGAAGACTCGTGAAGGTACTCACACCCAAAGGCTCAACCCCGTAGAGTTACAAGCCCGCTTGCACTCAGTCCAAAAAAAAAGCTTCCACCATGAGAAAGATCCACAAATAAGTTTAGGTCCAAACCCCAAGGCCTCTATCGTGTCTCGTGGCCTGACCAACTGGGGAACTGCAGATCAAGATGGTACCTACCTCATTCTCGAATGAAAGACCTCAAGCTGCCTCTCACTAATGAAATTTGATTGTAAATCTTAGTAATAAAAGATCAACAGCTTTCAGATGGCCACCTGCGGTGTCGCGATTACTGTTTTACTGATCCTATGTAGAATCCAAAAGCAAGGCATCTCAAGAAAAGAAAATTATGGCTCACTGCAGGTCTTCTGAGAAAATTACACACTTCAAAATACACAAATTCGTGCTTCAAAAAAAAAATTGCTCTTTATTCCAATGAAGATACAATTGATTACAACTGGAAAAGCAACCCTTTCATACATCTCTGAAACAATAGGCAGTACAATCCCTCAAAAAGAAAAAATCTCAAGAGCAGGTTAGAGAGGGAAAGGGAAGAAGAGATAGTGCTAACGGTGAAGGAAAAGGAGAAGGAAATATAAATAAAAGAAGAGAAAGATATGTTATAGGTTTTGAAGGAAAAGGAGAAGGAAAAGGAAGAAATGAGAGAAAGAGAAAAGAAGAGAAGAAAAAATAGGAGAAAATGGAGAAAGCAATACTAAAAGTTCTTCTTGCAGTCTCGCCTATACGAATGCATTCCTTGTAGCACTAGCCCCACATCGTACGAGCTGGGTGGAACAAGACATAGTCTCACTACAATGGAGGAACTAGGAAAACACAACCTACAAGCAGAGGACCATCTAACCAAATGCCACCAGATCTCCTAAGCACACCTCGTGACGACGACTGCCTCGACGCCTATCACACGGTGGGTTCCAATACGCCCAAAAAGGAAGAAGGTTCAAGGCTGTAACCCACCCAGTGAGGAGATCAGATTATGGGCGTAGAAGTCAGCTTTCTCGAAAATCAGGCACCCATTCCACCCTCCATAAGCCCTGCATTAAAAGATGCCCGCCTTCCGAGACAGATAGGAAGTCAAATTCACGAGCTTACTTGGGGCCACGTCGCTCAGAGTCCAAGAACTCCGGGCCACGTTTCAATCTCTCAACTAAGGCCCAGTAGCCCAGAGGCGGGCCCATCTCGTGCAGCCAGCCGCCCACTGAGCCCCCCACAACTCGCTTTGCTCAATCTGGCTCACCAAGGGCCCGGGTAGCCCGTGGCCGCCCAGCCTCAGCAGACAGCCCACTGAGCCCCGGGCAGCTGGCCAAGAGCTCAACTAAGGCCCAGTAGCCCAGAGCCGCCAGCCAGTGGCCAGGGCCCACAGCCTCAAGAAATTTCGCTAAGAGCTCAACCGCTTCGCACAAGGCCATGTAGCCTGGTAGAGCCGGCCCAACAGTGCGCGGCTTCCATAAATTTCAAGAGTTTCTGCTGGGAGTCTAACTGGCCACCATACTATGTAGCCTGTGAGCTGGCTTCACTCGTTAAGACAGGGCCCACGATCCCCGGGCATTCAGCCAAGAGCTCAACCCATCAACCAAGGCCTCAAAGGAGGCTAGTTCACCACAGCAGACAGGTCACCCGGGAGCCTCACAGCTCGCCAAGAGCTCAACCGGCCGCCTAAGGTCAGAGCCTAAGAGCGGGGTCACCAGTGTGATTAGCCCACTGAGCCTCGCAGGGGCTCAATGAGCCAATCGTTTAACTAAGGCCTGTAGCCTGGGATCCGCGCCCAACCCAGCAGATTAACCTACAGCCTGGGCACTCAGCCAAGAGCTCAACTGGCCGTATTAAGGCTATGTAGCCAGAGCCAGCCTACCAGCAGACATCTACCTGAAACCCGGGCAGGCCTGAAGCGGCGAGCCCAACCCGGCTCAACTAAGGCCATGGTAGCCTGTGAGCCAAGCCAACCAGGTACTAGGCTCCACCGAGCCTCGCATCCCGCTTTTCAAGGAGCCCAACCGGCTTCAACTAAGGCTTAGTAGCCTAAGAGCGCCTCTGCCAGCAAATTAGCCCACTGAGCCCCAAGAGCTCAGCCATTTGAGGCACAACCGTGGCACTGTAGCAGATCAGTCACAATTGAGGCAATAATTCACAGAGCTGGCTCAAGGCTTAGAGCTCAATCTTATTTATTACATATCAGGAGTCAGTCGCAAAGACTAGTCCACCTGAGTCTAGGAATGGGGGGCTCAGATACTGAACTACTAACTACATTACAGCCTAAGAGCGTACTCAACTGTGCAAGATTAGGCCCACTGAGCCCCAAAGAGCTCAATCTCTCAAGAGCTCAACTCCGCTTCAACTGGCAACCGTAGCCTGTGATGGGTCCAAATGCCAGTAGACATAGCCCACTGTTCTGCCATTAGTTTTCATGATCTCAACACTCAATTAAGGCCATGTGGCCTAGAGCCGCTTAGCTCATGCAGATTAATATCACTTATTTCTAATAATAGCCTGAATTTTCAAGAGCTCGACCGCTTCAACTAAGGCCTCATGTGAAACACTCGTGGAGCCGGGGCCTACCAGCAGATGAACACTAGAGCCTCAACACCAGCTCCAAAGAGCCCAACACTTAAACAAGGCCATATAGCCACCGATCCAGGTCACCAGTAGCATAAAAGATAAGAGACGCAGCTATAAAAAAAAAAAAAAAGCGAGGAGATAGAAAACTGCATTCACGAGCTTCAAAGCCCGCATCAAAGATTACATCCAGGCCCTGAGCCCAAGGTAAAAAAAAAAAAAAAAAAATGCCAAATATCAGACAAGCACCCGCACGCCGGTCAATCTTAGGATTAGGAGCAGGAGGCAAGGTGAAGGAGCTGCCCGGGCCTCCTGGGTGCCAGCCTCCGCAGCACCGCAAAAAGGACTCTTCCGCCTCCCGCCGGGATGTCAAAAATTACATCCGTCTCTGCAGCACAGCAACCCTCCTCTAAAGCAAGCCATCTGAAGCTCCACTGAGTGTGTGCCCCATCCCCAACTTTTATTTGCTTCGTCCTCCGAACAACCGAGTTTCCACCAAGGTCCTGCAGCCCCATGGCACTCATCAGGTCGACGTTTAATGAGAGCTCGCCGCCAAGCTCATCTGAGGCAGAGCTCGTTTGAGCAAAGTCGCACATTAGCCATCTTCCAAGAAATTGCAGCCTTCCGGCCACCTCATAGCCATTCGATGATTTCTGCAGCCCTCCTCGGGATTGATTCTGGTCAGCCTCACAGCCTGCACTCGGCTCGCCACCAAATAATTATCCCGTGAAGCTCATATACCCATCCTCAATCTCGAACCCCGCCAAGAACTCTTAACCATTTGCCTTTTCTTCTACTCCCCCCGTCACACATCACTGGGCGGTCCCAGACTCCGACTTGAGCCTCATGTCTCCGTCATGCATCCCAGCCTCACAGCCTCACCTCGGCCGAGGTGCTATAAGCCACTCGTCAGAAGCTCACGCCTGACTTGACCTCAAGCCCACCGCTGCTCTTTGCCAAACTCTCGTATGGCACGCACTCGCCACCCAACATAAAGTCACCATCGTAACGCAAAAACCAAGATAAAGGCAAGATGCAAGATACTTAACCATTTTAATGCACTCTCTGATAGGACAGAGTCAAAGCCTCCTCAATTGTGTAGGCACCCGACCTCTCGAGGATCTAATCCCTCGAGATGACGAGATCGCACCAAAGGCCAGTGCTCACTGGCTGAGGAGTGCCGCGAACCCCACCACTGGGCCGCCTGAAAGCGCTTCCTCCCGAGTCTTCCGCATCGATGAGGAGGCTCAAATAGCTCCGCACACAGAGGACTTCCAAACTTAGATGGCATAACCTCAATCCATGAGGCTCACACTCTCTCCGAGGAACTTGGTCTTGTGAGTAACAAAGAAACGAAGCTGCGAACTTAGCGCTCTGGAACCCTGCGCCGAGGTGGCAATACTTGCCCCCCCGCAGACTCTGACATGGGCAAGCGTAGGGTGATAAGAAGACGTCCCCAACCTCGTGGCTTTTACCCCAGCCTGACGTCTTTCCTGCAGTCCGAGGTCGCCCACACCCGAGACTCTGGGGATGGGCTGGGTTTCCACCAGCTCAAGCCTCCCAGTGGGCTTCTAACAACCCTGAGGCCCATCGGGAGAACCTACAACCTGGATGGAGGTGAAGGCCTCAGAGTGGCAGGTCGAGAGGACCTCGATCCTAGAATATCCGACCCGAGCAAGCCTGTGGAGAGGTGCTACACGTAATATATTTGGCCAACTTCATTTTTACGACCTCGCCTCTGGCTAAGATCAGGTGAATAACTTAAAGAGCTCATAGCCAATGCAAGTTAAGTGTTGATAACCCATAATTTATGAAAACTGCATCAAATTCAGCTGAAAAAGAAAGCTCATGATTTCTCGTGAGTGGTCCATAACCGAACGCCCAGCAGGTCTTCTTTCACACCTGATCTACTCAACCGCGGCACTAACAAAAAAAGCAGCCTCCCTCCAAAATTTGTAAAACACTAAGATCCGTAGATGATCACCAGCACTGAACCACTAGATAAACAAAGAAGGCTCCTCACGCTTCCCTTCACTAAAGAGGTCCAGAATATACTAATAATTCCAAGCCCTTATCCCTGTTATTGAACCAACACTCCCAACTCGTAATAATTCTAGAAAATCACTAAAGCTGGAGGCAACGTTGAAATGTTGCAAGACCCTTTATGATGCAGGAAAACTGAGCTGGCCTTTAAGGCCACCTCAAGAAGCACACCATCTTCGGGGCACCGAACAACATAGGAGGTCGGGTGATTGCCAGTGGACCAACCTGAATGCTAACTGGGCATGTGACGTTTTGCAAAGACTTCCCTATACCCGGCCAATCCCCCGTTTGTAACTCCACACCGCCATGCGTCGCACCACCTCCTCGATATCTGTATCCCATTGTGCATGACCAGTCACCTTTATCCTCGCTTCTACCCAAGGGAAAAGGAGTGTTCTTGGCATCTCGAAAAGCAACTACTGCCAAGTGATCTGACTCACCACCTGGCCCGCCCGAATCCAGATACCACGAGGAATCACCCCTATACTAGAAGAAGAAAATGATCCTGATCTCATGGAAATAATTAAATTGACCGAAACCTGAACTAAGCCAAATTTCTAACGCCTATACCACCCAAAAAAGATAAGAAAGGAGAAAGACGACCTGGCCTTAGGAATAGAGGTTCAAAAGGGATGACCCTGCCAGGCACATTACAAAAACACCAAAAGAGATTCTGAACAAAGGGTTAGACGAGTTTTAAGAAAAAAGAAGCCCGAACTCGCAGCGAAGGAAAAAGCTCCAATAACAGGGGAACACAATACAAATGGTCAGAGGATGTTCTCGAAAGAAACTGAAAGAACTAGAGGAAATAAGCCGAAAAGTCGGCACCATTAGTACCACAGGACGCTTGATCACGGCTACAAAGCCCTAACCAAACTGCACTGAGCGGATCACGTGGAAGTCGACCCGATTCGAGGAAATGACATGCCCTCGTCACGACTCCGCCAGAATCCAAGGGTCAAAATCCTATAGGTTTTGTAAAAGAAAGGTGCCCAAAGAAGCAGATTAAAAGGAGATTTATAAAGTGCATCATTAAAACGCCTAGTTTCCCGGCATAGGCCCAAAACTGGAGTCATCATCCACCCTGTTATTACACACTGTGATAAATTAAATAGCTCTATATCCTCGTGAATCAAATCAAATCTCACCACTGGGTGGAAGTAGGATAATTCTCATTAATCGTCACTATCCCTTATTAATCCGACAGTCGATAAGGGAAAGATCCCCATCCAATAAGAAAGAACTCTTATCACCATCCAATTGGAAAAACATCACTATAATTGCAAGGTCACCCCCATCTGAAAGGCGTGCGTGCAGAAAATTCACTCTACAGCTGACTCTCTCTTTCTTTCCACAGAAAATCGACTTAGGTGCATCTGAGTGGCAAACCCGCAAGCCCCGCCGATCCTGCTTTCTCGGTTTTAGAGGAGCCTGAAGGCCCAGGAGACACACAGGTCACCACGATCCCAAATACGCTCCAACCCAGCCCAAAGTAAAAGGCATCACGCTATATATGTAACCTAAACGCATACGTAGAAGGTAACTTACTCGCCCCAACTCCTGCAGACAGGATGTTGGGTTGAGGTCACTCTTTTTTTTTTTTTTTTAAAAACTTATAACCTTTATACTCTGCATATTCATATGTAATGTTAAACAATTAATCACATATTCTGTAGCAAATGGATTACAAAAATATATATACAAGTCTATATGGAAGTGTTCAACATCTACAATATTTGTGTTACGGCTTATGCACTTCATATAGAAATGTATTCCAAAGGTCTTCCAAGGCACCTATTTGTAGCCTCATCGCCGGCGGACTGTCTCCGTCCTCCGGTTTCCTTCTCGCATCACACGATTGAACACCCGTTTCGGCCAGCTGGGAACACACATGAATGACCTCATTAAGGTCATCACACTTCTATATACAAATGCATATAACACATATAGCATGTACGTATTCTTCGCTTATTTCATATATGATATACTTTCATAATCAGCCTATACTTATCATCCATATACTTTCACGGGTCAACTCAGACTTTACTTCTATTCTCGTAATCCCATACTCGCCACTCACAGTTGCTATGCTTCTCATATCATGTCATGTATTTCTCTACATTTCCTTTCTCGTATATACCCGTCAATTTCTTTTATGTTTCATGTCATGTATTCTCTACATTTCCTCTGAGATATACCCAATAATTTCTTTTAATGTTTCATGTCTTGTATTCTCTACTTTGCATGTAATTCCGTCAATTTCTTTTTATGTTTCATGTCTTGTATTCTGTTATACTTTCAGATATACCCGTCAATTTCTTTTATGTTTCATGTCTCGTATAAACTTTAGAAGTGGGATACAGAAACTATAATCCATGAGGTCTGGCGCTTATATTCACTGTATGAAACAGTGGTCCATGAGGGCCCGGAGGCGCTGTAATATAATATACCTGAAGGTATCATCACTGTTCGAGACAGTGACTATCCATGAGGGCCCGGAGGCGCTGTGGTGACCCTTTCGGGGCCACCGTGATCCAAATCGGGATCTATCTCATCGACCCAACCCGGGGCCTGAATATCGAACTCAGATGTCGCAGACTTATTTTCCCTAATGTGCATTGCCCATCTATCCCTCTACCGTGCTCCTAAGTGCATAATCACTATTTTATGCTCGCATATATATCTCATATTCCCGAATAATTATTGTCATTCTAATCATATGTGATATATAAATACAATCATTTATTCATATCTTTTCATTTTTCATATTCATTACATGCATAAATAACTATGCTTACCTATGTATGTCAGGAGTTATTTACAATTCAATAGGCATTCTCAATACAAATAACTATGGTTACCTGTAGACCGCCATCGTTTTCTGCAAGGTGTGTTTTCTGAACTAATATGAGTTCCAATCTTATCAAGCTATTCGATGATAGATTCTTCTGACTCAATGGGCTTTCCATAGAGTCCAAGAACACTGAATCGGAGTTCGCACGGGCAGAAGATATGACCTTCCGGGCTGGAGGTCGCGCGAGTCGGGCCTCGCATTTGTCGACCCGATCGACGGTTGGAGCTTTATCGGACGAGCTCGGATCTTAACACCTTGGTCTGACCTCTCATCCTCCTCGCGGCATAAGGAATGTATTCTTTGACCTACTCACTTCAGAGTCCAACAACACTAAATCGGAGTTCAAACGGCGAGATGCGACCTTCCAAAGTTCATGCCAGCTTCAACCTTGACGAGCCGATGAGCTGCATCGGGCGACGAGCACCGCGTTTGACATCGAAAGCAATCGCTTGACCAGTACCGCTTGACGAGCAATCGCTTGACGAGGACCGTTTGACGAGTACCGCTTGACGGCAGAAAGCACCACTTGATCGAGCACCGTTCGCCCATCAAGACAAGCACCGCTTGACAGCAATCGTTTGATTTGAAAGCACCTGGCTTGAGACGAGCATCGACCCATTTGACTAGAAAGAAAAGACTATACCTGGCCCAGAAGTCCGAATTTAGAAATCGAAAATCCTAACATCAAGTCTGTTGATGGCTACCATTTCACTGTATGATCACTGAATTCTGTATTGAACAAACATCTCAAATAACACAATAATGGGTCACAACAACACAATAATAAAGGCGGCTTCAAAACCCGTTCTAAGATCCAGCTACTGCATACATGGGCGACAATAGGGAATTTTTCTCAGTTCAACTTGCACCGGGACTCTTCTCATACATACATATTTAGGAGCCTTAAAGCTCTTCTTAACTCAACCCTACAAGAAATGAGTTTGTATTTCCAAACCCAAACCATACACAAAACAAGGGTTTCAAACCATGTATCTAAACGTTTTACCAAAACTAGACGATACACCAGAACTTACATACACATACTCAAATTCCATATAACCAAGCATGTATCCGGTGACACACTTGCCATACACATTAAAGTTCATGGTTCCATACTTTTCTATACCAAATCATAGTTCCATAACCCAAAACGATCCATACCCATACCTGCTAAATTTAGGTAATTCCATACCGTGATCTTCTCTCTTCTTCTTCTTCTTCCTTTCTTCTCTCTTCTCATTCGTATTTCGCTTCCTCCTTTTCTCCAAGCACTACAAAAATAAGATATTTCTTTCGTCTTATCCTTATTTGATCTTATCCCTTTTTATTTTACTTCTGTCCTCCAACTCTATAATATTTGCAAATCAATTTATAATATTTTTACAATAGCCTCAAATCTTTTTATTATTTGTAATTTAACTTATGCATATTCCTACTTTGTTTTTATCTTTATTTTATTCCTAATAAATATACATTTACTTATTATACCCAAAACACGTTATAAACTCAAGGTATAATTTGGGGTGTTACAACTCTCCCTCCCTTAAAAGAATTTCGTCCTTGAAATTCATACCTGATTCAAAGAGTCATGGATACTGGTGGCTCTCATAGTTGCTTCTACCCCAAGTACTCTTCTTCTCTACCATGGTGCTGCTGCAGAACTTTCACTAATGTACTTGTTTGTTCCAACTATTTCACCTCTCGGTTTCTAATGGTCTCGCCCTCATCATATGATCACTTGTATTTCTTGTAGACTGGGTAAGATGTGCGACTCCATCGAGCGGTATCTCCTCGTTACATCGGCTACGATGAAAACACATCGTGTAATTCTAGCTTTCAACCCGCAGTGGAGTGCCACGAGGCTACGTGGCCAATACGCTCCAAAATCTCATATGGGCCCTATGAACCTTGACTCAACTTGCCTTTCGACCAAAAACCTAAGAATTTTCTCCATGGTGATACTTTTAAAAGACTCCTTGCCTCCCACGTTATATTCAACATCTCTCCTCTTTTAGGGTTAGCGTGACGATTTTTATTCATCACTAGCCGCCTTTAACCTCCGCCGAATAACTTGTACTTTCTCTTCTCAGATCTTTTACTATATCCGACCTACTGGCCGCTTCATTCACCTCCCGGCCCAACAATGTGGAGTCTCTACACTTCCGCCATATAAAGCTTCCATATGGTGCTATACCAATGCTTGGACTCAGTATTGTTATAGGCAAATTCCATCAATGGAATATACTTATCCCAACTTCCCGAAAATTCCATGACACAACCTCGCATACCCGAAAACACTCAATCAATCTCTCTATCATTCCATCCACATGATGGAAAGTCGTGATTAAAATCTCGCCTTAAGCCTAAAGCCGATCAGAATTCCTTCCGTAACCCGACGTGAATCTCTGACCCATCCCCAGACAATAGACAACGGCACACTATGCACCGCACAATTTCATCCACATATAATCAAATTAGTCGATCCATAGAATTAGTCAATCCCGACCCATATAAACGGGCTGACTTTGTGAGCCTATCTACAATCACCCGCATTGCAGTCATGTTTGTTGTGTGAGGGAAAACCCACACAAAACCACATGGTAATGTTGTTATCCCACTTCCATTGAGGAATTGGAAGGGATTTAATCTTTCAAACTCAGGGGGCACTTTGGTGCTCTGGGCCTTGACTTGTCGACACGCCAAACACTTGGGACACATATTCACACATCCCCATTCCTTTCCACCAATAAATCTGCTTCAAGTCCTTGTACATCTTATTCCCTCTCCAGATGCATAGTAAATATTACATATGAGCCTCAATCCAGCAACTTTTCTTTTTAGCTCTTTATCATCCGCACACATAATCTATTCTGAAATACAAACTTCCACCTTCTTCTCTATAAACTGCCATTACCATCTCTAACCATCTCAGAAATTTTTCCCCGTAGTCCTTCATCATTTTTCCACAAGATCTATAATCATTTGCTTTAAACGGGTTGCGCTTCTAATTGAGCTTAACAAGGCTCCATCATCACTCATCTCCAATCACTTTATCGTAGTGACATTTCTACCACTGTTTTCAAATTTTAAAGCACTGTCATATTAGCCTTTCCTGATGGTAATCTATGATGTGCATTATAATCCTTTAATAACTCTAACCACTCATTGCCTCTTAACTCTTTCTACATTAGCATTTCCTGAGACTCTTATGATCGTGTAAATTTATTAATTTTCCCGTATAAGTAGTGTCGCCAACGTAAAGCAAACACTACCGCAGCCTAACTCCCAGGCCATGAGTGGATACTTTGTTCATGTGGGTTTTAAATCG
Organism: Tetrastigma voinierianum; assembly: GCA_016808115.1. Taxonomy (NCBI): domain Eukaryota; kingdom Viridiplantae; phylum Streptophyta; class Magnoliopsida; order Vitales; family Vitaceae; genus Tetrastigma; species Tetrastigma voinierianum. Next base: position 564,137 of record JAEQBH010002183.1, read on the forward strand.
GTCTGACGCATAAGCCACTACTTTCCATCTTGCATTAATACGCATCCTAAACCAATGCATGAAGCATCACTATATACAAGGTATACTCTTCCTGAGTAGGTTGCGCACATCGGGTAAGCCTAACCAAGATCCCTTTCTGCTCAAAACTATTCTGACATTTGTCCGTCCACTCAAACTTTATTCCTTTCCAGTAACTTAGTGAAAGCAGAAGTTATGACCTAAAAGCCTCCCAAATCTTCTATAATAACCTACTTAGGCCCAAGAAACTTCCTCTTCACCCTAAGCATTTTCGAGGTGATTTCTAAATTCACAAACTCGCCTAATCTTATCAGATCAATCCTTATACCTCAAGAAATACAATACGGCCTAAGAATGAGACTTCCTTGAGCCAAAAATCACACTTACCAGCTTAGCATACATATAACTTCTTTTCTCCTAATGTCTCTAAGATCTATTCTCGTGTGTTGTTCATGTTCCTCAGGCATCCTTAGAATACAAATTGTGATGTCATCAATAAAAACCACAACAAATTGATCCACACAGTACCTTAAACCTTATTCATCAAATCCATGAATGTCATTTCTGCATTAGTCAACCCAAATGGTACACCAAAACTGCCATAATGACCATATCGAAGTTCTAAATGCGCCTTCTAGCACATCTCCTTCCTTTACCCTCAACTGACACACTCCGATCAAGTAGGCCCATCTTCGAAAAGACATCTTGCTTCCTTTCAACTCGATCAAAAAAGATTCAATTCAAGAATGGGTACTTGTTTTTCACTCAAGCCACCTTATTGATCCGCGATAATCAATGCACACATCCAGAGTGCCATCTTTCTTTTTCATTAATAAAATGTGCACCCCAAGGGGGGGATACACCGGCCTGATAAAACCTTTATCTAAAAGTTCTTGCAATTGACTCTTTAACTCTTTCAAATTCCATTAGACATCCCGTGACGGTGCCTCGACATAGTGGACTGCTCCCGCACAATTTCTATTGCAAGTCCACCTCTCTCTCATGTGGAATAATTCGTAAACTCTTCAGTGGAATACATCCGAAATTCCCCTTATCACCGGGATCTTTCACATCAACTTAATTCCTCGTCATCAAGTATCAAAGCCAAGAATGTCTCACATCCTTCCTTCATAATTCCTACCAGAAAGGAGATGATACATTTAGACATTACACATTACACTTGATCCAATGCCTTGTACCATTACCTCGCTTGGTCGTGAGCATCTCCAACACTACCGTCTTTTTTGTCCACATCCACGATATTCTGCTTAGACAACCAATCCATCTCTAGAAATCAAGTCAAACTCTAATGGTAAGGTTATCAAATCAATAGAAACTCTTTGCTCAGATAATACCGTAAATTTCGTGATATGTTATTCACACTAACGCTTGGGCAGGCCCCAACGACTAGTTACATGCATGTCATATGCTAACTTCTCCTTTGTCAGTACTTTGTCAAATACATGCTCCACGCATATGAATGAGTAGATCCTGTGGATCAATCAATGCATGCATCTCTATATCATATAAAGAAAATATACCCGCTTATAACTTTTCAAAGAATGTTCCTGTCCTCACTGTTCTCCATAGCATATGTCAGGTCAGCTTCGAGGTGATGTGATCGATCTACTGCTTTCCAAACTATGCCTCCTCGTCTCTATGTCGAGATGGGCCACTACGACCTCCCTACCACGATCACGCCGAGTAGTGGTGCCGCAGATCTTCCTCCGCTCACCCTTGCTGGGCTTCTATTATCCCCTAACTCTCGGGGACACTGTGCTTTCAAATGCTCAAGGCTTCCACACCGAAAACACCCTCCTGTCAACATCCTACAAACTCCCAAATGCCTGGCGGCAACACGAGGGCATTCGAATTTCTCCCCGCCTAATCAAGCACCCCACCTCAGACACTACGCGGCGCTACATCGACCTCGCTTTCACCTCCTCGTGAATGAATCTATATTCGACGAAATGAGACTCTCTTAGCTCTTTTTCCCGAGGAGGACGGCTCCTCTAGAAAACTTCTTCTTTCAAATCTTTCTTTGTTGCTCGTTTTTAGTCTCTCTACTTTCATTGCAAATTCTTGACCAATCGATAAAAATCCATTGTTTGAGAGAAGTCATAGGTGCCAACACTTCTCGATGGAATCATGCAAATTCCATCCCCTCAATGCTCATTAACTAAATGCCTCTACGAGACCGATTCAAGATATTTTACTAAGATAACTAAATTCTTTTTCATATTCAGCCAAATCGATAAGCCCTTTACTTCAAATTTAGGAACCTGCTTCCACTTGAATCCCTATACATCTCAAGTGAACATACTTTTGTCCCTACTTGACAAAGAATTCCCATGTCGGGACTTGGAACTTCGGACTTTGAGTACTAGCTTCCACCAATCATGCCTCACCCCGCAATATGATACATCGCAGACATGATGCTCTAATCTGAGTGACATCTTTAACCTCTTCTAATAATACCCTCTCAAATTTTCTAACCAGACCATTCGACTCTTTTCCATGCTCGACCCATGGAATTCCTCTACTCCATGTCTTCTTACCGTGTCTATCGGAGCTTTAGGAGCGGTCAATCTATCCAAACCCGAGCTGTCTTAAGTGAGCATTCTCGCAAGGCTTCGTGGCCCATTAGGTACATTACTTTCCGGTTCGTAAGCCGATAACCCTTGTTCTTCAATACACTCTAGCAAATTTCTTCTCGTGAACGATCCATCTATACAAAACACAAGGACATCCACATCGCCCACACATTACTATGTAAACACGCTTTTCTATCTTATATGTTCATTCCAAAGCCAATTTCCAAACCTAGGTTTTCCTGTAAACGCCTAAACCGAGGCTCATACCACTCAACCCGTGGACGCCCCAACTCCTGCATAGGATGTCAAGTGAGGGTCGGCTTTTTTTTTTTTTTAAACTATAACCTTTACACTTGCATATATTCATATAATGTTAAACAATTAACTTGTATTATATTCAGAAAGGGCCGATTACAAAATATATATACAAGTCCATATATGGAAGTGTTCAACATCTACAATATTTTTACATTGGCTTGCAAATTTCATATACAAAATAGCCTAAAGGCCTTCCAATGGGCACCTATTACCAGGTGGCCTTTGACTCCGATGAATGCCCTGGCCCTCCATTTCCTCTTCTGTACCTACACGGATTGAACACCCGTGCTAAGCTTTACGCTTAGTGGGAATTAATACACATGAATGACCTCTATTAAGGGTCATCACACTTCTATACAAATGCATATAACACATATAGCATGTACAGATTCTTGTCATTTCTCATATATATACTTTTCATAATCGGGCTTTATTTCTTATCATCTTCCATATACTTTTCATGTCAATCCTTCAGATTTTTGCATTTCTTATTCTTGTAATCGTATAATCGTCATCACAGCGCTGGCGCTTCTCATATCATGTCATGTATTCTACATTTTCAGATATACCCGCCAATTTCTTTTTTATGTTTCATGTCATGTATTCCCTACATTTCCTTTGCATATACCTGGGCTAATTTCTTTTTTATGTTTCATGTCTTGTATTCTATATTTCCTTCTTTTGCATATACCCTTTCAATTTCTTTATGTTTCATGTTCCTGTATTCTACATTTTCAGATATATTCAATAATTTCTTTTATGTTTCATGTCTCGCATAAACCTGTGGCTGACACAGGAAACTATAATCCATGAGGCCGATATGCAGGCCTGATCGTATGAAACAAGTGGTCCATGAGGGCCCGGAGGCGCTGTAATATAATATACCTGAAGATCATCACCTGCTTCAAGACAAATGACTATCCATGAGGGTCTTGAGGTCATGGTGACCCTTTCTGGCCACCGTGATCCAAACGGATCTATCTCATCGACCCAAACGTATCGGAATATCAGAACTCTGTATGCTGCACTTATTTTTCCCTAATAGGCATGCCCATCTATCCCCACTGTGTTCTAAGGTATTAATCATCGTGTATTTTATGCTCAAGATATAGATTCATATTCCCGAATAATTATTGTCATTCGTAATCATATGTGATATATAAATACAATCATTTATTCATATCTTTTCATTTTTCATATATCTCATTACATATGACAATAACTATGCTTACCATGTATGCTTATGAGTTATTTATGAATTCATAATAGGCATTCCTAATATAAATAACTATGGTTACCTGTACTGCCTACTGTTTTCCGTGTTTTCTGAAACTAATATGAGTTCCAATCTTATCAAGCTGTCTATTTGATAGATTCTGACCAATGGGCTTCCATGTGAGTCCGCCAGAACACCGAACTCCAGTTCGTGACGCAAGAAGATATGACCTCCGGTTGAGGTCATGCCAGCGCCTCGAATATTTCCACTCAGATCACGAGCTGAGTTTCGCCGCGGACGAGCTCGGCTCTAACACCTTGGTCTGGACCTCTACTATCCTCCTCGTATGAATGTACCCGACCCAAATGGGCTTCCCATGTAGTCCAAGAACACTCAAATCTAGTTCAAACGAAGGAGATATGGACTCTCCAAAGTTGGAGGTCATGCGCAAATAATCCCGACGAGCCGACGAAGGCCAGATCAAGTGACGAGCACCGCTTGACGAAAGCACCGCTGACGAGCACCGCTTGATCGATGCCCGCTTGACGAAAGTATTGTTTGACGAAAGTAATCGTTTGACGAGTAATCGCTTGACAGTAACGACCCATTTGACCGTTTCGCAGTAAAAAAGACCATAAATTGGTCTACGTAGTCCGAATTTAGAAATTCAAAAATCCTAACATCAAGTTCGTTGGATGTGGCTACCATTTCAAGTAGAATGACTTACTTTGAATTCCCTGTATTTCTGGACCCAAAACCCGTTCTAAGATCCGGCTACACGATATGGGCATAATAGGGAATTTTTCTCCGGGGTTCAACTTGCAACTAAACCCTTCTCATACACATATATTTAGGAGCCTTAAAGCTCTTCTAACTCAAACCCTACAAGAAATGAGTTTAGAGTTTCCAAACCCAAACCATACATACACAAACAACAAGGGTTTCAAACCATATCTAAACGTCTGTAATCATTAAAACTAGATTTCCATACACCCGTATACACATACTCAAATTCCATAAAACTCAAGACATGTATCCAGACACACCTCAAAGCTACATACACATATTCATGTTCATACTTTTCTTATACCAAATCATAGTTCCATACAACCCAAAACGATCCATACCTAGAGGCATCAAATTTAGTAATTCCATAGCTCCAGATTCCTTCTTCTTCCTTTCATCTCCTCTCTCTCTTGTCCGATTTGCTCTCCCTTTCTCCAAGACCACACAAAATACTCTTTTGGTCTTATCCTTATTCGATCTTATCCCCTTTTATTTTACTCGTTCTCCAACTCTTTATAATATTTGCAAATCAATTTATAATATTTTTTTACACAAATTTCATAAATTCCTTTTATTATTTGTAATTTAACTTATGGCATATTCCTATGGTTTTTATCTTTTATTTTATTCCGAATAAATATACATTTACGTTTATTATACCCAAAACATGTTATAAATCACAAGTATGTGTATAATTAAAAGCTTAAGCATAACTATTGTTTAAACCTTTTAGGTTAGTGTGTGTTAATTTCAAGATGTTTAGCAAAATCACAAGTAGCCCAAGATTTTCAAACTCTTGATTCTTTCACAAGAACTGAAATGCTACACACATGTATCGCTACATTTGACTATAAAGACGTTTCTGGCACACCAGCACTCCACAAGGCCATGTGTTAAATCTCCAATCACAGACATTTACAAAAGTTCCTTTTCTTTGCCAGAAGCAAGACTACTTTCCTCGTTTTTCACATAGGTGAAATAATTTCATTAAGAGTGTATATTGGCACTCACCCTCTTATAATCATGGTGTTAATTTGCTACTCGTCCTAGGACTCAAAATCGTATCATTAACTTATTATTGTTCATTAAACTTCTAACTTAGTGGTAATACTAATATAGAAGTCAATCTCACTAATGATAAGTTCAATAAAGGTTGTAACTCCATCTCAACAAAGTGGGCAGATTCTTACCAAGTCTCGCTAGAAAGCCTTTAGTAAACGGATCGCTTGATTTTTGTAAGATCTTACATGTATTAGTTATTACACCATCATGATTAATGTCCATACATTCATATTATAGACTTATATGTCTTGACTTTCCACATATATCTACCAGCGCTCTTGACATTAGCTTGACTATCGCAATGCAAGAGAGGATGTACCGGTCAGCCACAACCCATATCTAGTAACAAAATTTCTCAGCCTATTCAGCCTTCCTTGCTCGGGCCACGCTATGCACACTCCCACTCCACGGTCAATGTGTTAGTATGTTCGCTTCTTAGAAGCCTGTGAGACAAAGATCCACCACTAATATAAAAATCCATCCAAAAGTTACACAATTTTATCATGTGTACTTGTTATCCAACTAGCCGGTATGCACCTCTAATATTACCAGAAAGTTATAAAACAATTCCAAGTCTTCGTCCTTTTAAGATAAATAAGAACTCTATATTGTTTTCCAATGCATCACTCCCGGATTTTAGCAATCTCAAAAGCTTAATAAATCCCAAGTAAAAAGCTTGTATATCAAAATTAGTGCAATGCATAGCACATACATTAGACTTCCTATAAAAATTAGCATACTTCGACTCGAAAGCGTCAGCCTCTACCAAGATTTTCATCTCCAAACCTAATGGAAATGACTATAAAGGAGTGCTCGCTTCCTTTAATATGCAAATGATTGAACTTGGTTAATGTTTTCTAATATAATGAGATTGACAAAGTGCAAAACCCCCACTATGTCTCTTAACTTTGACACTAAGATCTTGTCTACCTCACCTAAGTCTTCTTATTTGAAATGTCAAAGAAAGATAATTGCCTTAGTATCATTGACTCAACATCCATGTTAGTAATTATTGCTAATATGTCATCAATATAAAAGACATAAAATTACACCAGTGGTTTCTGTGGAATTAGATAAACACTATCAGCAATTATTACTAGACCATATTCTAAAATCACTTAATCAAATTTTTGTCGTATAATGCCTTTCTTGGAGCTTGTTTAATCATAAAGATTTTAGCATTACATACTTATCAGGCTTCCTGAAAAACCCCAAAGCTGCTCCATGCATGACCTTCATTAGATCACCATTTAAGAAAGCATGGGCTTAGTACATCCACGAGATGAATACTTAAGTTATAAAATGATGCTAATGCAACAACAACCTTATGTGGTAATCCGAAAGCACAGGAGAAGGGCATCAAAGTAGTCAACACCCTCCTTTTTCCAAAACTTTGAATACCAATCCATTTTAAAAGATTTCCATCTTTATTCTAAATATCCATTTACATCCAATAGGTTTACTTATTAGGAGGTGGATCAACCAGAATTCCATACCACAATGATAGTAAAGAACTATTTTCATCATTTATACTTTCTTTCCAAAAAGGATTTTGCATCTCTTAATAAAGTTCTTATATCACCTTAGAAGTTATATCCTCCTCTCTCTACATTTACAAGATAGGAATCTTATTAAGTGCTATTATTATTTCTAATACTTTCCACAAGAAAGACAATAATGAGAGGAACAGAAATTAGGATCCATTACTTTTCTTCAGTTCGACTTCTCCTGAGATTATTTCCACTTGTTCTTGAATTTTAGTAATTTTGTTGTCAACATGCTAGAGGTAATCTATTAGGAATATTTATTTACTTTAAGACCAACTAATAATATGTTGACTCATCTAGTAGAATCATCTCAGTTTTATTCTCAAGAAATTGGGGACATCTTAGATCTCATTTGATTACATTAGACTCCAAGCCCAACAACCGATAGCCTTGAATTTTCAAAAGATATCCACAAAACACTTCTTTCATAGTCGGGGCCCTAACTTTGTTCTTTTGATATGAACCTATAGTGGTTAGAGCAAACCCAAATATAATTTAAATTTGGTTTTCTACTATTCCAATTTGTGTAAGGGAAGTCTTGTAATCTCGCCCATTATGAATATATGTTATCATATAATGCTTCTCCCCAAAGGTCAAGGGGAAGCGAACTTAGCAACATTGAATCTCAATTATATCTACAAGGGTCTTAATCTTTCTCTCAAATTGCTAACCTACTAAGATATATAAGGTGAAGTTCTTACATTATTATTCCATGTTCTTCAGCAGAAGTGAAGAAAATAGCAAGAAATATTCTCCACCTCTATCGCTTTCTAAGTATTTTTATTTTAGCCTTTGATTTTCGACAATCTATTTATACAATTTAAACTTGTTTAACATTTAATCTTTATGTTTACAAGATATACATAGGTATACTAGAGGAATCATCAATGAAAGTGGCAAAATATCTATTTCCTCCTCTGGCCAAATTACTTTTTCATTTAATTCATACTATGTCCTATGAATAATTTGTAAAATTCTGTAATCTTGACTAGGAAAATGGGTAATTTTAGTCATCTTAGCCGAATGCAAATTTGCCATTCTATCATGGTATTATCATTTCGTATGTTATGTAACCACTTTTAGCCATAAAATTTAGCGTGACCTAAAATTTGTACATATGCTAAGCGTGAATGCCATAAATTAGTCATTAATCAACCATATAAACATAATATTCTTATTCTGTTCCTATTATTAACAACAAAATTTACATAAAGTTTAAAACATTCCATCACAAGCATATCCTTCCCAATAAAGATATCTACCTTGAGATAAGTTTGTCTATTCTTGAACAACTCTCAATCCTCTCTACAAAGAAAATTTGTACAAATTAAATTCTTTTCTAATTTCGTACATGAAGAAATATTTAATTAAAATCAGCTTCTTTCCCGAAGTAGAAATGGAATTTCAATGGTTCCTTGCCATGAACTTTGACAAAGATTATTATTTCCTATCAATATCACACCTCAAGAAGAACTTGATAATGTTTGAATTGATTTATTATTGCATATATGAATGGTTGCACTAATCCATACCACCAATCATCAAATGGAGACATTAAGCTATATTCACTTCTCGTTACCGAAATCTGCATTTCAAAACCATGTTGACCATACCACTCTTTCTCTTATGCTTCACTCACATTAATTCGCTATTAGAACCAGCATGATTACATTTTTCATTTTCTTTCCAAAGTTTCAGACACTCTTGTTCAAGTGCCTTTTTTCTGAATAGAAACGTCTTGTCTTTCTTGGAATTATTGTTAGAGCTTGAGTCAAGATTCTCTCTTATTTCTATATTTGTTCCCGAATCTAGTTCCAAACTTTGCCGATAATAAAAATTCACTTTGGAACTAGATTCTATTTCAAGCTCTCTTACCATCTCGACTCCTTGCTTCTTCTTCAATTCGAGATGTTTTGCAATTCCTCTGTTCCAGAGTGAAACTTTCAAAAGAATGTGCACAATTTCTTCCTATAATCATTCCAAGATGGTGAAGTTTGGCAATTATAGCCCCTACTTGCAATGGTTCACCAACATCAACTTTCTCAAATCTTTTCAATTTGGAAACAAAATCTCAGAATTCATGCACTCGTCCAAAATCAACAGACAACATATTGAATTCAAAAATTGCAGGGCAAGAAACTTATATGCTCCTTGTTTTCAGATTTGAATCAGTGCCATCGCATTTCAGGACTCATGAAGTAATGTCAAGTGCACCCCAAAGTGTGTGTTGAGAATGTGTCCTCGACATAGAAATTCATCCTGACGTTGGTAATGCCTTGACATTTTCATCACCTGTGAGAAGAGACTGAATCCATATGTTCCAATCCAACACCTATGCAACTTTCAGCCGCAGGCAGGAAGAACATCATCTTCCCAACGAAAGAATTAGTGCCACAAATCGCATCAAGTTTCATGAAGTCTTGGTTCATGACTCAATGCTGAATTAGTATGTCTATTCATGGTGACGTATTAAGACATAAACACTTAAAAATTACAGCAGAAAATACGTAGATACTGGAATTGAGGTATGGATTTTGAGGCGTGAATAATCACTATCTTTAAGTGTTTATTTGGCCCCCACAAAGATAGAAAAGGCAAAAAGGAACATGCGAAAAACACTTTCAGATGTTAACAAAATCCCCACTTAATATTTTGTGCCAATTGACTAATATTGAGAATGTGTCTTAATTTGTTATTTAAGAGGAAAAAAAGTTAAAGAGTCGTAAAGAGTAGTGCAACCATAAACCGAAAAACACATCTTTCAAGCATAAAAACACATTTTTTGGGGCATAACACAAGATGGTTTCATGTAAGTTAGGTATTTACTTCACTTAAAGGCCAAAGATGCCCCAGTACATCTTTTGACTTCTAAAATATATATAATAAAGCTCATCAGCATTCTCTTTGTCCATCCTCTTGAGTGGTTTTATATCCATCAATATTTCAAGTAAGTGTTGCACTCTCCTTCTTTCACACAAATATCGTAAACCCACACATACACAAACTATTTTAATATAAGGACCATGGGCCCATCGTTGAGTTATATTGCTGAAACTAAAAGGCCTGAACTAATCGATGAAGACAAAGTTACAGCAAAGAAACTGACAAGCAATCGAAGGGGTCGTGATCGACGACAGAACCTCTAAAAGTAGCATATTGGAAACAAAAATCAACCGAGACGTATCAAATGAGTTGTCTCACGCACTTGATTTTCTAGATACAATGCCTTTAAGAGCGGAATATGAATGTTAGAGCAGGAACAGATGAGAAGAACGTTGCATGAAAATGATGGAGATTGGAAAAAAGTGAGTTATGGATTAAATAGAATAACAATTTTAAAACGTTATAGGATTAAATGCAAACTTACATTGATTTTATGATTTGGACCGTTTTGATTTTAAACACTTCAAACCAAGGTTTTTATGTGTAGGCAAACAAAACAAAATCAATTTAGCAAACCGAATGTGTCTTGTGTTTATTCATTGACAATATGAGGTAACCATCGATTTGCATCAACCGGAAGCCACTCCATTTCTAGTACGCGATGCCTCCCTTTTCTCAAGTCATGTACAAATCCATAATTGAGTTTTAGTTTATAAACTCAATAAAGACTCTTATCTTTTCTCCACGTGAGACAACACTTTTTTTTTAAAACTATTTACTATACTATATACCCCTCATGGAAGAATCGGGAATATATAGAGGCTGTCTTGAGCTCCTAACGTGAAACTCCTTCACTGCCCAAATGGGAATTAAGGCACATCTCGCATGGCCGAAATTGATCAGGCGACCGTTAAAAGGCCGACCTGTGCCAATGGATTCGACAGCAATCCTCCTCGTACGCCACCAGAGTTCAAGGCCACCTCATCCTCCTCCCCGCAAGGTTAACTTGATGTATTCCATCTTCCAGTTATGTGCAATGTGGAGCTACCACATGGTCGTGGGAATATGCAAGATGGATAAGTAAGACTTGACAGAGGACAAGATGAAGCGAACTAGTCATAGGACAAGACTATGATAAGAAACGGGAACTCGTTGAGCATACGTCCACTGCTTCCAAATGAATCAGCTTCGACCGCAATATCTGACTTCATCCATCATATAATTGTGGTTTCACCGCAATCCTTCGATAATGACAACAGCACAGCAAGGTCCAAGAGGGTGGAGACCAGGGGTGTATTGGATTACCATTTTTAATGATTTTTATGGAATTACAAAATCTATAAAAATCATGATGTATTAGATTATTTCTTTAAAAGACTTAAAAAAAGTTATGGTGTTTTCAATTAAGACTTTTAAAAAGTCTATAAAAGTCGTGATGTATTCAATTAAGACTTTTTAAAACTTTTAAAATGTCTATAAAAGTCTTGTTGTATTTAAGACTTTGAAAAAAACAGTAAAAGTCACAAGTGTATTGGATTAAAGGCTCTGATTGGATTGTAACTTTTATGGGGTAATGATTTATGACTTTTACGGGTGTATCGATTACCACTTTTATGGGGCGCATCGATACCACTTTTAATGGCTTCATGAAATTACAAAATATATAAAAATCATGGTGTATTAGATTACAACTTTTAAAGACTCTACAAAAGTCACGGTGTATTCGATTAAGACTTTTAAAAAGTCTATAAAAGTCATGGTGTATTCGAATAAGACTTTTTAAGACTTTAAAAAAATCTATAAAAATCATGGTGTATTGGATTAAGACTTTTATAGACTCTAAGTATACCGTATTGAGTGCCATTAACTTTCATAGATATTAGAATTTTTACTTACTTTAATGACTTTTCTAATGTAAGTATAAATATTCACCCTTAAAATTATCCCAGACTTTTTCGTAAGATTTGAAACGATTTTTCACTGTAGAGCGAGTGAAGTTTAATCAGATTTTTAGAGATAAGGGTTTGTAGGTGAAGACCCGAGAAAATCTGGGTAATTTTCTCAAAAATGGCAAAATCGCACTAAATTCCAAAATTTTTCTGTGATCTCTGATGACGAATGGACTTCTCCGCTGAAATCGCCTCGCGAATTTAAATTTACCACGACTCATTCCGAGGCGACGGATTTCACGTTTTGAGACGCAAGCATTTACGACATTACTAAGATAGCAGTGACGCCACACTACACCCCGTTATAATGACACTCTAAGATCGGGCGATGTTTCACAATTAGCCATGTGTGAATGGACCTACTAATACATCGAACATGTGCGATGATGTCATAAAGAGAATTATGAAATAAAAGAAAAGGAATGGAAATGATAAATCACACATTTACTGATTTATGGAGGAAATTCTCCTCCGACCGATACAACAATAATGGCTCCAAATGTGAGGAAGAATGCCATATAAAAATGATCAGAATAGAAGAGGAGAGTTAAAAAACAAAAAGAAAGGAAAGAGCAAAAGAGAAAAGCAAAAGGAAGGAACAAAAAGAAAGGAAAAGAACTGTAGGAGAAATACAGAATGGTAAGGTTAAATGAGAGTGAGAAATGAGAAAAGGAAAAGAAAGAAAACAAAGAGAGGGGTAAAACAACTGTGAGAGGAAGAAAAGGAAAAAAGGAGAGAAAAAGAAGAAAAGAAAAGGAAAATGTAAAGGAAAGGAGAGAAATTTAAAAGTGAAAATTTCCCTGCTTTCTCGCGCCGGTTCGATACCAGAGGATTAAAGTTGGTGCACGCAGCCGCGATCTATGTGCGATTACCAAAAAGTCGAGTTTCGATAAACTCCGATAGAGTTTTATCCTACTTGTTTTACCCTTATTTAAGTGTTTTGTAAATGTCAGGTCAAGCCTGAGGTCGTGAGTGCACGTTCTTTGATCGGGTCCCAAATCTTAGAACCGAAGGAAATTTTTGAAACCACTAAGTACCGTGACAATAAATTGTATTTGGTGAGTAGAGACCTAAATGCATTTTAATCTGGGCCCACCAGAGGAACCGGACAGAGTGGTCGCCCACATAAAATTTAATTGCTCGCTTTCTAGACTCCGTTAAAAAATAAGTCCCGGCCTGTGTGAAATAGTGACACGTGAAATAGTGATGGAATAGTTATATGTGAATAGTGATACATAGAATAGTGACCCGTGAATACAGTAATATGAATAGTACCTCACAATATTTTTGTAGAGAGAATGTGGTTTCGTGAGTAATTCAAATTGAATTGTCATGTTTCGTTAATTGAACACGCTAGCTAATTTTTGTGTAATGGATTTAGAAACAGAGAAATGCATGAGTTGGTGGATCAAAAGGAATAGATAGTTAATACATGATTTTAATGTGTTAACATAAGGACATAATTATATGGAATATAATCAGGTGTGTAGGTCATCGGGATGATATTGTAAATTGCCTGGCTGAGCAATTCAGTGATGGTTGATCACTTAATAAATACATGTGTCAGGAGTGCAAACTTGAGACTGTCGTTATTGATATATTTCTTGATATATTGTATACTATTTAAATTAAGATAATGATTTTCATATGCACTGTAACCTGTAGATTGTGTGTTAGCTTTATGTAGGCGAATTTTCGAAAAACGAACACGGTTGCCAAAGGAATTTCATCAGATGATTTTCCAAGAATTTTCAGATGGGCCAATGATCATTTCGAACGAGGACCATAATCTTTCTTGAAAGCCATCAACCACCTCGTTTCTGAGGTTAGTATCCTAATTTTATCATCAAGAACAGAGTATATTTTCAACAAAAATGTGCTTTGTTTAAAATAATTATTTTCTCACACATGGCTTAAAGTAAGTGTGAGGAGGGAATCAGAGGAATTTGCATATGGAACTGCATGCACATTCAAGTAATCAATATTTACTTCCGAGTAAAGTTTAAATTGGGCATTGCATAATATGAACTTAGGTGAGAGTAACCCATTTAGTGGTGATTCCACCATCAAGGGATAGTCATCCCTGCTGATGAATTTCTTCGCGATATGGAATGGCTCAAGAAGATATTTCATGTAAAGGCTGCTAATTTTCAAGAAAGTCTGCCGCGACTTTGATGCTTTTATATAACATGTATTATAAATGTTAGATTTTTAATATGTGCTTGTATGTATGTAATCAACTCCTTTGAATTATGATATAATTGGTAATGGTTTTTGATGAGTATTGGTTTATGAGCCCAAGAGGCTTTATCAGTGTATACGCCTCGTGATACGAGACATAGATTTTCCGCCAAGAAAGCTGACGGGTAGTCAACGGACACCCCTGGATGCAGTACACATGCGCCAGAGTTAGATAATTTTTAAAATCTCATACGATTCCTAAAATTAGATGGCCTTTAAATTCTTCATATTTTTAAGAACTAAAAAGTTAAAAAAATATGATTGCTTCTAAAATAATATAAATTATTATGAACTAAAGATATAATCGCTTTCAAAAAATATATCAAAATCATAATCATATACAAATATGATATTTTAAGAACTAAAAATATGATATATATATTTTTCAGAATCATAATTTTATTCAAATACACCTTATTGTCTTATTCAAAATATAAATCAAAATCAAAATTATAATGACACACTCACTCTAAATGTGAGATAAATATATGGTCTTCTAAGATTTTCTATCCACCATCCATAGAGGAAGAACAATTGAGGGAGTAAGCATAAAGTTATAATCCGCTTTAATCATCCTTCATCTTATCCTGTACCCAAGAAAATTTCTTATTCTTAATTCATTATCGTGTTTTTTTATTGTTTTCTCTTCTCAATCCATTATCAACGTAGATCATTCTGTGATAACCCGATATCTATTCATTATCAGGCAAAGTTCTTTGTATATAATAGAATTTTTTTAAGGTAAATGTTTAACTCGATATCTGTTCGTATTGTAGTAATTTAAATAATATGATTTTTAAAATTTACTTTAATTCTTAAAATCATGTATGCATATTGCAATTGGTGAAATAAAGCATGATTTTTTTATTCGAATTATAGTTTTTGATTGTTCCTAAAATCACATATGTATTGTTTTTTGTTTGAATTGTTTGCAAGTATATGAATAAAAATAATATTTTTACATCAAGTATGTTAATGTTAAATCACATTAACACATCTTGTATTTCTATAAATTGATAAATGCCTCTTTTTAAATTTAGGAAATTTTGAAATTTGATAAATTAGGGAATTTTGATTATTTAAATAAGGAAAAAAAAAGAGGAATTTGTAATTTTGAAATTAAAGAAAACTTCTTATTTCTTATTTATTAAAAATAAAAGAAATTAGAAGTGATGATTGGAATTAGAAAATTTGAGAGATAATAAATATAAAAATAAATAAATTAAATTTTTATTTTTTAAATGTCTAGATGAAAATCTAAAATAAAAAGAAGTTATGAAAATTTATTTATTCAAAACCTACATGTTTCAGATTTGGACAAATTACTGCATATAGATATTTTACTTATTTGTTTTTTATAAAAATATTAGTTATTAGTTATATTTAAGTTTATAAAAGTCTATTAACATTTATAAAAGTCCTAAAAGTCTTACTCATCAATATCTACAAAATTCACAAAGTCTAGTGTGTCTTTAAAATAAAAGTCTATAAAAATCCTCCATATATTTACAAACTTTATAAAATCTAACAATAGATCTACAAAATTATGTCAAATTCTATAAAAGTATTTTAAAATAAAAGTCTATAAAATCCCCTCCATATATTTACATGTCCTTTATAAAAGTCTATCATTATCTACAAAATTATGTCAAATTCTATAAAAGTCTATGAAAGTCATCCATACATTTACAAACTCTACAAAAATCTATAAAAATCTATCAAACTCTATAAAAGTCATCATCTTAAAAAAGTCTATAAATGTCATTAAAAGTCTCAATCCAATACACCCCCCAGGCCCCCCTTAATGACTTTCATCGAATTACAAACTTTATAAAAATCATTGGATTACGATATTTGGGGTAAAAACCCTCTATAAAAGCTGGGCCAGATTTGACAAGACTTTTAAAATGTCTATAAAAGTCATAGTGTATTCGACAAGACTTTAAGTACTTTGTGTCATATAAGTCACACAGATTTGATTTGCACTTTTATGTGACTCTAAAAGTATACCGTATTGAAAAAGTCATTGACTTTCATAGACATTAGACTTTTAATTATTTTTAATTACTTTTAATGAATTTTATAGTATGAATATAAATACTCACCCTTTAAAATTCTTCGCTTTTCCTAAGATTTGGAAACTACCTTTTATTCGAGCCGAGTAAAGTCAATAATCGATTTTTGAGATGATGGTTTAACCCTTATGAGTTAGATACTTTTAAAACTCATACGATTCCTAAATTAAATAATTTAATTCTTCATTTTAAGGTTCAAAAGTTTAAAAATATGATTGTTCCTAAAATCACATACTATTATATATAAATCCGATATTTTAAGAACTTTAAAATATCATAATTGTTTTCAAAAATATATCAAAATCAAAATTGTATACAAATACGACATTTTAAAACTAAAATATGATATATTTTTCATAATCATAATTTTATTCAAATAAGCCTTCTTGTCTCATTCAAAATATAAATCAAAATCAAAATTATAATGACATATCACACACAAATATATATAAATATATGGTTCTTCACGATTTTCATTCACCATCCATGAAGGAAGAACAGTTGATGGAGAAGACAAAATTATATCCGTTTTCTAATCATCCCATCATATCTTACCTAGCAAAAAATTTTCTTCTTAATTCATTATCAAAGTTTTTACTGTTTTTCTTCTTCGATTCATTACGCAGGTAGATCTATTCGTATAACTTATGATCTATTCATTATCAGGCAAAGTCATTTATATATAATATAATTTTTTTTAAGGTAAAGGTTTAACTCGAGATCTATTCGTATTGTAGTAATTTGATTAATCTGATTTTTAAAATTTACTAATTTTTAAAATCATGTATGCATATTGCAGTTGGTGAAATAAAATATATTCTTTTTATTCGACTATGTTCTCGATTGTTCCTAAAATCACATATGTATTGTTTTTGTTTCTGAAGGTTTTTAAATATGTGAATAAAATAATTTTTTTACATTGTTAATGTTAATGTTAATTCATCAAATACATATTTGTATTTATAAATTACATAGATTTTGGGAAATTAGGAAATTTTGAAATTTGATAAATAGATTTTTTTATTATTATTATTATTTAAATAAGGATAAAAGGAGGAATTTGTAATTCCTTAAACAAAAAAAACTCTTAGAAGTGATGAGGGAATTAGAAAATTTCAGATGAAATAAAAATATATAAATAATAAATAAAATTTGTATTTTTAAATGTCTAGATGAAAAATTTATGAAAACTGGAATAAAAGAAATTATGAAAATTTATTTAGTTCAAACCTATTTTAAATAATGTTGTTACTTTTTTAGGCAAATTATAATTATGTGATATTTTACTTTATTTATTTTTATTAAAATATTAGTTATTGTAGTTATTTAAGTTTATAAAGTCTCAATATTTATTAAAACTACAAAAGTTTATCAACAACTACAAAATTTTGTCAACGCCTATAAAAGTCTTTTAAAATAAAAGTTTATAAAATCATCCATATATTTACAAACTTTATAAACGTCTATCAATATCTACAAAATTCTATCAAATTCTATAAAATTATTTTAAAATAAAAGTCTATAAAAGTTATCCATACATTTACAAACTCTATAAAAATCTATTGAAGTCTTTAAAAATCTATCAAACTTTATAAAAGTCATCATCTTAAAAAAGTTTATAACTATCATTAAAAGTTTTAATCCAATACACCCCCTAAATGCCAAACGAATCAAAACAAAGTCGTTTCATTTGGAAAAAAAAAGGTCATTTGAATAGCTCAATTTGTTGAAAATCAACTAGTTCATCCTCTGCTTCGATCACCTACCAACATCGATTCGCACTCCACTCCACTAACCGATTGAATCAAACCATAATGGTGACCAATCGATAATAAGGTTGACGAATCCATCCAATTTTAAAACATTAATCAATTAAAACCTTACAAGTAAACAAATGTAGTAAAAAGTACATGATCGGAGCAAATCCGATAAGATGTTCCATATAATACGCTTATTTATGATGATAACTTAAAGAAACATTTTTGATATCTAGTTAATGAAAATTCTTATTGAGAGAGAAACAAAGAGAGAAAATAAAGAAAGAAAAAGATAAAGTGCTGACATGACAAATATTCATTAGCTTGACAAATTATGCAAATATTGGATCATAGTTTACCCTAGAAATCTCGTTAAGACTAGTTAAGTTTTAAATCATTCAGTTGATCTTCCTTCCTTGTACTTAACTTTGGATAACTTATTTTGTAAAACCTGATAAAATTCTAATTTTTTGAAAAATTGTAAAATGGTAATTTTGCTCAAAATCTGAAAATTTTCTAGATCTCGAATGACGAAACGGACTTCACCGTTGGAATCATCTCGCGGAATCTAGCTACCACGTCGACTTCGTCGACCCCAAGACAATTGAATTTCACGTTTTCGAGGCAATTCCGTGTGTCCGTGTCGTATGACACTTATGAGTATATGTGATGTGACAAAGTCACCTACTACATATGCTCCATGTGACATATGTTGGGCTGATTAGTGAGATGATAGAGATGACTTGGCTTAGATTAAGTTATGTCAAAAGCCTTTAAAATCAAATTAAAGGACAATGATGGAATTAAGTGAAAAGATTAAAAATAAAGACAAAGATCCACTCTTCTCCATTTGGTCGGAAACAAGTAGTTGAGGGGGGAGAGACTCGGTTCTTTCAGAGAGAGAAAAGCTCGCGACTCTCTCGTATTTCCCACGTTAGATCATTTGCCTCGTCAGGCCAAGAAGCAAAGTTGATCTAAGTTGCAGGGGTGCCACACAAACACCGATTTTGTGGAGTTCGATAACCCAAGAGGTATGTCTTTTCCTATTATTCTTCAGAAGAAAGCCATTTGTTCTGATTTATGATTTGTTCAAAGCTTGATGGTTATGTTTGGCCTCAAAATATTTGGACCAAGTGAAGAAAATCCTAGAGTGGGTCAGAACAAAGGCCGAGACTCAGGTTTCACTGTTCACGTGATTTGTGTGTTATTTTTGTGTTGCTTAGGTGATTCAAAAATGAATGGCTTGAATTGTGTGAAAAAAGAAATTGTTAATGCATGAAAATTATGTGTTAACATGATGTCACAATTATATGAAATATAATTGTGTGTAAGCCATTGGAAATAAATTGTTTATTAGCCCATGTGTGCTAATTTTGATGTTATTGTTATGAATTGAATAACATGTGATTAGTATGTGAATTTGTTAATATATGCATGATTTATATATTAACATGAATTGTTTGGAATTGGCATAATGCATTCCATATGCACCTGGGCACTCTAGAATGCTGGTAGGTGTGGAGTGCATGACAATGAAGAAATGAAAAAAATGAAAATGGTTGTGAAAAGGTATTTTCATTTCAAGGAAGATATTCAAGACTGGGCTTTAGGTTGGTCCAATACCATCTCTAGGCGGACCTTATAACTGTTTCTAGAATTACCCAGCACCACCCCGTAGGGTCAGTCTAAATAGATTTTACTCGAACTCCAGTAGTACGCTTTAGAACAAAAACCTTGTTTTGAAAACGTTGTTGTTTTCTCTCTACATTTGGGCTTTCAGTATGTGTGAGAGAGCTCAGAGGACTCGAGACATGGGATTGGGCATGTAGACATTCAAGCAGGACTTATCGCTTGAATGTATTTGGTTGTCATTACATGTGTACTGTAGTGGGAGTAACCCATGTAGGAGATTATAACTACACGGCATCGTCTTCAACTTATCGAGGATCATTATTTCAGTACAGGAGTGTTCTGGAGACGATGCTCACTAGCCGCCTTTGAGAAGAAAGTCGACATGTGGCTTCTGGTAGATACTTTTGTATAAATACATGTATTAGAATTTAAATTTTAATATGCTCAGATAAGAACGAAGTATTAACCCTCGAACTAGCTTAATAATATATTATTGGTTGGATGTGGTATTTTTAGTGAGTATGGATGTATGGATCAATGTGGCCAATTTACTCATGCATGGGTTTCATGATATGAGACACAGGTATTCCGCATGTTGACTGTGGTCAACGGGACCCCTGAGATTTGGAGCGTCACATATTTAGGTCTAACCACAACCTAAATATATGATGGTTAAAGGACAAGTTCCTAGTGTTATTAAGGACTTGCAGTTTGTCATGTATAGTTGTCACTCGCTGATGTTTATCCATCAGCATAGTTTCCGTTTCAATAAATTTGAGTCAATTGACTAAGTTGTTAGCAATTGAATATCAATTAGCATCAAGAGCAAATTGGGAGATGATATATTTTCATGTACAAAACCATGAAGATAAGTATAGGGTTGTTAATTCCATCCTAGTCGGGAAGGCATAAGGATTTTCCTAATCATTGGTGAAGTCTCAAACAACCTAACTCTCAAAATAATGATAACATGGTCTACAACCAAAATAACATTAAAATATGTGATGAATTTGTTGCTTCATTTTTTTAAGAAGAGACAGTTGCTTCATCATTTCAATCAAGTTGACTTTGAACAGAGTTTAACTATGATCATCAACAATATTTAAAATATATTAGAATAACTAGTAGAATATTGAGAGACTTGCAGATGAAGGTAAGTAGTTTATTTATGAAATAATCTACTCATTTTCGAAAGAAGGTTTGACATAAACTTTATGGAGATTACATCATGGCTTGAAAACCAACTTTCTATATATATATATGTATATTAGTCTTTCAAAATATTTCAAGCATTCCTTGGAAAGTTACTAAAAGGTTCTTTCCACTGTTTTCTTTCTTCATCAGGGCTAGAAACAATCATCAATCAAAATATCAAGTAAACACTATATATCGAAAAATATCATGAATATTTAAAAAAAATTTTGATAAGATGATATATATATATATATATATATATATATATATATATATATATATATATATATATATATATATATATATATATATTGTGACGCCCAAACCTGGGTGTCCGTTGATTACCCAATAACTCATGAATCTATATGTCTCGTATTCAGACCCACACACGGCAAAATAACACACGGGCCTATACATCCATACTCATAAAACAAATATCTCAACTATATTCTCATAGTTTTCATGCTTGTTCTACAAAAAGTTTTATACATATTTACAAAAATATTCATTTAAAGCCACATCTCGGTTTTTTTTTCTCAATAGATACCTCATCGAATGTCGCTGCCCCGATAGTCTCAGACTTGGGGTGGGTTCCTACGACGGCGAAAGCAAAGCCTGCAGAGAAAATCTTCCTACAAGGGCTACCTCACCTAAAATGCATATGGCAATGGCATATATAAACAATCAATCACATTTCATACAATTATTTATACGAATAAAAAGTCTATATCATGCATTAGATGCAACCTCATGCTCACCACCGAAGTCCTAACTCGACTCCCCTCACACCCGAATGCCAAATGTGAAAATAAAACTTAGGTCACACACCCCGACCAAACCATCGAAACCCCTCCAAATTTATTTATCAAAACCGATTTTGATTCTTTCCTTTATTTTGTGGGCCACTGATTTCCTGGGCTTACACTCGAGGACGCCGCACGCCTTTTCAACATTTTCTAACTTACACGCCTGAATTCATGTCTGCAACCGTGAATAATATGTGATTCTCACCCTGGGGATCTACCCCAACTTGTTCATTTCCAAAACATGTAATTCTATCATTTCGATCATTTACACTTGAATTCTACCTTGACTTTCATTCCATTTTTCCCGAAGTTCACGACTCTACTCAATTAACACCGATGAATAAACCT